>VWYE01018925.1:0-10000 GCA_013398995.1 Alaudala cheleensis | reverse complement strand
TTAGCAGCTAAATCAACATCAGGAAAAAAAAAAAAGCAAAAAAGCAGCAAACCAAAAAGTACAAGGCTGTATGTGGAGTCTACAGTGAACGCTAGCTGTCGGTGTCTGCACGGCTCTCCCCAGCTGTCTCTGTCTCTACGTGTAATACGGGGGATGTATGTTTTCCCATTGCCCCATTAGGAAAGCATCATATTGTTATCAATTCACCGCAGCCCCCAGCGATAGATCAATGTGGCTCCCCCTTCGCAGGGAGGGATTGAAGGACTGGATTGAATTGTCTAGTTTTTCCCTATCAGGAACTTTGTCAGGTAATCTGCTGGCTGCAGCCTGAATTTACAAGCCGCAGACAACAACCTAATGAGGCAGCCAAGCTGTTAGGCGAGCTGCTCGCTCCATGATGAGATGCTAAATGAAAAGCTGGTGCGACACACGCAGTTTGTTATCATTCAATCTGCTTGAAACCGCAAACTGGTCATTATCCAGCCATTATTTTAGTTGATTTACAATCGCGGTGGATGAAGCAATTGCTGTGGCTTGTTCAGTCCCCCGGCGGGGAGATGGGAACCAGCTTGTAATTTGCATTTACACGATCTGACTGAGCAGCTTATTAGATCTGGATATTTATTTTCCACTTAACCGATGTTTGATTACACTTTAATAAAGTACAAGAAAACTGTCTGGCTGCCTGTGACTGATTGATCCTGCCGGGTGGTTTCTCTGGGATTTCGGGTAATGAAACAAGAGAGACCAGGCAGGATGCGTCTTAAAGCAAGTGACAAAACCAGTTGCCTGGCGCTCAGATGTGGTGGCGCGTCGCTCGGAGGGGACCAGCGTCAGCGGGGCCGGCCCCCGGGGTCAGCGGTAACGGCGGGGAGCGTGGCCCCCGCCCCACATCCCGTGTCAGGGGGTCAGGGATGGTGACGATGAGGGCCGGACCGGGACAGACACCGCAGCCCCCGGCATGTCCCCGCCCCGCGGATCCCCGGAAGCGGCGGGATCCAGAACGCACGGGATGCCCACGGCAGGAAAGGGGCGAGAGGGGTGCTGGGGAGTGGCGGGGACCCTGCACCAGCTCCTCAGCTCCTGTTCAGTTCCCTTACCTCGGGCCGGCGCCAGCAGCTTGGGACCTGCTCCTCTGAAGTGGAGTTGGCTTCATCGTGCTGCGGTGCGCCCGCCAACAGCATTGCCCTAGGACAGAGGGCAGCAACCATTAACTAGGGAAATAAAATCTTTTGAGCCCTAGGTGATCAACAGATAAAATATTCTCCTCTTCCACGAATACCCTAAGCCCTGAGCACCCCAACCACCCACATCCAGGCAGGCATCTTTAGTCTTTACCTGGCCGGCACAGAGAACAGAGTTTCTCAGGAAGAAGGTACTTGTCCTTCTCCCGTTGAGCATTGGCTTGGTTAGAAATGCGTGTTGGCCCGTGATTTCACACTAAGAGAGGATTCGGCCCTTTGCACAGTGGTTTCAAATGGTATGTCCCACTGGCCTACCCAGCTGGAAGTGCTGGGACTCCTTGTCGCAGTCACCAGGCAGGCTGACTTAGGTGTTGGATGCCACAGGAGAGCCCAGGCAGCCCGGGGAGGGGCCAGACCCTCATTTGCGCCAACACCGGGCACGACACCTGTGAGAAAGGAAGGGGAAAGTCGAGGTGGCCACAGTTGCAACAACAGGACTAGTAGGTTCCAAAAGAAAAGCCTGGCAATTGGGAGTGATTTAAACAAGGGCGACGTGTCATGGAAACGAGGCTCATCCCTTAGCCAAGGTTAACTGCCACAACAAACTCTTCGGGACAAGAGCAAAATCTCCATCTCTTGAAGCCCTCAGGACCACGAGACTTTGTTAGAAGCGCATTTTACTCGAATACAAATTATTTGGCTTAATGCCTTAGGACTGAATGGAATAATATGGCCCTGTAATGCGGAAGGTCAGGCAGATGATTTAATGGTCTCTTCCGGCCTTAAGAGACGGTAACTTCTTCACTTTCTCGCCCACCGGCACCGATTTATCCCCCTTGGCCGTGGAACGCGGTGCGGGCGGAGGTGGGTGGATGGGTGGGAAGCCCCGCCCTTGGAGGCTGCCGCTGGCCCTGCTCTCCGCTGGACCCGCCCTCTCTGTGCCCACCGAGGAGCACGGCCCGGGAGGAAGGGGCTCGGTTGTCTCCTTCCATGGCGATGTCGCGGCCATTGCCCCCTTTGCCGTCTGAGGAGGGGGCAGAGCTGCCTGGCGCGGAGCACAGGGAGGGGGGTTCGGGATGTCCTGTGCAGCTGGGCGCACCTCGGGGCCGACATCCCCAAGGCATGGAGCAGAGCGAATCCCGGCGCTGTTCGGTGGCGCTGAGGGTGCCACCCTGGATGACAGCCAGGCGGGGATGTCCCTTCGGCACAGTCTGCCCCGGGAACCCTGTCCCCACCCCCGAAGGGCCAAGCCCCGGCAGACAAGACCTCGTTTAGCATCGACCCTCACTCCTTGCAGGGAGCGGGCAGTGGGTCCGAGGGTGCTGTTGCTGCTCCAGGGAGGGGGAGCACTGTCGGTGCCCCCCGACCCGCCGCGGCACACCGGCTCTGAGGGCGCGGAGTGCCCGGCCCCGGGGGTGCGGGGAGCGCTGTCCCTCTTGTCCCACCGAAACGGGCACTGAGCCTGCGGCTGAGGCGCTCTGCACGGAAAAAAGGGGGCAGCCTGCTGGTTCCCCCGGGAGAGGGGTGCCTCCGGCGGGGACAGACCCAGGCGCCGCTGCCCCCACCACCGTGGTGGGCGGCCAGCCACGCCGGGCAGCCCTGGCCACGGCACCGTTCCTTGCCCTGGACACTTCTAAGGCTGCTGGGAAGCGCCGTGGGGTCAGCAGTGGCTCCCCGAGCCCATCCTTACCCAGCGCTCCCAGGTACACGTCTGTAGAACGAGCGTTTACGTTTACAGTGCCCGCACTGGAGGGACATTTACAACAAAACAGTCCGGATTCCTGAAGACGTTTTCTCTTCCAGCTGCTTTCTAAATATAGCGCACAGCAATGCACTACCCAGCACCGTATCCTCTCTCTGGTACTTCAGGAAATGCAAAGTCAAGCTAGAGGGAAAAAAAAAAAAAGAGATAAAGACAAGACAAATTTAAGAAAACCAAAATTTTAATTACCATCGAGTATTTAAAATCCACTTCTCCATTAAGGTCACCCGAATAGCGAGAAGGACCGACTATTCGTATTTTAAACCAGCTGTCTTTTCTATGGAGACTGTTGTTTACCCCCTGACCCATCGATAGCTTATTAATACAATTTAATTCTGCAGTTGTTTCTCTTTAAAGAGTATTTGGAGCGAATTGTTTCTTTTGTTTATGATCAAAGAAACGAGGTCTGGTAATCTTATGTTTTATCTTCCTAACATATGGAAAAGCTATTTGTACCAGCCAATCACAATAAAGTGAAGAAAAACCCATTTTATGGAAAGGTATATATCACAAGTTTGTTCATCATTAAAGATATGATTACCAGTGAAAACCCTCCGAAAGTGGCACATTTATGATTCCAGGAACAGATGGGGACATCCATTTTCCTTGCAAATACTTTTGAAATTGCTCTACTGGTAGCAGTATAAAAATGATATACAGATGCCAGTGCCAACGAAGCCGGGACAAGAGGTCCAGATTTACACAGTAAAAGCTTCACATGCGCTCTGTCAGCTTTGATTGATCTGCGCTATACCTCAGAAACTTGTTGACTGGGAAAGGAAGCAGCGCAAATAATTCACTGCAACAAGGCAGATAATTCACCCGGCCAATCGCTCCGCTCCGCTCCTCCGGGCGGTGACATACGAGTCCTCCTGCCGCACAAAGAAGCATCATTCTCCAGCGTGAACAGCGGTCGGTGTCACGGAGGGGGGGAGAGGGGGAGACAGAGAAAGAAAGGTGGGAGAAGTGAACACAAAAGGATAGGCGAGAAAGGAGAAGTTGCTTTTGGGCAATGGGCACAGCCGTCTACCTTTTCCGTGCTGAGCACAGGCCGAGCCATTCAGCCCCAATTGTCATTATCATATTGATTAAGTTCATCAGAGAGCAATTTTAGGTTTAACGCCAGCGGATTGGGAGAGGGAGCAAAGAATTATCTAAGAAAAGCACAACATTCTTACCTCAGGGACGTTTCCCTGTTCCAGTTCATTGAGGGAGTTGATTAAGTTTAAATGAAGCAGACACTGGATAAAAGTAAGGGTATTGACCACTGGGCAGTGCGGTCTGCGCTTGAAAAGGCCTGATACATGCAGAAAAGCAAGATTTGCTAAATGCTCTAATCTTCAATCAAATCTTACATCAATACAGACAAAGTTTGGTAATGAGAGATTCAATGAAGCATGCGGGAGAAAGAATTAATCCTCTTGGTCTAAACTGGGTTCAACTTTGAAGCCTGCTCCGAAGGAAAGACAGTTATCTAAATGCTAAATAAGAAACTTATTGTACTTTTCATGGCATGCTAATCTTTTGTCTATTTCATCTCTATTATTTGTATGCTTATAGGCGGCAGTTGTCATGGTGATTATATCAAACCACTTCTGTGTGGATGGCTGCGAGGAATCAGGGCCTCCCTCCAGCCGTCCGCCGGGGCCAGCCCGCCCGCTGCTCTGCGCGCCCGCGGCAGCGCCCCGCACCGCCGGCAGTGTCCCCCACGGCCGGCCAGCCCCGCACCCACGGCAGTGCCCCGCACCCATGGCAGTGCCCCGCACCCGCCCAGCCGCTCGGCCCGCGGGGACACGGGAGGGGGCAGGAATCGCCTCTATGGCACCGGCGGCGTTTTGACAACACTGGCCCCTTCCTCCCTCCCCTGTATCATCCAAACAGCAGGGATCTCACTCCACGAATAGGTACTATTTCCCCCCTTTTCTCTCTCTCTCTCTCTCTCTTTTTTTTTTTTTTTTTGGTGAGTTTGCCTTGATAAGCTTTTGATGTCACAAATCAAACACTCGCCAGGAGGTAGATAATGGGGAGTGTGATCTCCTCTATTTGTACATAGACAGCGCTTTTGCACCGGCGCTGCCTGGAACCAGTGTCAAACTCCCCGGGCTTTGCTGGACCCTGCCCGCGCCCCCGGCCCCGGCCCGCTCCTCGCCCCGTCCCACCGGGAATCGCGGCTGCCCTGGCCCGGGGCAGCCCCTGACAAGAATTCATATTCACGTTATGCAAATGCCGAGGTGAGTGCAGACACTGTAATCGCGAAAGGTTGGAAGAAAGAGAAGAGGGGCCGGGGGTAGGGGGCGGGAAGAGAGGAAGAGCGCAAGGATTTATCTTTTTTTTTTATTGCACGTTGCTGGCGCTTGAGGCAGGCAACCGGCCCAAGGGCACCGCTGCCGCCAGGCTGGGGCACCGGCAGCCCACGCACAGGAGAGCCGGGTAGAGCTATCGTGGGACGGGGTGGAAGTTCCCAGAGGATCGATCTTAATGTCCCTCCCGCTACCTATGAAGCACTCACAGAGGCTTTCTGCCAGAGCTCCTGAGGGGAGGGAACAAACTCAAATAGGTGGGTGCGGGATAGAGGGGGCCTTCCCCCCGCTTGTTCCCCGCGACATTATAATCTGAGCGCACAAGGGTGGCACCCGAGCTTTTATGTTTTTTACAAAAGTTGCCAAATTAAGGTCGGATTAGGGCTCCATTCAGGATTTGTGGGCTCTTTAGAGGCTGGGAGCTGCCCGTATAGCCCGCTAGTGCTTATGAAAAGCTTAAAAAGTAATAAAAGGGGGAGTGATCCCGAGAGAAAGTAACATGTATAACTCTTATTAAAGGAGCAGCGAGCGGGGCTGTGAACTTGAATAACTGTTTGAACTTTAATTTGTTCATTAACAGGATTTGCCCCTGACTGTGAATGTTATTACTTTTCTTAAAAGCGAGGTGCAAATGCAAAGCCATAATGAAAGAGCCTGGCAAAAAGTTAAACGCCTCGTAATTACATCAGCCTCATTGAAAACTTAAAGTAACACAAAAGTGAAGAAAACGGGAGCCGGGCTGATACTCTACCAGCGCTCCAGCCTCGCACAACGGTGGCGTTGAGCGCCGGGCCCCAGCTCCCGACCGTATCAACTCCCGACAGCTCACTAAATCCGTCGTGTGCACAACAGTTGTGTTTAAACAAGTTTTAATCCCCTTAAAATATTAAAAGAAAATTCCGTGTTTTCCTCGGTGGGGGAAGCCCGGTTTATTTCTCTGGCTGTCCTGAGTGAAACACGATGTCTAAAATCTGATCTAAATCTGCATGTTTGTATCCTAAACAGGGCACATTAGCTCCTCTCTACCCCATCACACCGATAGGAGACAAAACTCTGGGGCACCGGAATAAAACAAACTACTCCTCCTCTCAGAAGGTATCTGACTTTGTACCGATGCGTTTGCCAGTTAACTCTCGTTTCATCTGTCACTTATCCCTTTCCCGGGCTTGTCAACTGCGTTTTTATAGATTCGCTTGTGATCTGCATCCTTCCGCAACAGGAACATGCAGCCAGGTCGCAATTAAATATACTAATACAGGAGCTGTTAGCAAGATTCCACCCTCCCATCTGCAGCCGAGCCGAAGAGATGATTGCCCTGTCACTTCTCCTTTAGACTTAAAGGTCGCAGGCGGAGTGCAGCGTTCGGTAGCCTGGCGCTTGCTTTGTCCGCCTCTTCTCGACACCGACGGCTCCTTTGAACGCCTCCCTTCAGCGCCTGCCGGGGGCGCCGAGCCCGGGCCCGCCCCTCCCGCACCGCCCCTCACTGCCCCTCCCGCACCGCCCCTCACTGCCCCGCACCGATCCTCATTGCCCCGCACCATCCCGCACTGCCTCGCCCTTCCCACACCGCCCCTCCCTGCCCCGCACCGCCCCACCTCGCCCGCCCCGCACCGGCGGGACTCCCGATCGAACCAGCTTTACAGTCATGTTTAACACCAGAGGAAAAGCAAGACGGCGCCTCATTGAGGAAGCGTGTGAAAACCCTTCTAACTAGTTTAAAATGCTTTCCTACTTCTACAGCTGCTTGCACCATAAGGAGGTTATACTAAACACTAACAACGGGAGCTGCTTCAATTACACCAGTAAAACAAATACCCCATTTTATAAATCTAATTTTACTTTTTTATGTTTTAAGTACCAATTAACTCATAAACATCGCCCTTCCCCCAAAACTGTTAAATCAAACTGGTACTCAGAAAAAAATTACCATATTACTCACAAAGCAAATAACTTCAACTTTACTTGCCTATTCCAGCGTGGACAGTCAGCACTGTCACCCCAGGGAAGATCTTAGAACCCGGCAAACCCGGGTACCTTTTGAGAAGTAATAAATACAGCCTAGGCTTGACTAAGAAGACATCAGGCAGGACGGGGATACCATTTTCTGTACCTCAATTCATCAGAGCCGTTGTATTAACTTGGACTTGGAATGAAACTTTCTAAAATAACCAGGTCCCAAAACAGTAATACTTTAACAAAAAAAAACCCCTCCCTTCTACACCTGTAGATGAAGCAGCAAGCCAGGAAGAGTGTGAAGCACGAGTGGAGCATGTTTCCTGCAAGAAACAGAACAAACTCACACAAGTGCCATTCAGCGCCACATTTGAGTGGCCTTCACCTCCCATCGTCCTGCCACTGTATCACAAAAACCCTGAGCACAAGCGACAGGACAGTTATCTGATAGTGACCTTGAAGGAAGAGTCCCAGCCTTCTCATCAAGCAGACGAAAAGCGTTCCTGGCAAGGAACGTAAGGAATTCATGCCCAAACTGTAATCTGGCTAGTGAACAGTACGGGAGTGTCCTGGGGATAGGAGCCGCACCTTGCCCTCGAGATGGCCACACACCTGTACAGGCTGCTGTGCTCCTATGGCTGTACTGCGATGCAACTACAAAGCATTTGTCCCAGGACCAGGGCAGGAACTACCTCTGTGTCGTTAGTTCCCCCCACTCTGTCTAGCCTCTGACGACTGCTTTAGATTTGAAGATAATTTGATATACCACAGATATATCTAAGGCTTCATCATGCACTCATTAAATTGCTCAGCTTCACCAAGTAGGCTTGATTAACCACAAACCTGGAGCTGGATGTGACCTTCATAGGAGCACCACAAGCCTATCGATGAACAGGAAAGCCTACCTGCAGGCTGGCAGGAGGGTGGCACAACGGAGCCTGCAGGAGCACACACCCCACCCCACCCCACCCCCCCCCAGTCCCGCAGAGCTCCCTTGGGCGCAGAGGCTACTGAAGCTTCTCAGAAAGCAACACCCTCCAAGGCTCATAGGCCCGAGGATGTGTCACCCGCTGGTCAAGAGCCCGTCAGAGTCAGAAAAGATTTTTAAAAATGAGCAGGCATCAATTTGGCTCACAGGAGGTGTTTTTTACCATGGGCAGGGCAGGGTGCTTACCGTTGGGGTGAGGGTTAGGTCTTGGGGGTTTGTTATCGGGGTACAGGATTGCTTTGCCACAGCTTCTCCAGGCTGGGGTGGGTTGGAAGATGCACCTTCTGGCTTCTGCTCCAGTACGTCTCTGGCACCCTTACCTTTAGAGACAACATGACGCTTTAAAATAAGCACTGGAAGATTAACCCTCTATGTATATCTGATAATAAAATGCATGCAATTCCACCGGCAAGATGCATAGATTGTAACACTTTTATAAATCAGCATTTTACACAACACATCCTGCTTCTGTGAGCTAACCTTGTCTGCAGAGCTGACAATTTCCAGCATCATCACTTTGAAGCTTTGAAATGGTGAGACAGCAATCTACTGAGCCAGAATATACCTCTGAAAATAAGTATATAAGTACTGTACAATGCTTCTGGAATTGATTTATGAAATAGTCAGGAGTTAAAATCTTGATATATTAGCAAAAATAAGTAGACCTTTAAAGCCAAGAAGCCCTTAGGCTGTAGTGAAATTTACTGATGTAGGAAAAGCATCTGTATTTTGACGACAGTACTATCACACACAGAGAAAAAAAAAAATCATAGAACTGTTTTTTTCCTTTTTCGTACATAGGCAATAAAAGCTAAAAACCTTGCGATTTTGCACCAGCTGCCTGAAATGCTTCCTAGTGAAGCGTTTGCATTTTAACTTTCCGTTATTAGCGATCCAACTTTATATTGCCTCATAGAAAAGCCTGCTTCTTCCCAGAGAAAATAAAGAGAATAATAACAAACAAAAGCAAGTCCCCGTCCGGGGGGGTCTGCAGCCTGCGCGGGGGCTTCCCGGGCCCGGGGCTGCGGCAGCCGCCGGGGCCCCGGTGCGGCGGGAGCGCTGCCCGAGCACGGAGGGAGGCCGCGGTGCCGCTCACCTGCGCGCTCAGGGCGGGACAGTGCAGGGTCCCGGTGCAGGGTCCCGGCATCGCCGCTCGGCACTCAGCTGTGGATTTACCCCAGCGCCCTCTGCGCGCACAGCCTTTTTATTTGTTTGTTTTAAATAAAAATATCCATGCGCTCTGTTGTATCAATTTTTTTTTTTTAAACTGGGAATTTTTCTATTTCCGCGCTGGATGTGCAGTCCGCAGGTATCGGCAGCAGCGGGGTGGCACCTGCGAGCATCGCCCGCGCTACCTCGCCGCCGGCTCCAGCACCGCGGCTGCCGGGGCAGTGTCTGCGGCCATCCGCGTCCCCGCTCTAGCTCAACAGATATAGAGATGGATATATATTTGATAGGGATAATGAATCTATCTATCTATCTATCTATCTATCTATCTATCTATCTATCTATCTATCTATCTATCTATCTATCTATCTATCTATCTAATCTATCGTCGTTAGCGAGGCTCCCCATCAGGTTACGAGGGGACAGGGAGCCTGGCGAGGGGCGATGCCCGCCTCAGCGCCGAGCGGCGGGGCTGGCAGGCGCGGGCGGTGCCGGGAGCGGTACTTACGGTAGGTACGGTAGTTCCGGGCGGTGCTGGCGGTACCGGCGGTGCTGCGGCCGGGCCCTGCCGAGGGAAGCGCAGCGCGGGCACCACCGGGCGCGGAGCCGCCGCCGCGCGGGAGCGGCGCCCCCTGGCGGCCACGAG
>VWYE01018923.1:11014-21240 GCA_013398995.1 Alaudala cheleensis | reverse complement strand
ATACTCTGGATTCCCACAATACCAGTATATACTGGTGTCCCACTTTGCATGGTAACTCCACAAAATCTACTTGCCAGTAATCTCCAGGAAGACCCCCTGCCTTTGTTCCTCCTAACACAACTCTTTTCCTCATATCAGGGTTGTTTTTACAGCAGATTTCACATTTGCTTACTACTGATTGTACAGTATCAGTCATTCCCTTACCTATTACTACCATTTTTAGATGTTTGAAAATATTTTCAGCCCTGAAATGTGTGCTTTCATGTTCTCTCTGAGCTAGCTCCCAAAGGACTGGGGTGGGACTACGACCTGATTTGCTCATGTAACAGCCAATCCACTTTCTGTGATCTCAGCCTTAAGGAACTTAATTAACGTGTGGTCTTCCTGATCATACCTTTGGATGAACCTTAACAGACCATTCCCTTTTTGTTGAATTACTGTGGTGCCAAGTTTCACTCTCGGGGTTCTATTTAGGCTAGCTCCTGAACCCCGATGGGTTTGCCTGGTGAGGGATGAAGCTGAAAGACAGGATGCGCCCTTTTTTCTTCTCGGGACCAGGGTTCCTGTTTATTTGATCTAGGAGAAGCAAAAAGAGGACTAGGGTCCCAGGGAAACCCCCTTTGATCCTTCGGCAAAAGGGAGGGGGAAGGGGAGGAGCCCACAACTAATAGGAATTGATCTAGGGGGAGGGGAAAGGGGCGTGGGGGAAGGAACAGACTAAAATGCAATAAACTAGAGGGGTTTTTCAGGAGATACCATGTGCACTGCACTGTGGGAATTCCTTTTTCTGCAATCCCTATTACTGCATTATCAGCAAAGCAATTTCCCAATTCTAGAGTGGTTTTCCCTTTTTGGTGACCCCTACAATGCATGATAGCTACTTCTGCAGGTTTTTAAATGCTCTCCACGAGGGTGTTTGTTCAGCATGCTTGGTTTGATTATCTTCAGCATTCAGAAATCCTCTCTCTTTCCAGATTGCTCTGTGGGCGTGGACAATACTAAATGCATATTTACTTAGAGTCAGTCCATATATTTACCTTCTTTTCTTCTCTCAGATCTAGGGAGCTCATCAGTTCAATCTGTTCAGCTTTCTATGATGACATATCTGCTGGAAGGGCCTTCACCTCAATCCGGGGTTGTTACTACATAACCTGTCATCCACCTAACATTTCTTATGAAGCTGCTCCCTGCTGTAAAAATCTCCCAGTCTGGATTTTCTAGGGTCAGGTCCTTCAGGTTTGGTCAGCTGGAATAGACCTCTTTGATTATCTGCAAACAGTCATGCTCAGGTACATCATCAATTCAGGTGGGGGACAGAAACGTGGTAAGGATAACAAGAGAAGTTGTTTTCAGAGTAGCATCATCCTGTTCTAACAACAGTGATTCAATTTAAGCATCCTGTTGCTGGACAGCCAGTGTCCCCTCTTTTGTTCAAGTACAGCTGCTATGTCATGGAATACATACACTACGTGTAGCCCAAGGGTGAGTTTTCAGGCCTCTTGAATCAAGATGACAGTAGCCGCCATGGCCTTCAAGCACCCCACCCAGCCTTAGCTGACACTGTCTACATGCTTGGAAAAGTAGGCCACAGCCCTCCTTTGGTTCCCAAGGTGCTGAGCTAGTACCCCCAAAGCCACGTTTAGTCTCCCATGTGTAAAGAGTTCAAAAGGTTTAGTCAAGTCTGGCAATCCCAGTGCTGGAGCTGACATTAGAGAGTGTTTCAGCTGTTTAAATGCAGCCCTTGTGCTCTCAGTCCATATCATAATCCCTTTTTTGGCTGTTTTTAGTCCTCCATATAGTGGTCTTACCAGCAGTCCATAATTTGCCATCCACAAACCACACCAACCTACCATTCCCAGGAAAGCTTGCATCTCTCTCACAGTGTGGAGCTCTGGAAGACAGCAGATGGCTTCTTTCCATTCTTTGCTGAGCTGTCAGTGTCCACGAAAGATCTTGAGCCACAAATAAACTACTGCTTCTTTTGCAATCTGTACCTTGTCTTTAGAAACTCCATACCCACTCAATCCCAAGATGTTTAATAAACTTACGGTGAATTGTATGCAGTCATCTCTGATTCTAGCTGCAATCAAGATGTAATCAACATAGTGAAGAGTAATCCCTACTGGCTCTTGTCTCCTTGCCTTAGGATGATTTTATGACACTTGTATCCCCAAATCATCTGTTCTGTCTGTGTTAGATATTGTGTTCTGTACCATTAAGACTGGTTCCGATAGCGAAAGGAAGAGAAAGAGAAGCGTGGAGCTTGTTTTCAGAAAACAGCACTGACTCCGCCAGCATTCCAGCTTNACTACTGCTTCTTTTGCAATCTGTACCTTGTCTTTAGAAACTCCATACCCACTCAATCCCAAGATGTTTAATAAACTTACGGTGAATTGTATGCAGTCATCTCTGATTCTAGCTGCAATCAAGATGTAATCAACATAGTGAAGAGTAATCCCTACTGGCTCTTGTCTCCTTGCCTTAGGATGATTTTATGACACTTGTATCCCCAAATCATCTGTTCTGTCTGTGTTAGATATTGTGTTCTGTACCATTAAGACTGGTTCCGATAGCGAAAGGAAGAGAAAGAGAAGCGTGGAGCTTGTTTTCAGAAAACAGCACTGACTCCGCCAGCATTCCAGCTTCTAGACTGTTTGTCTGAAGCACAGACAGAAGGCAAGACAGAGATCTCCTTTACTTTTAGTTAGTTTTAGCTAGCTAGGGCAGAAAAGTTTCCTAGGCTGGTTTTTTTTCATTTTTCTTGAGACTGTTTAAACCTGCTCTAGACTGAAAAACCCACAAGAGCACGAAGAGTTCACACCCTATGGCCCACCAGGGCCCAAGACGTAATTTTCCAGCACCAGAGAGATTAATAAGAGACTCAGCAAGCCGAGCTCCCATGGCAAANACGGACCGCCGGCCATTCCCCGAGAGGAAGAAGCTGGCTGGACCCACACACACTCTAGCCGGGACAACACCAGCCGCAGGAGGGAGAAGGACAGGAGGACTTTTCTAACACCAAGACACTCCTCCAATCTTCCAATTTCTTTGCTAGCTGGTTTCCATGTATTGTAGGGCTATTCTTGAAACCCTTGGATAAGACTGTCCAAGTAAGCTGAATTTTCCTCCCTGTTTTGGGATTTTGATGCTCAAAGAACTCCTGGCTTTTTTTTATGCACAGGAATGCAGAAAAAGGCATCCTTCAGGTCTATGGCAGTAAACCACCATAATTCATCTTTCAGAGTGGTCAAAAGGCTGTAGGGATTTGCTACCACTGGGTGTACGTGTCCTGTAATTTTGTTAATTGTTCTTAAGTCATGCACTAGTTGATAACTCTTACGGTCAGCTTTCTTTACTGAAAGGATGTGTCGATTGTAACTGGACTCACATTGCGCTACCATCCCATGTTGGAGGAATTTTTCTGTTACAGATGCCAATCCTTTACAACTTTCTAATTTTAAAGAGTATTGTTTCTGCCTTACCAGTGTGGCTCCTGAGCCTGTCCCCAGGGGCGTGGTGTTGCCATGGAAACTCAAGGGCCTGAGAGTGGGAGAGGTGTCACTCCTTTGGTGGGGTGTCCCCTCTACGCCCTCTCAGTGGAACGTTCTGCCCTCCGGCTTCACCTCTAGGGGCAGTGGCGTTGGATGCCTAAGCTGGCTATCTCCTCCCCTTGTTTTCCCCTACCAGGGAGGGTTCAGAGGAGGGAGGGGGGACAGAAACAGGAAATGCATGCAAATGGAAGCTAACAAGAACGTCTGCCCCATCCCTGGCAATCAGGGCCACCTCCCCTCTTCTTTTATTGGCAAGCATTTTGCTAAAGCTGATGCGGTCAGCGGGGGAGGGGCCGGAGCAGTCAGTAGCCCAGGCCTCAGAGCAGGGGCCACTAGGTCCGCCTCCATCTCCTTCCTTCCCCCTCCCCACAATGGACCAAACACGGGCTCTCTGTTCCCATCCTTTTCCCCTTTTTTCCTAAGAAGCAGTGTATGCTCTTTCTTAGATCCCTGTAGTCATTCATTTTGTGGTATAACCATAAAAAGCCTCACATAATCAAGTTCTAAGAAACAGCAGTCTTTACGAAGGTGAGATATCAAATTCGATATAAACCCTTTATCTAAGCTACCAGACTCAGGCGGCCTCTGACTGTTGTCTAATTTATAAATTGGCCAGATTAGTCTAGACAGCCTAATTAGTTCAGGTTTTTTCAAGGAATCGACGTTTGCCAATCAGATTTTGACATTTTTCTAATACTAAGCTCAAAGACGAATTTCTGGGTATTTGAGCCTCACTTGTATGAGAAAAGTTACAGCCCATTGTTTATGCTTATAAACAGTAAAGATTGCAGAAATTAAACAAAGCTATTACACACTATTACACACTAATAAGCTAAGAGAAAGAGAAAAGAAGGAGGAGGGCTCAAACCTATGAGCTTGGATTTTTCTAGATGGTGGCTTAAACCAATACACTACCACTGGCTCAGGGCCAACTTACAGCCACTGCAGCACTAAGATCTCATGAGCCAACAGCAGACGAAGGGGGAATTAGAACCCCCTTGGACTCTCTTGGGTCTCCAGACACATAAAAAAAAATTATATAGATCTCTTACCCAGCCCAGATGCTAATAACAAAATACCACTTTTATTCACTTACATGCCTCTGTTAAATTCAGAGGATCCTTGGGCTCTGACACCATCTGGACATCTATGGTCCTCCCCAGTGCTGGCAGGTGGGAGGTGAGCTGGATATTCCTCTGGTCTAGAGGGTTTTCCAGACCCCTCTTGTCCCTTAGTGGGTCTCCAAAAACTGATGCCTTGGAGTGGCTACCTAGAACAGAGGCTAGGCAAGATTAAGAGTATAAAAGTAGGTATTTATTAAAGGCCTTCAGTAGGTACACCTTGGGTAGTCAAAAGCCTCCGGGAAGGGCTACACCCAAGATGGACGATTGTCATAAATTTTTCAGACAATTCTAACTTTGGTCCATTTACAGGTTTTCATCCTGCAATTACAGTTTCAGGTAATGAGGTCATATACTCCCATTTTGTTCTCCCCCAAATCACTTTTGTTTATACTTTTCAGGGCCTGAGGCAGCAGAGTGTCCTTGAAATTCAGGCCTAGAGGGATTGTTTTGTCTGACCAAAATGTGAAGACAGTTAACTAACACTATATTGTTAAAAATTACCCTATAATATTTGCTTTCGCATGTATGTATTAGCTTTTCCATGTTGTTCATTCAAATATAGTGCAATTTATAACCCCTTTTAGCTGCTTTCTAATATACCAATCTATCATTCTAAGTATGCACTGTGTAGTCCATAGAAATAGTAGTGTGATGAATATATTATATCTGTGTATACACTGTATAGCTTATAGAAATAATGGTGTGATGAATGTATTGTACTGTAGAGCTTAGCAAAATATAAAATGTTAAAATACTTCTATGTAACTAAAAGAACTGTAGAAAGCAATTATGTTGTTTCCCACATCTGCTGACTGACCTTTACCAGTGATTACAGCAACACAAACCAGAGCACGGAGAAGAATTAGAGAAGAATTTGTAAACTCCTCGTTATCAGGGAAGTGTGAAACAACAGGATGAAGCCACAAGAAGGAATAAAATATATTGACCTAATCTGCAGGACATCATGAAGATAAGTCAGAGTGTAAAACCAAAACAAGAGTTCCTGCAACACTGAAAGCTCCCAAGAATGTTTGAATAATGCATGAAACTTATGAATATGTATGTACCACAGTAAATTAACAGTATATAGATAACACTGCCTTAATATACTGAGGTGTTTGAGAGGCCGATAGCCAGGAACACCCCAGCGCTAGACATTGTCCTTTTTTATTCCCTTATTAAACTTTTGAAAATATTCTAAGAGTGAACTTTCGTTTTTCACAATATGGAGTGCAGAGTTATACACTAATGCAGTACAGGATATGAAAAAAATATAAACTAAAATCCTATGGCATCAGGGACACGGCAGCTGCTGGTGGCAGTAGTCGTGGGTGTAGGTGGCATCCACTCTGTTGGGGGAAGCAGCAGAGCACCAGGTAATCATGGCGATGAGTTGCTTCAGGGGAAGTGGTGAAGCAGGGTAGAACAGGTATGGATACAGAAGCAGGACGGCAGGGAAGGAAAATAGATTCGGGGAGGGGGGTTTTGCTGACCCCACAGGTGGGAGAGATATAACTATGATTTGTGTCAGAAAAAAGGTATGTATGAAATTGGACTGTGGGAAGAAAAAAAAAACAGTACAAACATGAATTCTGAGAAAATGCCACTAAAGCTGGGAAAAGAGGTAAACAGTAGATGGAAAACTGAGCAAACATGTAACTATATGTAACTGTTTATGCAAGCAAAAGAAAGAAAAACAAAAAACAAAACTGCAAAGAAGCCTAACGACAACACAGAATGAATAATGAAGACTTCGGCCTCTCTCCCACCGACTATCAGAGGAAGCCAAAGTGACACTAAGAAAATAGCCCATACATACATGTAAAAACAATAGACTTTACAGAAAATAAAAACTGCTAAGAAATGCTTATATATATGTATAAAAACCTCACAAGACTAACCTTCAGCATGAGTGCTGATGGAGCACAGCTCCCCCACGTACCCAGTGCTGTTTTGCTTGCTTTTTGCCGAACATAAATTAATAAATAACTAAATTTTGATAACAAATTGGAGTACAAGTTATCATTCTTAACACAGGTGAGCTCCTGCTCCCTCCTAGAAACCCAAAGAATAATGGCTCCCATTGTGTCGCGGTTAACTGCTTTTATGTGATAAGACTCCTTCCCCATAGCTTGATTTCCCGGGCATGTTTTTGCTGGGCGTTTTTCCTGGGCATCTGGGCATTTGTCCTACTGGACACTGGGGAGGTCCCTCACAGCCCAATCATGGAAGCTTTGTCTCCCCTGATCAGCTGTCAGGTGAAGCCTCCCTGGGGACAGGGTTCCCAGCAGGTGTACAGCCCCTACAGGAATCCTTCACCTCATGTATAACGTATGTTGAGGCTTAAATAAAAATCAGGTTGGTCCCTCTCACATGCTAATATAGAAATCACCCCATATTTTCCAGACAAAAATCCTAGCAGAACAAACATGACGTGTAACTAGATACATATGCATGCTCTAATGCAATTAACACTGAACAACACATGGGATTGACAGTATATTTTGCCCATCATACATTTGAATGCTCATTTACTAATATTCCAAGTTCTGAAATAAAGGTATTTTTAGTGAAATTAATTTATACTTAGAAAATGCTGTACATGAAAATTGAGCATAATAATTGTGACAAAAATACAATTTAATGTACAGTAATATGCTAATAACATGATGTATATATGAGTATACTGTATATTTTCTCTATATGTGATATTATAGTGCATTGTATATTACTATACAATAATTATGAGTCCAGAAATTTTTATTCATTTTCAAAAAACTATTTCCCAAATAGGTTTTTATCAAAGCTTATCTCCATCTCCCCCCAAACTAACAACAGCAGCAACAAAAGAGCAGTTTAGAGTTTTCCATGCATGGCTTTGTGAGGAAATATCTTCCTCCTCAAGGAAAAGTTTCCATGTTTTTTACGTCCTCTTCTTCTGCCAACTGAGTCTAGAGAGTTAAGTAATTTAAAAAATAAAAAAATTTAGTATATAGGTATGTGATGGCAAGACCTTCTGAAATGGCATGATATAAGCGGCTTCTATAAAGTAAGTTCTGTTCTTCCCAATGTGCTTTAATTAGTCTGTGCCCATCAGTGTTGTAGGAGCTTAGAATACTGATGAACCAAGGGTGTGCGAAACTTTTGCTGTGTAAATAAATTCTGTCAAAATACAATAGCTGATGGGAAATGAAACAAGAAAATAATGTATTATGTCTTAATAGTTAATTTTTAACATCTGCTAAAAAAGGCATTATCCCCATAATACTCAAGTAATAATCATGTCATGTGCACTCCCTTACTTTGATGTTTGTCTTTATGCTAATGTCCATAAATTTTTATATTTAGGATGAAATAAGAGAAAACATTTCAAATGGAATGGCAATTTTTGGCCCTGCGTGTACACTGGATACACTGTAGAGCATCTTGTGATTAGTGTTCATATTATGTCAGGTGAGACCTTGTGTCATTCCCATTGTTCCTGTTAACACCAGTCTTGGGGTGATTTTATAATACTTTATTCCCTAATCATCTCCTTTATACCCAGAAATGTCTGCTGTATCTTTAAGATGAACTAGGGGGCAGGGCTGGAGCCTGGGAACCCCAGGCACGGCGGCCTCTGTTCAAACTCTCTCTCTGGCGTGGTTGGCAGCTACATGGATTATTACTTCGTTGCCTTTACTAGATTACTTTTTGCCAATTTAGGCAAGAAGCTTCTGGGATTTGGGGGTTTTTTTCCTTCCCCTGGCCTGAAGGCTTTTCACTGTCAAATCCGTTCAGCAGCTTTTTGTTTGGTTGTTTTTTTTTTTTCCTTGAACTGTCTCAGTTTATTTTTTCTTTCGTCTGAGGTACCTACAGGGGTGGCCCCGGCTGGTCCAAACCCCAGGAAAGACTGAACCAGTGAAAGAAGAGACACTAAATTCCACCAACTTCGCCTGCCAGACCCATGCCAGAAATCCAACAGGTTTCCAGATGCTGTGTGAACTCTTTTTCTCCTCCCTTCCCTGAGATAAAGAAGGGCAGCCGTCATCTTTGCCTCCCAGCCATGAGATTAGGTGGGAGTGGGGTGTAAGGTTCAATTTTTTTTTTCCTGTGCTTTGTGGGTATCTTGCTTTGTTAATAACCAGTTTTACTTTTTTTTTCCCACTTTCACCCTGGGGTATTCAGTCCTCTCCTTGGCAAAAAGGGATTATTGGAGCCCTGCTCTTTAGAGGGAATGCTCATTCCAGGCTGGTTTTCTCCTAATATTTTTCTCTAAGCTGAGAAAACATGGTAAAGGAACCCCTAAAATTTTCTCTAGGATATTCTTAAAAATGAATTACACTTTCAGTACATGCACACCTATTTGATATTCTTGCAAAAATTGGTGTTTCTAAAAATTACTACAGGGGAAGGAAAGTTATTCAAGCTCAATTAAAAATAACCAGTCTTACCATGTTCCCTCCCAATATTTTGATCTTCATCAGTTTTGTGGGCAGTAGCAGTTGTCTTTTCTTAAAAAGAGGACAGTTAAACATAATAAGCAGAGGATTTTCATGTGCAAATAACTAATTTCTATGTAAAATAAATTTCAGTTCCATAGTAAGCACTAAAGTGGGGGTTTTGGTTGGTTGGTCTTGTATGTGTTTTGGTGTACAAATTTGAAAGCAAACCAGTGGGAGATTCCAAGTCAGAACTACAATTTAATAGGAAAATTACAATAAAGGCAATAGTGCAGAAACACTGGCTTAAACTGTCAGAGTCAGAATACGACCTGACATGCTGTTGGTCAGGGCAGTGGTAGCAATCCGATTAAATGGTACCTACAGTCCAGTTGGAGTGATGGATGTGGTTTTGTCGAAGCGGTAATCCTGTAGAAAAGGTCTGGTCCTTCTCTGGAGGTCCAGTAGTGGTTATTTAGGTCCTGTCCTCTAGGTATCCAGTGACAGTATTGTGGTATTGCAAGTCTCAGATTATATACAGGTAGGAATGTTAATTTCCTCCCCAAGGGTGGAGCATCTCACAAATAAGATGATGTAATTCTATGAGAGTAGTGGTTTCACGTTCACTAATTTTGCTTTCTGGGCCAATGCACCAATTAATGTAGTAGTTTTAGGGTTTTTCTGCTGTGAGATAGGATTAAGAGAAAAGCAAAGCAGGCTCAAACCTAAAATATATAAAGATAGTTTTATTCACACACACTAAAAGAAAAAAACCAAAGAATCAAAATGAAACTTTCAAAACACTTCCCCCTCTCCCACCAGCTTCTTTTCTTTCTCACAATGTGTAAGGCAAGAACTCAGAACTTAAGGTCTGTACTTCTTATAAAATAATCTTTCATCATTCTCTTTAGAGAGGGAATTTTGTTTTGGTTATGGTAACTCTCCACAAGAAAAGAAACAGTCTACTTGTGGCTCTTAGCTCTCACAAAAAAGTAGCCCCCCAGGAAATGTGTTTCTGTGGTTCTCCCATATCACACAGCTTTTTCCATCAGCTGCAATTGGGTCATGGACTTTATGCATTCTGGGGTGTTATTTTAAAATGAACAGTTCAAGTGCAAAGGATGTTCTTC
>VWYE01018923.1:0-10233 GCA_013398995.1 Alaudala cheleensis | reverse complement strand
GTTCCCAGAATCCTCAGCTTGATAATGGGTCATTCAGGAAGCCGAACTCACTTTCTCACTGGCTGAACCAGGTGTCAATCTTAGGTCCTTGCAGGTAACTATTTATTCTTTAACTAAAAGCTGTGCTAAACCATGACAATGAGTCATGCTGTGAGACCTTGCGGACACATTAGCTTAGATAGTCCCCTGGAGGGAGTTATCAGGGCTGACTAATGGAGAAGATAAAGAACACTGCCCCACGTCTTTTAACAACTAATGGAGATGGTAATGAAATACCCACTTTTGGTCATACCTTTTCAGTGTAACACAAGACATTTGGTTTTTTGTTTGCTTTTTTAAACTATCTTGCATAACTTTAAGTCATCTTTCTAAGAATTTGNAGGGAGCAGGAATGGCAGCCAAGACTCTGGTAGCTGAGCTAGATGTTTTCTCTCCCCCTTCAAACCCTTGGTCTCATTTGGGGTGGCTCAACTCGGGCTTGGAGGAGCTCCAGATGGAGGGGGGGTGGTTTCACCTTCCCCACCGGCATCCGCTGGAATTCGGTCAGAGCTGGGACCCAGCATATCTTCCTCCCCTCTCCCTGCCTGGGAGTCACTAAGCTTGGTGGGCATCCCGGGAAAAGCTTAAGCAGGGCCCAGCAGGCCCTTCAGCTCCCCCCTTCCCTGGGAAGGAGGGAGCCAGGAGGCCTTCTTACCTCTTCAGAGGCAAAGAAAGGAAGAGCCTGTTCCCAGAATCCTCAGCTTGATAATGGGTCATTCAGGAAGCCGAACTCACTTTCTCACTGGCTGAACCAGGTGTCAATCTTAGGTCCTTGCAGGTAACTATTTATTCTTTAACTAAAAGCTGTGCTAAACCATGACAATGAGTCATGCTGTGAGACCTTGCGGACACATTAGCTTAGATAGTCCCCTGGAGGGAGTTATCAGGGCTGACTAATGGAGAAGATAAAGAACACTGCCCCACGTCTTTTAACAACTAATGGAGATGGTAATGAAATACCCACTTTTGGTCATACCTTTTCAGTGTAACACAAGACATTTGGTTTTTTGTTTGCTTTTTTAAACTATCTTGCATACCTTAAAGTCATCTTTCAAAGCATTTGCTTTTGATTTATTTTGGACCTTTGGCGGGAGGAAGGAAATGTGTGTTAATGGGTTGGTTTCCACTTTACATCTAGGGGAAAAAATTGGTTTGGTGTAGCATGTAGTTGTGGGTTTCGTTCGGTTAATTTTTTTATAATGATTTATGTGGTTAGCTCTTTCATCTTTATTAAGGGGGTTCTGAATTGTGTGTGCTACATGACATATTTGCTTTTTTGGGATACCAGACTGTCTTGGTTTGAAAGACAGGTGTCTGCTAAGGAAGAGCTGAAGCGTCCCTTCGAATGGAGAATTCAAAACCCCTCCCTCCAAATTATTATAATTTAGAAAATTAAAGGGCTCTCAGGCAGAGGTATGGGGGTAGGAATAACAGTTCTTTACTAGTATGTATAACAAGGCAAACAAGCAACAACAACTATAGCATTAATAATAAGGAGAACCAAGAACCTCGAGGGGCTTTGCTCCACAAAGCCCAGGGCAGTCTGGTCTCGGTGGCCCTGAGAGCACTAAGCTGGAATGGTGAAAGATCCCGGGCTGGTGGCTGAGGTAGATCAGAAGTTCCACAGTGGTAGATGTCCCAGGAGGGCAGGGGGTGCGAAGTCACGGAGTAGCCAAAAGCCTTGAAGCAGTGCAGGAGAAGCAGCAACGATGGGACAGGGCCGGCCCTGCTCCAGCAGGGCAAGAGGTGAGCTCAGAATTCCTGGGCACATGAGCAGATGGTGGTATTAGAGGTAAGACCAACTTTAACACATCACGTTTAGTATTCAGACCCTTTGCTTCTTGCAGGTTATGCATTTCTTCACTGAGGTATATACCAGCATGTTTGTCTTCCTTTCAAGGTGAACACAGGGAATGCACAGACAGAGTTATGGTGGCTCAGCTGATGGACAGTAATGTGTCACACTCAGTAGTATGAGTTCTGGTCTAAAGCAGAGTAAACAAATTCTAAGTTTATGGATGTCCAGAGATTTTCACTTTTTGAAGTCTAAAAGGCTAAACAGTAGACTGTAGGTTAACTCTTTTTTTGGTAGCTTCCTAATCAAATAAAATTACAGTATTGAAGCTCATTGGTTATTTTAATATGAACTAAATAAGACCTGTTTTAAAATTTTGTTATTTTTGCAGCTTTCTAGAGAGAGTCATGAAGGGCATCCTCTGTGGCAGCTTAGCCATTTTGCTTGTGTTCTGAGTGAAGAAAATAAACCAAATCCTGTAACACAGAGAGTCAAAATAGTTGTGGTTTGTGTCTTTTTACACCTGTAGTTATGCAACCAGTAAGATGTCCTGGTGCAATGAATAAAGCTTTTGTTTTCTGTAGACTTGTGTTCTACATCCCAGTCTAGTTTACCCTAGCTTCCTCTACTTATTACTTGAGCCAACAGGAAAAAGTGTGGTGGGACACGATCAAAGCTATGTTATGATAAGCCAAAAATAGTGTTCATGAGAGGTGTGGAAAATCAGTCTTTAGCTTTAAACCCATGAGACATGGGAAACAAACAAACAAGCAAACAATCCACAAAGCTTAATCTTAGTAGGTTAGATACCTATTTACAGCTGAAAAATCAATATTTGGTTTGTGTTTTTAATAGTCTTTTTTAGTTCTTGTTCATGCCCACAGCCACTGGATGGCGGAACCAGCTGCTCAAAATGGTACTGTAGGAAATGCAGTGGAATTGGATGAGAATGCACTGAAGAGAATTGAACCTAATGTTTCGTTATGGCAGTCACACCTTTCTTGGTGGGTGACTTCACAGAAAAGTGTATTTCCTCAATTAGGGACTGTTCTCCAGTGATGCCAAGCTTTGGTCCTAGGGTACAACATTTCTAGACTTGCAGATCTGATCACTAGGATTTCTTGGAATCGAAGATGTAATTTCATAAGAAATATTGAAATATTATGCTGTTTGCTCAATCTTCTTGAAGTAATAAAAACATGGTCAGGGGACAGCTGTCCTGTATGCATTATAATGCTATCTTTCCCCAGTAGCACTGACACCTCTCAAAACACACTGGAAAATAAATTTTCCAACTGAACTAGAGTATTTATTCAGAGCTTCTGACTATTCACATATGTAGCCCTGTTTAGGGCGTGACGACTTGGCTCGAGAGTAACGCAGCAGCTTGGCTACAGACTGACTGGTCTATTAAGTACACAGACACTCATATGGTGGAGGTAAAATGGCATTTATTGTAAGGTTTCTTCGGTTTTTATAGTCTCTGGGGTCTTCTGTTATGTCAGGGGGTCTGTTACTAAGGAGTGGAAAACTACTAGGGTCTGGAGGGATGTAACGTTACTGGAATTTTAGGGAGGACACTACTAGGTTTGAGTTGTTGCATTCCTTTGGGAGATAAGAGCTACTCTAGAGCTTAAGAGAGAGGCTATATATCTTTCCGTGACATCGCAAAATCTTGCGCGGCGCTAGTCCCTGTCACCACACACATATAAATACAAAAAACGTCATTATTGCTTTTTCTTCAGCTCAGCTGAAGTTAATGGCAGCTGTGGCTCCATGTTACTTCTGAAAAATCAGAAAAGTCTCTTAAGTTTCCCCCCCCTTCTCCTAGCAGTTCAACTTGCATTATAGTAGTCATTGTTGGTAGAGGATGATAATTTAAATTTGCAACTTAATTGTTGGAAGACAAGTGTTAAATTGATTTGATGTAGCTGTTAATTAGTTAAAATTTTCCAGTCATTTTTCTTACTGGAACTGCTTTATAAGTAAGATTAAGAAACTAGATATTAAAATCTAAAAATTCTTAATACAAAGAATTATTCCTCTACCCTACCCTAGGATACTTGAATGTCCTACTAGAATTGTCTTTTGATGGTAATTTCAGTAACTGTATAAGTGATGATCAAATCAAAAGAGAAAAAACCCTTGCAACAGTGTTAAAATAGTAAAGTAAAAAGCAGACCTTTATTTGTAAGCTTCCAGGTGTCCAGGTGGTGAAGGACACACCCGGCACCAGATTTCTACAGTTTTATTAGGTTGGTTGATTAGTATACCAATCATATATTGTCCAATTAGAAGAGCAGCTGGTTAGGTAATTTACCCCTAGGTACTGCTCCATTGGAATAGTTCCAGGGGCTTCTTTGCCCCATTTAGTTATGTCTTTCCAGATTCTGGTTGGAAAACAGAACATCCTTGTAGTTGGTTCTCTTCTTAAAATAAGACTAAACAGTATTTCAGGAATGCGTTAGAAGGTTAGCCTACTGTTGTAAAATGTAGGGGGAAAGGGTAGGAAAAGTACTAGGAGGCACAGCCATGCATTAGCAATCTACAAAGCTACAAATATATGAAAAATATATACAAAGCTAAAAATCTTTAGGCATCTATACAACCCTTTCTAACACAAAGGGGTGTCAGAATGTGGTTGTAACCAAATTGTATACACTGTGTATTTACTTCTTCGTTTGTCTTTTTTAGAACGGCTTGTATGGATATTGAACAAGTAATTTCTCTTTGATTACCCCTTCTTCTTGCTGTGAAATATATTTTCTTTGAGCAAGCAGAGACTGAATCAACACTCTCATTGAAGAATCCCATAACATCTCCAGTGAAGGTCCAGAAAAACATCCCAGAGAACTGTTGCAGGAAGCAGTCTGGACTTCTGAAAAACATTCAGAAATCTAACACAGTAGAAGAAGCTTTAGTTCTTAAAGATGGAAATGGTATTTTTGTCTTTTTAAAGTCTGAATCTATTCCTGAATATCTGGAACAAATGGTGAAATCTGTATTAGCATGTTGTATTTGCAATCAAAAGGAAATGGGTCAGAGCTCAGGAAAGAGACGAAACCCAAGCACCAAAAGACCTGGGGGGGAGGGGGACGGGAGGGGGTACAGAAAGGAAGGGGAGCGGATTGCCAGAAATACCCCAGGACAGTCCCCTGGGGTTAATGTTAAGGCATTGGGACAACTGGGAGTCCTGTCGAGAAAAATTTAAGGAGAAAATGATTCAGTATTTCATGGTGGAATGGACCAAAGAAATTATTAGGAAGGTCAACTTGTATTGGCCCATGTTTGGGTCTTTTGAAGATTGGATATATCAAGCTTTAAAACTTTATGTTAATAATGAAGAACCATTCAATCAGGAAGAGAGTGACTATGCGGCCCTTTGGGTGGGCTCAGGCCCACAGCACATATATACATTAAAAACCCAGGAGAAGAAGAAGAAAGAGGCATGGGACCACCTAGAAAATCTGCCACCCCCATACTTACCTCAGCCCAAGGCACCACTCCCGCAGACCCTGCCTCCCGCGCTGCCAGCAACCCCACCCCCACCCCCAGTCACTGCCTCCCACACTGCCCAAGGCACTAACCCCACTCCCGCAGTTACAACTTCCAGCAAACCTACCTGGATCCACCACATCCTTATTTGCACCTGATTCCCTGCCAGCCCATAGAACTAGATGGATGAGAAAAGGAAGAAATAGGAGACAGGATGATCGTGAGGAAGAGGATGAAGAAAGAGGAGGGTTATACCCCTTACAAGAAGTGCCACTGGCAGGAAATGCTAAAGGTGGCTTGGCAATAGGATTTGTATTGGTGCCACTACAAACTGGCAATGTAACAGCATTTAGGAAAGAGATGGGGAGACTCTTAGATGACCAGTTGGGAGTATCTGAGAGGCTAGACCAATTTTTGGGACCAAGCATATACACATGGACAGAACTGTAGGCCATTTCAGGCATAC
Organism: Alaudala cheleensis; assembly: GCA_013398995.1. NCBI lineage: Eukaryota > Metazoa > Chordata > Aves > Passeriformes > Alaudidae > Alaudala > Alaudala cheleensis. The sequence goes on along the minus strand of VWYE01018923.1, from coordinate 4,438 downwards.
TATTTACCATGGAAGAAAGACACATGATTAGACAGGCTGGTATGAGGATATGGGAACAAAATAACCAACAGGGGCCACTGGCTGACAATGAATGGCTGAACGTTGTCCCAATTTGGAATAATAATAATTTTCTGTCAGAAGAGGTGAAGAAAAGTCTAAGGTAAAAGCCAAGATCTTTGTAGCAGCAGTACGGGAAACACAGAAAGTGGGAGGCGGGTCAAGGAACTCAAGAGAACCAAGTGGGGCCTCAGGTAGCCAGAGAGAAAAAAACTCCAAGCCCGAGAGTCCAGTGGCAATAACCTACTTTTATTGGGGGGAAAAGGGACATATGAAGACAGAATGTAAAAAGAGGGAAATAGACCAAAAACTGTTTGAAGAAGAGCAGTAGGGACATCAGCGGCTCTACCTCTTGGGGACAAAAGTAGTAAAAGAGCCCTTGATAATGCTGAAATCAGGTCCCCAAGAGGAGGAAATCAAGTTCCTGGTAGACACAGGAGCAGAAAGATCAACCATACAGAATATCCCAGGAGGATGTAAATTGAGTCCAGAAAAGATACAAGTTATTGGTTGTTGCGTTCTGTAAGTTTTTTTCATNAGGTATTACAACCTGCCGTACCCCTTGTCTAGCGTGACCTGAGGTCTGGGAGCCCATCGAGCCTGTCTCGGAGCAGAACTGCCTGACTGCCCACCGTGCAGGGGAAGATATCTCTGTGGGACAAACTGCAGTAGCTGCTTTCCCAGCACAAGCCAGCACGGGACACCCTGTCCCTGCTGAGGCACCGCAGCAGACAATAATTGGGGCAAAAGAGGAAGCCTTTAAGGTTCCAGTAATTAAGAATGTATTAGTAGAATCAGCAAAAAAAATGATAGTGAGCAATTTATTAGTGGTACCTGAAGCAGAGTATAACATTTTGGGAAGAGATTTGATGATACCTTTAGGCACTGGAATCAAGACACACCAAAATCAATTGAAGGTGCAGCTGTATAAGCTGACAGAGGAAGATGAGGAAAAAATATCTCCTAAAGTATGGCACCAGGCTGGGGAAATGGGGAAAATGGGTAAAGAACCTATTAAGGTTACTATCACTAACCCAGAGATCCCAATAAGAGTGAAACAATATTCTATTCCCTTAGAAGGAAGAAGAGGACTGAAGCCTGTAATAGACAGGTTAATAAAACTGGGTACACTGGAAACCCGTAAATCCCCTCACATACTCCAATTTTACCAGTTAAAAAGGCAGATGGCAGCTATTGAATAGTACAGGATTTGAGGGCAGTGAACACGCACAGTAACCCGATTTCCTGAGGTGGCTAACCCTTATACCTTATTGAGCCAGATATCCCCTGAATACACTTGGTATAGTGTGACTGACCTAAAAGATGCCTTTTTGGTCCTGTCCTTTGGATGAAAACAGTCGGGACTATTTTGTCTTTGAGTGGGAAGACCCAGAAACAGGGAGAAAACAGCAGTTGTGATGGACAGTTTTGCCCCAGGGATTTACAGGATCTCTGAACCTGTTTGGATAATCTTTAGAAAAATTATTGCTAGAATTTGACTTGCCGGGTGAAGTGAAACTAATACAGTATGTGGATGACTTGCTAATTGCTGGAAAAGATTTGGAGAGGGTAAGGATTGCTGCAATAAGGTTACTTATTTTTTAGCATCAAAAGGACTGAAAGTTTCCAGATCTAAACTGCAGTTCACAGAACCTGAAGTGTTTGGGCCACTGGCTAAATCAAGGAACAAAAAAGCTAGATCCAGAAAGGGTCATGGGAATTTTAAATTTACCCCCACCAAACACTAAGAGGGAAGTGAGGCAGCTGCTGGGACTCTTGCAGTATTGTAGACAATGGATAGAGGGATACAGTCAGAAATTAAAATTCTTATGTGAAAAGCTGACAGCAAAAACAGTAAAATGGGAAATAGGAGATGATGAGAAATTAGAAAAATTGAAAGATGTTTTGATCCAGGCACCAGTATTGAGTTTACCTAATTTAGACAAGCCCTTTCAATTATTTATAAATTGTGGAGACCAAACAGTGTACAGGGCGCTCACCCAAGAGTGGCGGGGTGACAAGAAACCGGTGGGATAGTACTCAGAATTGCTAGACCCTGTGAGCAGGGCATGGCCCATATGCTTACAGGCAATAGTGGCTACTGCCTTATTAGTAGAGGAAGCTAGGAAGGTAACTTTGGGGGCACCTTTAACTGTGTACACTCCACATAATGTACGAGGAGTCATGTGTCGGAAGGTAGATAAATGGTTGAGTGATACCCAAATTCTGAAGTATGAAGCCATCCTAATCCATTCTCCAGAGTTAGAATTGAAAACAACTGCTGCCCTGAATCCAGCTCAATTTTTGTATGGGACAAGCAACGGGGAAGAAATAACACATAATTGTGTAGAATTAATAAACCTACAAAGGTGAGGCCATATTTGGGTGATGTATAATTACCATCAGGAGAACGGTATTTTATAGACAGCTCATCCCGAGTAATGGAGGGGAAATGAAAATCAGGTTATGCCATAATAAATGGGGAAGACTTGTCAGTTTTAGAAGTAGGAAAGTTGAGTCCTAGTTGGTCAGCTCAGGCATGTGAACTATATGCTTTACTTAGGCCATTAGAATTGTTAAAAGGGAAAGTAGGAACTATTTATACAGACTCCAAATATGCCTTTGGAATTGTACATACCTTTTGGAAATTTTTGAAGGAAAGGGGATTAGTAAATACTCAGGGAAAAGAGCTCATTTACCAAGAGCTAATTTCCAGAGTACTTGAGGCCCTGAAGGAGCCAAATGAGATAGCTGTGGTGCATGTGAAGTGACATCAAAAAGGGATACGCTACTATGCTAGGGGAAACAACAAAGTGGACTTAGAAGCCAGAAACATTGCTTCTACCTTAGGAGAGGTTAAGTCATTAAACATGTTGAAAGAAATTGAAAGAGAAAATGTTTTAAAGAGGTATAGCTCATAAGAGCAAGAGGCTATACAGAAATTAGGAGCAAAGCAAGACCAAGGAAGGTGGGTTTTACCACATGGTAGGGAAGTTTTGCCTAAAGCCTATGCACAACAAATTTTAGGTCATCTACATCAGCACACTCATTGGGGAACTAGAGCTTTCTGCTATCACTTTTTAAATTTTTTTTGGTTGCATAGGTGTATTTGAGCTAGCTAAGCAGATCACACATGACTGCCTTACCTGTCAGAAGGTCAACAAAAAGGCCATGAGCCAGACTCTGGCAGGAGGGAGAAAGATAGCCTATAGACCTTTCAAAAGATTACAGGTGGATTACACCAAACTCCCAAAAGTCAATAGATGGAAATACTTGTTGGTAATAGTAGATCACCTTACCCACTGGGTAGAAGCATGTCCAGCTACGAGGGCAACTGCTAAGTTTGTAGTAAAAGTACTGTTAGAGCATATCATTCCGCGGTATGGGATGCTACGGGCAATAGACTCAGATCAAGGGTCCCATTTTACCTCAGAGGTGGTTAAGGATTTAGCAAGGGCACTGGGTATCTCTTGGGAATACCATACTCCATGGCACCCACGGAGTTCGGGTAGAGTAGAAAGGATGAACCAAACATTGAAGGAACAGGTTACTAAATTAATGCTGGAGACCGATTCGTCGTGGGTCATATGCCTACCCTTGGCCCTACTGAACATTAGAACTCTTACAAACACAGATACGGGACTTTCAGCTTATGAGATGATATATGGTATGCTCTATTCTCAGGAGATGCCTTTAACTCCAGAGGCAATAGAAGACATAACCATACAAGAATATATCCAGGCCATGCGGTGGCATGTGGTTAAGGGGAAAAATAATGCTATCCCAAACAGGACCACTGTCGTTCAAAATTCATAAGATACAACCAGGAGATTGGGTATTAATTAAAAGCTGGAAAGAGGATACTTTCACCCCGAAATGGGAAGGTACATATTTAACTCTCTTAATAACAGAAACATCAGTAAGAACAACAGAAAAGGGTGGAATCATGCATCAAGAGTTAAAGGACCGGTAAAACCACCAATGTGACAGTGGAAAATCACTTCACAGCCTGGGGATCTATAAATAATCTTGGAGAAGGGCAAGTGAATGTTGAGGAGGCATTGCAGGTGGACTCACCTAAGACCAAGGCAAGTGGAATGTGCCACCCAGAATTGTGACTGTAACCCCTGGGGCTGTTTTAGGTGTGCAGAATGTAAAGAGTTGTGGTATGTCCACTTATCGTGAGCCAGGATTCCGAAAGGTCTTTGTTTAAGTTACAAAAGTAGGATCCAGAAGGAAACAGATCAGGCCCTGAAAATATTAGTGAAAACAGGTCAAATACTCCTGGATAGTAGAGAATGGTGGGAGTTATGGGCAAACAGGACAAGGAACAAGGAACAATTTGCAGGCAAAAGCGAATCTTGAAAGAGTGGAGTGCAAC
>VWYE01018919.1:0-73903 GCA_013398995.1 Alaudala cheleensis | reverse complement strand
GCATGTACTTCTGACACTGCTGAAAATCTGATATACCATAAATTTAGAAAAAACTATTATTGTTATATTACATGATCTCAACTAGCAAAGCTTTCATAGCCATGACATAAATGCCGAGCCAAAAACCACTTTACCCTTTAATGATTACTTTATCTACTATGACTAATGCTGATTATTTTCCCAGTGCTTATATTTTGTTTCATTTTTACAGGATTTCTGCTCAATGCTATTGAAGACTGTCCCAAATTCGTTCAATACTCTTAATTAATATTTGTGTTTCCAAGATATTCTGGTGTAATTACAGGAACATTAATCTGTCAGCAGTAATTTCTGAAAGGTTCACAGACTCTCTGCTCTCAGGGCACTTCATGGGGCCCTTCTGCCAATAGTGGGAGAGATGGGTTCAAATCCAGGCTCCTCTCTGATAAAATGTTCCTGCCAAGCCAGTAGAACAGCAAAGGAGAATAAACAGCTTATTGAATCAATTTGCAGTGACAGGATGTAGGGCTAGTCCAAATTCCCCTAAATCAATTTAAAAATCAGCCTTTCCCCATGCTCAGAGGCACCCAGAGCTTGCCATGCCAAAGGCAGGAGCAGCCAGCCCAGCAGAGCCTGGTCCTGGGTTACCACTCTCAAGGTAACAAGGCTCCATTTCTCATTGTTTCACGGAAAACAGACAAGAATCTGTGAGGGAGGGAGTTTTCTGCTGTAAAAACCCCTCAAAAGATGGGCTCTGTGCTTGAATGCCTAATTAATATCCACCCAAAGGTGGCTCCAAAGCTGGGGGTAGGGATCAAGAGCTGTCCTTCTGTGGGCAGAGAGTTACAGCCAATATCCACCTGCAGTCTGAAGGTGCACCTGAGGCAAGTGATGCCTGAGCCACAGGATTAGCTGGTGTCAGCTTGGTCAGGCTGACCCTTAATTACTTGTTTGAACCCCTGAGTATTGTCACTGCTTTTGTTGTAGCTGTTTGTGGCACCAGCTGCCATCCCAACAGGGTAACAGTGGCCAGGCCTGACCCACTGAGACACACTCCTCTGTTAATTTAAAGTAGGGTAAGGACTGAAATCACCTCTCTTCAGGAAAACACCCTGAACATTTGAAGGGGAGGCAGTGGCTGTTTTTATCAAACCAGTGTGGTATTGCCAGGCTCATGTTCACTAAGTTGGGACCTGTACCCTTCCACCTATCCCTCCAGGATGCCTGCTTTCATTCCAGCTTGTCCCTGGCAGGAATCCCTGACACCAGCTGGGCCTTGTTCCCCAGACAGGGGGGAATCTCCACACCATGGGCTTGTGTGGCACAGAGCAGCACAGCTCTGTTGACTTCAACTACATGGTTTTCTAAAGAACTACACTCATTTATACCAGTTGAGGCTCTGACCTTTTAATTCTCAGATCAGTTTAGTCTGCATCAGTGAATAGGTTATCTCCTTAATTTAAATCGTTGCTGCATATGAAATTACTCAGTATCATTTGATGGTTGGCTAGAATTAATGAAGAATTTGTCTCGCTAAGGCCTTGCACAAAGTTGAACTCTGCAATATTAATCTCAGCAAATTGAGGCGTAGGAAAGAAAATGTGCTTTGTTAGCAAACGACAATTTGTGTCACAAAGCGTGTGCTGGAAGAATTAAGACTCACTGCTTAAATTGGATGCTGAATTAATGAACTGTGTTGGTGTTGGGGACCCTCATCCTGGGGCTGAGCATGTCAGCCTGTGCAGTGCTTTCTGCCTGAGGTGACATGGAGGGAGCAGCACAAGGGCACACACAGTCACAGCCTCTGCAGCCCCCACAGGACATTTGATCCCACTCACAGTGCCTGCCTGGAGCAGAGGCCAGCCAAGATAAGGAGAGGAAAAGTGGGTGTTTATTAAAGGTCTTCAATAGATGCACCTTGGGCAGTCAGAAGCCTCAAGCTGGACAGAGGTCATGAGGTTTTCAGACAGATACAAGTTTGGTCCATTTACACATCAGGGTTAATCCTCCAATTACAGCTTCAGCTAATGAAGTCCTCTTCCCCCAGTTTGCTTCTCCTCCCCAATTCACTTTTGTTTATACTTTTTGGGCCTAAGGCAGAGGGTGTCCTTGAATCTCAGGCCTGGAAGGATTTCTTTGTCTGACCAAGATGTGAAGACAGTAACTAACTCTCCATATGGAGTTTTGAGTTATACACTGAAGCAGTACAGGATTTGAAAGTTAAAATCCTAAAGCATCACCATGTCTGCAGGAGAGGGGTTCTTGTGCACCCTGTGCAAGTACCATGTAGGGAGAGCTGCAGGCTCGGGGTGCTGGGGAATCCACATTTATTAAATCACAACAGCAGACAAAAATGTTACCTCTTGTGTTACTAATACTGAATAATTTGTTCACTCATTGCCTGTTAATTATGTGCCACTGATAAGTCACTGAACCACTTTGATCCCAATTTGATGCAAGCTGTGTGAGCTGAGCAGGTTTTCCCCAGGGCACAGCACTGCAGTCAGACATGGCACCAGGCAGCTGGCCCCACACCCCCCTGTCCCCATGGCATCTCCCTGCTGGGTGACAGCAAAAGGAGCCACTGACACATGGGGATGAGGGAACATCACTCCCAGCAACATCATTTCTGTGGGGGCAATAATTTATAATACTGGTAGAAGTTGTGGCACACGTGCTCTCAGCTAGCAGACAGGGTGGAGGCCAGGCTGGTGCCCACTGCCCCTTGGCCATCCTCCACCCCATTGAAGATCACCTGGAACACTTGGAACACTGCCATCACTGGGATTTTTGGCACTCTGTGGGGTAACCGTGCTCATTGGGGCAGGGGCAGAGGAATCTTCCCTCTCACTGCTCCCTGGCGTGGTTAAACCAGACTGCCAACCCCTTGTCTATCCACTTCCCCAAATATAATATTTTTGATTCACAAATACAGTGTGTGCAGATAAAAGCTTCCCCTGGGAGGGTGCCTGTCCTGCAGCCATTTTGCTTCTGAATGTGTTTGCTATAAATTAGAAAGGGAGATCTGCATGACCCCATGCATCAAAGCCAGGACCAGATTTTTCCTGCTGCTGTAATTCATCAATACCAGATACTTTCAAGGGTTCATCACACATTCATCCATATTCTATCAGACAGTTTTTGCATTCACATCTGCTGCCACCATGCCCAGATGTGAAACAATCTCTGAGCCAAAGGAAAGGTCCAGATAACACATTGGGAGATTTTCAGCAAAGTGCCCAGCTGGAGGTACATGATGACAATTTTGAAAGAAAACTATACATAAATTTTATTTCAACTTCAGTGCCCTAAAGGTTTTTAAATTCTACTTCTAAGGGAAGAGATACTTTATAAGCCTGAAAAGTTTAGCAGAACATGGTCCCTTGAATTTTTATTAAGGTTCACTGGTTGTAATTTAATGCTTGGCTGATACCACTGTTACAAACATGAAAATAAAAACAAAAGTAATTTAGGAGAGAGAACAACCTGCTCTTTTCTCTATCTGACAGGGTCCAGTAGCATAGCAGAGGCTTTCTCAGGAGCTACTTTGAAACAAGAGTGAGTGCCCTGCCTAAAGCTTTACCTCAGCAGTGACTCACCAGGCAGGGCACCAACATTTCTAGATGTTAATTAACCCCTTGAGTTCAGGACCCTTGAATCCTCTAGTCTGGTTACTGTACAGCCTATGCCTGAGGTAAGTGAGGTTCAATTGTGGGTTTCTATGTACAAATTCCAGAGAAGCTGCTGTCCTGAAGTGCTTCTGTCCACTTCTAAACCCTCCATCACAATTATTTAGCCTGGAAAGCTCAGTCCCTGCCTTGATGAAGGCTGGTCCTTCCCTTTGCACAGAGGGTGGAATCACAGAATCACAGAACACAATCTCAATTTCAAATTTGACTGCACTGACTTCCAACAAATTTGTAAAATTTCATGGATTATCTGCAAAAGTCTCAGGAATGTGAATTTAAGTAGGAATTGGTAATCTCTTATTTCTGTAGGAAAACTTCTGAGATTAATGTGAATAATATTTTGACAGTGAGACATAGAGTGCATAAGAACTAGAAACAAGCTTTATTTGCTATTTACCTAACTCAGTGTTCAGTTTTCACACAGCAGAACCACAGGAAACAATCACCTTTGTGTGCACCTGCAGCCTGCTGTGTCCAGGCACCTACAGCCCTGCCCTGAGAAAACACTTCCCATTTCTCTCTGTCCAGATGCATGAGGCTGGCAGCTGCAGCCAGATGTGAGAAACCCCAGAAGGGCTCTGCAGCTGCTCAGAAACCCATTCCCCATCCCTGTTTAAATACAAACTGCCAGGGAAGTTTTGGGTCTCTTCCTTCTCTCCCTTTGTCCCCACACCAAGTATTTACAGCTTCTCCTGGCACTGCAGTCAGTGAACTGCTCCTGCCTCTGCCTGTGCCTTCCCTGACTGCCTTGGTGCTCAGCCCCAGGAGGGATGGCAGGAGTTACATGGTGCAGTCTCCAATAAAAGATTCAGATCCAGCCAAAAGGCCTGTAAACAAATGTCTGCAGAAGCTTTTATCTTCTGAACAAAGTTTGGCTCACCCTTTCTTTCTTGGTAAGAAGAGACTGTGAATTTAGGGAGTTTGTTATGCAAGGCTGATTATTTTCTGCACCACCTAAACACTTCACAGCTGGATCCCACATCTACCTGAGATTGAACATGCAGTGAAGGAGCAAGGAGACCCTCTGCATAACCTCGAGATCTGTTTAAAATAGATGGTTTTGTGCTGCAGGAAACTTAAAATGTATTTATTCTAGCCTAGCTAAAGCTTTAAATCTGTGTGAAACAAGTGTAAATCAAGACTCATCAGGAACTGTGATGCTTTATGAATGTGCAAAACCAGTGAACTACCAAATTAAGGAACAAAATGTTCTTTATTTGTGTCCTGGTAGTGGTTCCTTCAAATAATCCCATTACAGTTTCAAGGAATGTCAACATGTAAAGCACAGAAAGGCTATAAATTATTCCTTTCTAAATGTAAATCTTATAGAGCATCAATTAAAATTATCTAAATATTTAATAACAGTTTGCTACTGATTAAAGACCCTAATCTTCCCTGTTTACTTCCACCACTACCACAGGATTATTAATAATTTCTCCTTGAGAGAAAACCAGTAATTTCTAGTGTCATTCCATTGGTCTGCTGGAAAATAAGAGTGAGCATGTGTTGCTTTTTTCATGCATGAATGATCTTTTAGATGTATAAATTAATAAAAAAATGTGACAGTGTAATGCTTGCATATTGATAGGATTAATTTTTTTATTATTTTCTTTATGTAAGTTTTTGTTTTCTTCTTGCTTTTGTACTAGGGGTAATTTCTGGAAAAAAATGTCTTAATTTTCTTTGCTGAACTGGTAAATGAATGTGCCAGAGCAGCTTGTATTCCTTGCATTCAGAATAAAACTTGCATACTGCAGAACAGATGGGTATTGTGAACTGTTATGATGGCAGTGATTTTAAATAATACATGAAGAATTTTTCTATCTCATTAAGTTTCCAGTTTCTTTAAGAAACATCTTTAAAACAAAAGTAAAATATTCTCAGTGGAAGCTGTTCTTGTTTTGTGTAAGTAGATGTCTTTAGCTGTTATGAGGAGAAATATTGGTACAGAACAAAGGCACCAGGGCTTTAACTCTGATTTACAGTTTCAGTGCACACAGTTGTACAGCAAATGGACTCAGTTCCTGGTGCTTCTTCAAAATCACCAGGGCCAAACACAAATCTAATGAACAAATGAAAAGGAAAATGATAAAACTATCTTCCCTTCTTCCAGCCAACTTTCTAGAATATTTACAAAAACTCCCATTTACAAAAGCACCATCTCTTTTTCTAGTCCTACTGCATTACTAATCTTTTCCCCCTATGGTTTCATTTTCGAGTGCACACCCCATTTATTAATCAGAAACCCTGTCTGTTTGCAGGTTTTCTGAATTCTATTAAGAGAGAAATGGGTAAGCACAGAAATGTCTTATAAGTTTCACTCACAGGCTGCACAAACAGCAGATTATTTAGCACCATTTTTGAACAGAAAAAAAGGCCAGTGCTAAAGAGGAAATAAAGGCAATTATTCAAATTTTCACTTAGAATGCTTATTTGCTGTTAAAAGGATAATAAGGTAAGATAGTTTCCAAGTCAAATAGTTCTGCTAACATTCAGACCATAAGTTTTAGATTTATGCCAATCACAGTAATGAAGAAGATATGCCAGTTGTCAGAATTCATTTTCCCTTTGAATGAGCTGAGCTGGAATGCAATTGAAATGAGATGAGCCAGAACAGCAGACCAGCACATAAGGACTGTGGCCCAGTATACAAAATAAACACATTATGAATCTGAGTTATGAGAATACATTCATTTATCAGGACATGTACTGGGGGAGGGAGACTGAAAGCTGGCAGGATGCAGAAGAGCCATGGGGATGGCCAGGCTGGTCCACCTCTGCACTCCTGAAAATTCCCAATCCTTGCTGAAACAAGAGCAAGTTCTCCCTCTCTTGCCACCTGAGCTTCCTTTGCTGTTAAGCTGATCTGAAGACAAGGGCTCAGACAAAAGAATGTGTTTTGATTGAGAATGCTGTGAAGAGACAAGAGGTAACTTTTGGCATTTTAAGGCATCACCTGATCTGTGATATCTGCCCACAATTTAAAGACTCCTTTTCCCTTGTAAATAAAGCACTTCTCTTGTAAATCAAAGCAATCCAGCACCTTGAATTCCTCTGCCCACTTGGAGACTGCCTTGACCCCAGGCACTGGATGATCAGGGTGAGCTCCAGTCCCTGCAGACCCTGCCACAGCTCATCTGTGTCAGCCACAGCCAGGGGCTTTTACCCTTCCTCCAGCCCTCTGGCTTTTCATTCTGCTGTTGGGCTCTCTGGCTGTCCCACATCAACAGGCCCAGGTGCTTCCTCCATCAGATTTCTGGCAATGCTTGCTCCTGCCTTCCAGTATCTTCAGATTCTGTTCCAGAACTGAACAGAGATAGCAATATGAAACTGTATATCTGTGAAATGATATCCAGTGATAATTTAAAACAAACAAACAAAAAAAGGAAGATAAAACTTCTATTCAATTCAAAATTTTAACAGGAGCACAAGATTTAACAACTCAGAGTCCTGACCCTTTGAGAGTTCCTAGAAGCCTTAGCATCACACAGCACTCTCATGGCTGCCAGGGAGAAAAAGTAACTCCACCCCAAGCAAAACCACCACGAGCTCTATAGAGTAAAGCCACATTAAACTTTTTTGTAGGCAGCTAAATCTCCACTCAGCTTTGAACCATCACCTGAACAATGCAGAACCAGATATTCTCCCTTCCTAAGGATTTGTGAGATAAAGAAAGCATAATCACCTCTATGGTTGTTAATTGCTGCTCAAGACTGTAATTCCCATAGGAAACACTGGATACATTGTGGCTTAGAGCTGAGTAATCTGATTGGATCCGTTGGCTTGTTTTAAATATGCCTACCATTACATCTCCAGTTTAACTGCCTGAGTTTCCTGCTTCTGAAATATTTATGAGCTGACTCAGGTGACATTGGTTTACAAGTATCAGCAATTTTGTCACAAAGTGGTTAGTTTTGCTTAGTCTTCACAGCTCCTTAGCAGATTTTAGTTGCTTCTGCTCATATGTCACCTGCTTCTGCAGAGGAGTGCACTTTTCTGGGCACTGATAAGTGAGCTGATGTTTTCTCTACAATTCCTGGGCACTAATTCCCTCTCAGAACAATTACCCAGTACATCTTGCAAAAACTTCATCACTCAGCTAACAGCCACATTTGAAAGGTGAGATACAGGACAAAATGTAGAGGTAATTTGAAGCTCCCACCTTATGACTTCCCTGGGTTTTGTTGGGAGAGGTTTTTTTTAGGTCAGTGATGACAGTAAATAGGATTAGTTAGAGCAGCTAGTGCAGCTGATGGAGTTTGGCTGCACATGAAGGTCTGTGGCATGTGGCCATTGCTTTTGGCAAAATGTGGATGATAGAATTGTGCATTCAACTCTTTCCTTCTCGTGTTAGTGTTCTGCCAAGTCTCTCAGGGCTTATTCGTGCTTTTCAGTAGCATCTGTACCTCCTACTTCCCATTAAAGCATCCTGAATTGAAATGCAATGAGATGTTCTCAGCATTTCCTGGTTCAGTCAAGAGCTTGGTTGAGTTTGATTAAAGTTGTTAAGCAATTTTAATTTGAGGGTTAAAAAACGGAGGGAATGCAGGAATAGTCATAATGGAATTATATGCCTCAATTAACACTTAAAAATGATCTATGGGGCACCAACAAGTCACACTGGCTGCCAGCCACAGTGAATGCAGCAAACTGCACATGCAGGCACAGCCAAGTGGGCACTGGCACCTGCAGAGGAGAATGCAGTGCAGTGATGTGGCTGTGGGAGCTGCAGAGGAGAGCAAGGAGCACCTAATGAGGCAAAGACGGGGCCCCTCCTCTCCTTCTCTGCCTCTGGTGCCACTTGCATGAACTTTCCAGGCATTCCATCCCAGCCTTGGGCAAACCTCTCCTCTTAAGGGACAAAGACATGAGAAGTGAAGGGAGCTGAGAGATGGAAGAGCACAGGGACAGTCTGACTGCATCTGTGTGGGGAGAGAATGGAGAGGGAACTGTGGGATGAACCACAAGTTGCTGGCTTTGCTGATGGACCAGAGGCCACTGGAGGCTTTCCCATGCCAAGGAACCTTTCAGCCAGTAGGACAGGAGAACTGAGAAATTCCTTAAAATACTCAAAGCTGTGAGTAGAGACGAGACTTGTCTCTCCACAGACCAGTGGAAATTATGGGTGAATTCTCTGTAGGGTGTAAGTGATCAGACAGGGGTGCTGGTGTAACTCATTAAAGCTTCCCCAGTTTCATTAAGAGCAACTGACTTCCATCACTCCCTTTATTGTTAATTTCTTAACAAAAGCCCTGGACACACCTTCCATCCCATTTTATGTTACAGTTCAAATACATTTTAGTATTACCTGAATGCATGGCTGTTTCATTGCTCCACAGAACAGACTTTTAAACAGCAATTTACAGCCTTCTTCCTCTTTATAAGCACTAAAGTATTCTTCCTTCTCCTTCCTTCATTTTTGACTCTCATTTGAGTGTGGATAAGTCACGAAATAAGAATTAATTCTTTCTGCAGGCACTGCAGCTCTTGGCAACTCACAGCACCTTGCTCCAATAATTTCCCAAGTGAGTGAACTTGTTATCANTCAGATTCTGTTCCAGAACTGAACAGAGATAGCAATATGAAACTGTATATCTGTGAAATGATATCCAGTGATAATTTAAAACAAACAAACAAAAAAAGGAAGATAAAACTTCTATTCAATTCAAAATTTTAACAGGAGCACAAGATTTAACAACTCAAAGTCCTGACCCTTTGAGAGTTTCTAGAAGCCTTAACATCACACAGCACTCTCCTGGCTACCAGGGAGAAAAAGTAACTCCACCCCAAGCAAAACCACCACGAGCTCTATATATTAAAGCCACATTAAACTTTTTTGTAGGCAGCTAAATCTCCACTCAGCTTTGAACCATCACCTGAACAATGCAGAACCAGATATTCTCCCTTCCTAAGGATTTGTGAGATAAAGAAAGCATAATCACCTCTATGGTTGTTAATTGCTGCTCAAGACTGTAATTCCCATAGGAAACACTGGATACATTGTGGCTTAGAGCTGAGTAATCTGATTGGATCCGTTGGCTTGTTTTAAATATGCCTACCATTACATCTCCAGTTTAACTGCCTGAGTTTCCTGCTTCTGAAATATTTATGAGCTGACTCAGGTGACATTGGTTTACAAGTATCAGCAATTTTGTCACAAAGTGGTTAGTTTTGCTTAGTCTTCACAGCTCCTTAGCAGATTTTAGTTGCTTCTGCTCATATGTCACCTGCTTCTGCAGAGGAGTGCACTTTTCTGGGCACTGATAAGTGAGCTGATGTTTTCTCTACAATTCCTGGGCACTAATTCCCTCTCAGAACAATTACCCAGTACATCTTGCAAAAACTTCATCACTCAGCTAACAGCCACATTTGAAAGGTGAGATACAGGACAAGGTGTAGAGGTAATTTGAAGCTCCCACCTTATGACTTCCCTGGGTTTTGTTGGGAGAGGTTTTTTTTAGGTCAGTGATGACAGTAAATAGGATTAGTTAGAGCAGCAAGTGCAGCTGATGGAGTTTGGCTGCACATGAAGGTCTGTGGCATGTGGCCATTGCTTTTGGCAAAATGTGGATGATAGAATTGTGCATTCAACTCTTTCCTTCTCGTGTTAGTGTTCTGCCAAGTCTCTCAGGGCTTATTCGTGCTTTTCAGTAGCATCTGTACCTCCTACTTCCCATTAAAGCATCCTGAATTGAAATGCAATGAGATGTTCTCAGCATTTCCTGGTTCAGTCAAGAGCTTGGTTGAGTTTGATTAAAGTTGTTAAGCAATTTTAATTTGAGGGTTAAAAAACTGAGGGAATGCAGGAATAGTCATAATGGAATTATATGCCTCAATTAACACTTAAAAATGATCTATGGGGCACCAACAAGTCACACTGGCTGCCAGCCACAGTGAATGCAGCAAACAGCACATGCAGGCACAGCCAAGTGGGCACTGGCACCTGCAGAGGAGAATGCAGTGCAGTGATGTGGCTGTGGGAGCTGTAGAGGAGAGCAAGGAGCACCTAATGAGGCAAAGACGGGGCCCCTCCTCTCCTTCTCTGCCTCTGGTGCCACTTGCATGAACTTTCCAGGCATTCCATCCCAGCCTTGGGCAAACCTCTCCTCTTAAGGGACAAAGACGTGAGAAGTGAAGGGAGCTGAGAGATGGAAGAGCACAGGGACAGTCTGACTGAATCTGTGTGGGGAGAGAATGGAGAGGGAACCGTGGCATGAACCACAAGGTGCTGGCTTTGCTGATGGACTAGAGGCCACTGGAGGCTTCCCCATGCCAAGGAACCTTTCAGCCAGTAGGACAGGAGAACTGAGAAATTCCTTAAAATACTCAAAGCTGTGAGTAGAGACGAGACTTGTCTCTCCACAGACCAGTGGAAATTATGGGTGAATTCTCTGTAGGGTGTAGGTGGTCAGACAGGGGTGCTGGTGTAACTCATTAAAGCTTCCCCAGTTTCATTAAGAGCAACTGACTTCCATCACTCCCTTTATTGTTAATTTCTTAACAAAAGCCCTGGACACACCTTCCATCCCATTTTATGTTACAGTTCAAATACATTTTAGTATTACCTGAATGCATGGCTGTTTCATTGCTCCACAGAACAGACTTTTAAACAGCAATTTACAGCCTTCTTCCTCTTTATAAGCACTAAAGTATTCTTCCTTCTCCTTCCTTCATTTTTGACTCTCATTTGAGTGTGGATAAGTCACGAAATAAGAATTAATTCTTTCTGCAGGCACTGCAGCTCTTGGCAACTCACAGCACCTTGCTCCAATAATTTCCCAAGTGAGTGAACTTGTTATCATTGTGCTGGTTTCAGCTGGGATAGAGTTAATTTTGTTCCCAGTGGCTGGTGCAGGGCTGTGTTTTGGAATTGTGCAGAACACAGGGCTGGAAATACAGAGATGGTTTTGCTGTCACTGAGCAGGGCTCACACAGAACCAAGGCCTCTCCTGCTCTTTGTATGGTCGTGCTGGTGAGGAGATTGGGGTGCCTGGGAGGGGACACAGCTGGGATTGGTGACCCCAACTGACCCAAGGGACATTGCAGACCATGTGGTATCATGTTCAGTGTATGAAGTGGAGGGAAGAAGGAGGGAGTGGGGGATGTTTGGAGTGATGGATTTTCTCTTCCCAAGTAACCATTCCATGGATGGGGCCCTGCTCTCCTGGAGGTGCTGAACACCAGCCTGCCCATGGGAACTGGTGACTTCATTCCTTGTTTTACTTGGCTTGTGAGCACAGCTTTTATGTTCCCTATTACACTGTCTTTATCCCATCCCAGGAGTTCTCCATCTTTTACCCTTCCCATTCCCTCCCTGGTCCCAGAGTGAGTGAGGGGCTGCCTGGACTGGGCTGCTGCCTGGGGTGAAGCCATGGCATCTGTGAATGAGGAACTGTGTACAGTCTTTAAAACTCTTTTTATTTTTTTGCAGTCTAGTCAAACCCTCCCTGTTTCCTGTTCTCCTACTCTTTTCCAATGGAAGTTGAATAGGTAACAGCCTTCAGAAGGAACTGTTCCTGACACAGGTCTTTCCTGTTTCCCAACAGTACTCAGTGATTTTACTTCATGCAAAGGATTGAAAGCCAACTAAGAAGTATTGCACTTCCCCTGCCTCCCCACCAGCTTCCCCAAGAGTGATTTTAGTGGAGCTTTGATTGATGTCAGATGAAATTAACTGGAAACATTTAATGTGTTTAACATGTAAAGGCTTAGGGCTCTATTCACTCAGAGTTAGAGAGTTTCTGTGCTTCATAAACTCAGAGGACACTGAAGCCTGAATTTCAGCTCTGCAGCCAGATAACTTATTAAACAGCACCTTGACTCCTGCCATCATTGCTGCTTTTCACTCCATTATTAATAGAAGGAAGACTTGAACTGATGGCAGCAAGAATGGAATCGAAAGTCCTGTGGCAGAGATGCTGTTAATTTTAGTATTGTGTCCATCATTAAGCATCAGATTAAATCAAGCTGTATTTCCCTCAGCAGCTGTTGAAAATCCTCATTTAACCAAGTGAACAGGAATATTGAGCTTCAAATGGAAGGATGAATGAGGTTCCTGCTAACAAATAGCTCAGAGAAGGGCTCTTAATAGACAGGGAGGTTTCATGAGGCATTTGCTCAAGAGTGTAATCTCAGGTTTCTTAAAACTAAAAAAAGTTTTGGTTATTTAAAAAATTGAAAGTTGAATAATTTTTCCCCCTTCTCATACTTGTAGCAGCGCCTGGAAAAGAGAGGTTTATTTCTAAACCAGCAAGTTATATCAAGTTAGAAAGAAAATAATTTTTAATGTGTACTTCCTCTTTGACCATCTATGAAAGACAGATTAACCCTGATAAGGGATAAATCTGAGAGGCTCTGGGACTGCTGAGGGATGCCTTGGTCACCCACAGCTGAGCACAGTGATGATCTCTGAGTGTGCAAGGCAGTCTTTGCTCAGGGAATGCTCCATTGAAAATTGGTGGCAATCAGAGCAGTGAACAGGTTATTGAGGACATGTGGTGTTCAGACTTTACTCTCTTCAAGAGGATTTACTTGCACCTGCTTTACTGCTGCTGTTCAGTATTACTTTATTGACTTGTGAACAAATCTAGCAGCAGCAGAACTTTTTTCCTAAGTGACAAAGGGACTTTGAAATGTCTGTCTACACAAGTATCAGAGATTATCCTTTGTACTCTCTATTCTTTGTCATTTCTAAATCATTTGCTTGTTGTTTATTACTCTGTGATTATTTCCCAGCCCACTATTGGCACCCACTGGATGTGCCAAGCTCAGAGCTGCTGGGTTGTTAAAAAGTCATGCTTCAATGAGACAATTGGACTCTATTACTTAGTTATGGCTTACAAAGCTTGTCAGTAATTGCTCAAAATCGAGCTGCAGTCATGACTTCAGCAGCTTATTTGCTGCAGCCATGGCATTAATGGAGCAGTTACCACAGAGCAATGGCTTCATTGTCATTCTAATGCAGATTATTGGCTTTCTTGATCAATTCCCCCTCGTAGGATCTTGCTAAGAGTTCCTCAAGATAGGATTATTATATAGTTTAAGCAAACTCACACCCTCTGTTCTATCAGAAGATTTTTCATTTTCATAGTTCCCTTTACATCTCATTTTCTCCCAGAATGCGACAAAAGTTGAGTTTCAGTTGCCTTGCCCTGGAGTCCAGCAGCCAGTGGTGGCAAGGCTGAAATTAGCCAGAGTTTGGCTGCTCATGAAGGATTAAACCACTTGATGAAACTCTGCAGATACATTTATCTCAAAGTGTCAGAGAGGAGGTAAGAATTCAATTTGCTGGAGCAGAGAACCAGTTGAGATGCAGTCACAGGCCCTGCAAGCATTTCAGTCTGCTCAATGTGAAATGAAAGTAGCCCATGAAATGAAGCTACAGGAAGAGCATGCATATAAGCATAGATCACAAATCACACACATTTCTCAAAAGTGAGGCCTTCCACTAACTTGCTTTAAATCTTCATCTTTCCAGAAAATTAAGCTGGAAAATTAGGAGCAGCAGGGACCCATATATTGTACTGAGACTTTTAAACAATACCATTCATTTTCATTTCATCCTTCTGCAGTAGTTTGAAGTATGTGTATCACATATGCTTTCTGCTAGAAAAAATATATATTATATATATGGGTATATATATATATATATATTTCTGGGGAAAGCATTTAATTCTTTCTCAAAACTCCTGTAAGATCCCTCTGATGCATTTTGGAACTGCAGGTGAATAACCTTGAGAGGTTAATCAGCCAGCAACCATTTCCTAGGCTGTGTATGAAGCCAGGGTAAATGGAAACAGTTGTGTTGTCTGAGACAATTTATTCTTCTCCATCTCCACTGCAAAGCAGTCAGTTAGAAGGTATCAAGAAGGAGCCATGTAATGCAAATACAAGGTCATACCCACTGAGCAATAGGCTGGCAGTTCCAGAGGGTCACAGGGCTGGGCTGCTGCTGTTTGTGTCATAACAGGACAAAGAGCCAAAGTTCCTCTGCTGTGTCTGTCACGTCTGTGAGATCAACCACTCTGTGCAGCCACTTCTGTGCATGAGGAGGGAATCAAACAGCCTGCACAGATCAGCATTGATGAGTGTTTGAAGGGACTTGCAGAAAAAGCATCAGAGCTGCCACATTTGCTGAGTTCTGTGTGAGGCCACTGAGCAGCCAGGTTATTTACAGTCATTGCTGGGTCTGTCTGCACTCATAGGGCACAAAGTCTGCCCATGAGCCAGTCCTCAGGGTCAGGTTCTTCTGTCGTGGAGAGGCTTTCAAAGCATATCTGAATGTCTCCATGCACTAAATACTCAGCTATGCAGTGTGATCCCCAGGTCACACTCTGAAAAAGCACTGTTCAACATCTTAGGATAAGTTAAATATGATATTTCTTAGATGCTGAAGAAAGCTGGAATGTGTTCTGGCTCAGGTTAAGCAAAAGTAAAGCAGCTCTGTGATGTATGGCATTAGTTTGATTCAAAAGGCATGCTTTTCTAAAGAATGTGTGGTCTTTTCCTGAAGCAGCCAGAGAGAAACAGGAAATTATGAGGTGTTTAAACATGAAAGGCACAAACACTGATCTCACAGCTAAACTGCCAAAGGAAAGAGCAATCCTTTTCCTTCATCATGCAGTGTTACATTATGAGTTCCTAAGAAACAGGAGGACATGAAACAAAAGTAATGGCAAGATGGAGATGCAATGTTACCTAGAGAATTCCAGTCCCCCAAATTACACCCAGCACTTTAGAAACTGTGTGCACACATGGGAGCTCTGAAGCATCACTGGGTTTCCATTCCACTCTTGCAAGCCTCCTATTCCCAAAAGAGCACCAGGAATTTCTCATCAGTGCAGAAAATCAAATACTGAAGGGTTGAACTCCTAATTCCACAGAAGTCACAGTCAACATTCCCACTCCCTTGAACCCACTTTTTATATTTTGTTTAATTTTTTACTGGGTAGAGATAAGGCAGGAGTTTAGGCTAAGAAACAGATAGCAAGCACAATGCAGACCACACTGAAAAGACAAACTGCCTAAATGATAGGGTAAAAATGGTAAATCACTCTCCAAATTGACTTCAAATCTGAACTTAAGAGCCCATTAAAAGCAGAGGGATGGCTGAGGTCGCCAGCCTAATGGTTTGCTGGAGAAACAAGGATGGATGTCAGGAGCAGGACGAGCACCCATCTCTAAAAGCTTTTCATCAGGATGTGCAGGGAGTTCTGACTCCATCAGGTCATGGGGCAGGGAAAGTGGAGCAGCCTGCACCTCTCACACTCTATTAGAGAGAAGCAGCACTCTAAATTCAGAGTGCCTCTCCTTCACCAACCCCAATTAGCTTGACAAGGCAGCATTTGGAGTCTCTGCAGAGCTGCACCACACAAACCAAGGCAGGATTTGAGCACTGTGAATTGTGATCTATCAAAGGTGAAAACACACCCAGAACTGGGGGCTGCTGTGTTTTAAGTCTGATTGAAGCTGATTTCAGGTAGCAGAGGTGGTGCTGGAGCAGGATGAGCAGAGCTGCACCCCCAAGGTGCCCACACTGGGCTCTGTGCCTCAGTGAGAGCAGAGAGCTGCTGCCCTCAGCAGGGCTGTGACCCTCAGTGCTGTCACCCCAACAGGACATTTCCAGTGCCATTTCCACCCCAGGAAACCAATACTCTGTCACAGGACTGGCTGCAGGGACAGGCAGTCAGCCACTGCCTAATCCTATTCTCTGGGAGCTGCAGAGATTTGTGGCACAGAGAGAAGCAGAGCTCTCCAAAGTGTCCTAGGAAGGCCTGGGGAGGGAAATTGGAAATGCACAGCTCCTCCTGAGGCAGCAGGGAGGCTCCAGGACACAGACATCAGAGGAGATGGCAGTGCTGGAGGAGAAGCTCAGAGTAGACTGTGTTCAGAAAAAGAAATTTGGATTTGCTGTCTCCAGTTGCTGGAAGTGGAAGAATATCTACAGTCCTGTCTTTGACCCCAGTAACTCTGCTTTTTATCACAAGTCCCTGCTTTGAAAATGTAACAGAGACTACAAAATGTGGAGTTAAATACTTTGGGATTAGAGATACAATCTGAGAAGCAACAGTAAAATAGTTCATCCCACAAGAGATTTCACTCATCTCTTTCAGAGATAAGTACACAGGGAGCTGACAAAATAAATTTGCCCTTGTTATCTTCCTGAGTAACCTGAGAGGAAAATTAAATCCAGCTTCTTTCCTGAACACGACTTTTATTTTGTTTAAGGAAAATGTTGTTTATCAATTACATGTAGCACTTCTGATTAACCATTAGGGCTGAGGGGAAAAAAAGAAAAAGTTTTGAAGGCTTAAAGTGAGTATGGATAAAGAACTTTTCCTGCTCTTGACAGGGATAGACTCGGCTGTTCTTCCTGCTGACCAGTGCAGTGCTTTGTGATGCCCAGACTTCTGGAAATTCTCACAGAATCAGGGCTTTTTCTTTACCTCTTAAAGGCTGTAATCCTGTTAAAATCATGAATCAGAGCTTTGTAATTTTTAAAAATTATAATTAGATAGCCTTTCACATATATACAGTCTCCTATTGTCTCAATTGCTTTCCAAAATGATTTTCTTCCCTCAGTGAGAGAAGTTTAAGTAATCTGCCCCAATACATTATTTGGGATTATCTCACAATAAAGATCAACAACTGTTTACAGAATATCAGCAGTTCCCAGGTGAGGACAGGCCACAGTGACAATTCTGGGGTCAGGTTGGCGTATGGCAATCCCTGCTTGATTCTTCTCAGCAGAAAAGTCTTTCCTCAAAGATCTGCTGCTTTTACTTTGTCAGGCACATGAGTCTGAAGCACATGACATAACTCTGCTGTTCTGGTTTGCTTTTCTTTAAAGATTTCTTAAGTTAAATGGGACTTTTGTTGCCAAAAAAAAAAAAAAAGCCCAAACCTAAAGTGAATTTGCTGACTTTATGCTAAACTCCTTTTCCTTCCCAGTTTAAAGTGATCTTTGATGGAAACTAAAATGTGCAGGTGTCAAAGTGTATCAGTATCGTGCACCAGAGATGTGCACAACTGAGGGGTTTTTGGCACTTTCCCCTTCCAGTTTATTAAAGGTTGTGTCAGAATTAATTTATGTAAGCAAGGATCAGATTTTATTAGTGGAACATCATTAGCTTTTAATGAATAAGAGTAGTTTAGGAAAAGAGCTGATAACGAAGGGAACATTTGAGAGTTGAGCTGTTTCTCCTCTCTCCTTCCCCACTCATTTTAACCCTGGCAGTGAGGATGGAAGGCAGCACTGGAGAGCAGCAGTGCTTGTGTTAAAGCTGTGCTTCAGCAAAGCAGCTGACACTGCTCCAGTGTCTGTCACTTCTCAGCACAGCAATGTGTGCTAAGGCTCTGTTAATGGAACTTTATGAGTTATGCAGGTTTTTCTCTAAATTGAAGCCAATTAAGCAGCGTCCAAGGCTGCAGCCACTGATGAGGTTACAGGAACAGCTGGCAACTGATGCTCCACAGTGGATGAGGACAGACAGAACAAAGATGGCCCCTGGTCCCAAAGCCTGGATTGCCAACTCTTGGAATATCCTGGGGATTGTCCATCAGGAGTGTAACTGATCCTCACCATCACAGAGAGATTCAAACTGACAAGGGAGCTCTCCAAGCTATCACAAAGGACAGAGATGATTCTGAGCTCCTCTCCCACAAAATAACTCTTCTCCCCTTTTCTGCAGACCTGCTTTCTCCACCACAACAGGTAATTTTGGTTCCTGCTTGGGTTTTATTATAAGAAAGATTGGAAAAAGAGAAAGAATGCCACAGTTACATAATCCAGCTTCAAAACCCAGTGCTGGATGATAGCAGGGCATAGATTTTGCCCACCCTTGCTAGGATGCAATAGTAATGAAAAGCAAGACATCAGTGCTAATTGCCATCAGCATTGAAATGTCTAAAATCCCACTGCAGGTACAATATTTGGAGCTCAGACCACCCTTAGAAGTGGGGATCTCTCTGCTCTCCTATTTGACTGTGAAACACGAATTTTTTGGATTCCCTCCAGTCAGCAACGAGTCAAACACAGCCATTTCTCAGCACTTCCCACTCAGTCCCACCCAGCAGACTTTGGGGCAGCAGAGGCACTGACAAAGCCCTTTCTCTCCCACCAGCTTTGCCACAGGCCAGGGGAAGGCAGACCCATGGAGGTGCCACCCCTCACTTCAGTCCCAGAGAGAGCAGCCCCAGCCCAGCAAAGGCACAGAGCTGCTCCCCAGCAGGTTTGCTTTCTCTTTCTGGGCACAGCACAGCAGAAGGACCTTACAATTTGGCAAGAGCTAATCCAGATGTTGGTTGGGTCTTGCTATTGGATTAGCAAGAGTGGGGCAGTTGGTGCAGAGTGCCAAACCCATGCAATTGTATTTTGCATCAGCTTTGTGTGCTTTGCATTGCACCACATGCCCTCAGAGCCTCTGCAGCCTGCCCAGACAAAGCTGCAGTGAGCTCCATCAAGTGAGCAGGACAAAGTCAGCAGGACAAAGTGACCTGCTTTGATCTTTCCTGATCCTTATCAGGTTTGTAACCCCACAAGATCAGTCTCTTTTTACAACCTCATCAAAATCCCTGCTGGAATTCAGGCACAGATCTGACAAATGCTAAAGGACCATTAGGTTTCCTGTCCCCAGTCATTATGGACCACAGAGATAATTGACTTCTTGGTCTGGATCTCTCTGAGATTTTGGGGAAACACTGAGATTTTCTTCTACTTTACATTGTGAAGCTTGAAATAAAGATTTCTAGAGAGCTAAGACACAGATATTGCTAAAATATACCAGAAGCACATTAAAATTTGCATGGCCTTAGCCAAGAGCTGCATCACACCCACCTGAGAGCAGGTAATGCCATAAAGCCTGCAATTGTATCTGTGCTAGGCAACAGTTACAGCACTCCTGAAGTGCACTGAGCCCCGGCTCAAAGCCAAATCAGCAAAGTTCTTATCAGGATGCATTTGCTCAGTTTTCCCCAGAGAAGCCCTGCTCATATTAGGAACTAACAACAAGGATTTAGAAAAAAGCACATTTACATATTTTTTCCATTAAAGAGAGATGTTACGCACACAAGGTTGGTATTTGCTTATAAAGCTGAGAATCCCTTGTGTGCATGAACAAACATCATTTGAGAGGTTTTCAGAGTCATGTGCAGTATGTGCCTATCAATTCCTGTTAATCTGAGGAGGCCTTGATGAACTGAACAGCCACTTTCCTCTTCTCTCACAAATGCCTGCAAAAACAGGAAAATAGCTTCAACTTTTCAAGTATGCCCACAAGATAAAAGATGAGAGGCTCAGTAACTCAAATCCCTGCTTTTTGAGCATGCAGAACACAAGCTGAACTGCACGTAAGCACAAACTGCCTCTCCCCCATTTCACATTTTTACAGTTCATTGGTGTATAAAGTAGCATCCAAACAGCCTGAAACTATTCCATCTCTGCTGTAATTACAGGATCCCACTAAAATTCACAGGATTCCACCACTAAAAATGTCTTAGCTGCTTTCATAGTCTTCCACAGGAAATTGCTTAGCCACCCGGCTTTCTTGCCAAAATACATTCCTGAACACACAGAAACATCCCCCATCCCCAAACTGGACATTGCTGCAGTGGCTCAACACACAGATCTGTATTAATGTGCAAACAGGATCCAACACACAGATCTGTATTAATGGGCAAACAGGATCCAACACACAGATCTGTTTTCATGGGCAAACAGGATCCAACATCTTGTAATTCCCCCAAGAAACTGCTTCCCCTTACCCCAGGGTATGGAAGCCTAGATATCCTTTGATCTTTCCCCCTTTCCCCTATCCCACTGGCCTGGGGCCAGACAGCCCACCAGAGATAAGGTCTATATAAGACCCTGTATTTCCTTGTTCTCTCTCTTTCCACGTGGACCCCCACGAATAAAGATCTTCAAACATCACAGAAGGAGCCTCTTCTGGTAAATCCTGGCCCCATCTCTGAGATATCTCCCCCCTGGGCCCCGTGGGGAATCTGAGCTGGCCTTGAGTCTTTGGGGAGCTGTGGGGGGGAATAATCTCACCAACACACAGATCTGTTTTCATGGGCAAACAGGATCCAACACACAGATCTGTATTAATGGGCAAACAGGATCCAACACACAGATCTGTTTTCATGGGCAAACAGGATCCAAAGGGCAGCTGAGCCATGGACCAGCACTGCCCTGAGTTCAGCTGACAGCAAACAGCTCCAAGATCTCCCCCAGAAAGCCCTGGCAAGTTCACTACCTGAACACTCACTTCATCCCTACAGATATTTATCTCCCCAGGCTGAGTCCATTTGGTACATTAGTCACAGATTCCCTAGCCATGCTTCAAGCACAGCATTATATAGCATGAATCACTGTGCTGAATAATCCAGAAGTATATCTCAAATAGAACTTTCACCATGCTCTTTTTTACTGATCTTTCTTTGATGGATCATAATATGATCACTTTAAAATACTTTAAATAATAGCTGCACTTCAAAGGGATTTTTTTCTTTTATCTTATTTGAAACATTACATCAATTGTCATGTGTCATGATTCAACATAGTTATTATCATGCTGACATTTAAATATTGCTTCCTTATGGATCTACCTGTTAAGTATCACTCATTGCATTCTCCTCTTTAACCAGAAATATTTATTTCCTGCAGCAACTGACTCTTCCACTCTAACACACGTTCTGCTTTTTATTCTCAGAGCTGTGTTCCTCACCTTTATTGTTAAATCCTGTGGACACCAATGGTTGTTTTATGTGGCCCTGAAAAAACAACTGCAAGACTCAAGAGCATTGGCAGGAGCACTGATTATCAGCCTTGCTAATCTCAGTGTCACTCTGCAGCCTCTGCTTCTGGTGATGTCCTGAGCTGTTACAGGGAATTCACAGCCAGGGTCCAGGTGATGCAGGTTCCTTTTCCAGTTCTCCCTCTGAAGTGCTGGTTGATTTCTGAGGAGCTGCTTGATTTTCCTCCATTAGGAAGCAGAAGTAACAAAGCCAGGTCAAACTCAAAGCAAAAGAACATTTAGTTTTTCACTTTGAACTCCTCTCATCCCTGCACAAACCCCTGCTGTTCTCACATCCTGTCATTATGTTAAAGCACAGGTTTTATTCTGCCTGATCCGAAGCAAAAAAAAGATGTCATGCCAGGCACACAAATATATCCCATGGGCAGTAGCAAAGATTTAAATTTCGATGTAAGTATTTAAAACTTCACTTTTTCCTTCTCATTAGCAAGCACAGCTCATTCTCATCCTTCTCCTGACAGTGACAAGTTCTTTTTATGAATGATTTTATGCTTCCATCCAGCCTTCACTCTTGGTGGAAGGCTACTCATCTGGAATTCAGCCAAAAAACAGAGATGATGGAAAGCAGTTTCCTCAACTTGCCTTAAGTAGTTCTACTGAGAGAGGATGACTTACATCATGAAAAGTGGGAGTTAAGCCTGGAAAATGGCCTTAAGTTGAAAAACCAGCAACGAGCCTCAAAAGCCAGAACTTTACAAGTCAAAGCAGTTTTAAGTATAAATGATAGTTCACATTCTGCAAGTGAGACCTTTGTGGCAAACAGCTGAGTGCATCTGCACAACTCACAGCAAACCAATGACCTATAAACACAAACATCAAAGGCTTTAATTAAGGTTCTTTTTACAATCCAGCTTGCTCATGCATTGGTTATAAACACTGACACCCTCGTTTAAAGCTGCATTTGCACTTTTGTGCACCATTTCAGGCACTTTGCAGCTTTGGGAGGGGAGCAGGTCTGAGCTGTGTGCTCATACCACTGACAGCTGTTCTCTCAAGGAAAGCAGCTGCAGTCCATCCACAACATTTAACTGAATGAAAGGAGGTTAAAACTTGAAGTTGGCACATACCAAACTCCCAGTTTGGTTTTATTACACAGCCTCTTGCAGCACTCAGCTTTCAGAGGTGCTTGTGCATTTCTGCTGTGACAGCTGTGCTGGGTTTGCATCTGTTTGACTGGTTTTGTGAGTGGTTCCCCCCATTCTTATTCTCATAGAAGTATCATATCAATCCACAAAACTATCTACTTTTCTGCAAGTTCCACTGCTCTTGATGTGTAAAATAAAGGATGTAAAGGCAAGACTTGAGGCACTATTCCATAGTCAATGTACTTAACAAAAGTATTCACATGCTGCTCCCTTTAGTATCCAAAATTACACATAGTTAATTTCATTTTCAATTAAAATTGCTTCATACAGCAATCAACTTAAACTTCCCATAGGAAACCCCCAATTAAATCAACAATAACAAAACATACAAACAAACAAATTTTTAAAAAACCCAGAAAACAACACAAATACAACACCCTTTCCTGCTTGGAAATAATGTTTATTGTCATTAAGGCACTGCATGCACATTTCATGCTGACCTGGCTACCTGTCAGCATTTCTTTGTGCATGGAGAAGGTGTTCCCTTTAAGTCACAACCATTTTATTAGTGAAATAGAAAAAACAACTTCCCAGCATATTATCTGGAACCAGTAATTCCTGCAAGCCCACCCAGTACATTACAGCTACTGATCATGAGTGACTTGAGTTGTTTTCCAGGCATGCAAGTTTCTCTCACTCTTGTCTTCAATCACAGACTGTCTCAGTGAGGAAAGCTCTAAGGGAAAGAGAAAACAGAGGAGAAATGAGGAGACAATAGAAAGAATTATGGTACTGAGTTTCTTTAAGAACTGCAAAGGGATTTTGCTGTGCCACTGCTCCCCCAGCCCCTGCAGAAAGGCTGCCCTGACTCAGTTCTGTGGGGTGATGAGGCAGCATTAGGTCTGTCAGTGAGAATAAAGCCACCAGGTGTGATCTGTGTGGGTGGCCCCAAAGGCCACAGTGCTCCCCTGCTTGCAGAGCTCTTCCTGCTCCTCAGCCAAGGGGCAGAGCCTGGTTCTGAGCACAGCATTTGAACTCTGTTTGTCCCTTCCCATTTAGGGGCAGTTTAGATCGAGCCTCCAAAAGCTCAATGGCATTGTTGAACAAGCCCAATTTAAGCAGGATTTTCCCCCTCAGATGAGCAGCTACCAACCAGGCAGAGGATGTAAAGGCTTGGTCCTAACTCCCAGGTAATGATTAGCTATGATGAATTAGGAAGCAGTGCCTCTAGAAGGTATTCTATATGTTCTGCAGTAATTAAGGTTATTTTTAGGATAATATTCTTACAAATTGTTGAGCTCCTGGATACCTGTGAGCAAAAACCCTGGCAAAGTTGCATTTGTTCTTTTATCAAGAAAAGAAAGCATTAATAACCGTCAAGGCTTTTTCTCTTTCCATTTACAAAGCCTTGGTTTTCCCCCCTCCTTTTTCCAACATATTAAATTAATTGGTTTTCACACTATTTCCTGAGTGTTTAGCATAACCAGTAAGTGGATTAGTCCTTTATCTCAGATGTCCATAGGTTTCTTAAGGAAAAAAGGTGATTATTGCTGTGGTCACCCCATGGTACCATTCTTAATCCCCTCACTGGATCTTTGATGCACGTCCAGTTAAATTTGTGCTCAGGGCACACTGCTGTGCCCATCTCTAATCCTCCCAGAGAACCAGAGGGTAACTGCCCTAGGTGTTACTGTACCCAGAACCTGGGAGCCAAATCCCAGTCCTGCAGCCAGACCAGGTGATCTGTGGGGTCTGAGCTTCCCATTGTGTTTTGTTCTCAAAGAGGAATCAAGCTGTGAGTGCTCTAACAACACTGGCCAGCAGCCTCATCAATGTATGACCACAGCATTTGCCACTCCATTAAATAATTCTCATGTTGTGTGAAAAGCAAAGTTATGCAAAGTTTTAAATAAAAAGAAATCAATTACACATCCAGAACATCAATGTTTGGAGCAAAAGCTTGGTCAGGTTTTTTTATAGAACAGGCTGCAGCCCAGTGCTCTTTCACACTGTGATTGACTTCAGTCCACTCCAAGATATTTAACAAAAAACTAGAAAGTCCTACAGACAGAATGACTTGAAACACCCTGATGAGTGCCTCAAGTGTACTTTAGTCTATTGGAAGCACTTTTCTCCAGAGTGATACATGATTTCTCTGATGAATGGGAAGAACTTCTCAGTATAATTACTGAAAATGTGAGCTTTATGTTCCACTGCAGAATCTTGGGTGTTTTAAAATAAATGCCAACAAATGTTTTATTCAAGTCACAACAGCAACACAACTCAAAAAAAGAGAGAAGAGACACAGTGCTAGTCTTGATTCCCTCTTGTCAGATCCGTTTTGTGCTGGTGAGATGCCATCAGCTCCCAGATGGCATCACTGGATAGAAGTGATATACAGAAAAATTGCTGTGGTAACATGACAAGCAATCAGGTCTAATAAACTTGACATTTGGGGTTGTTTCTAATTATCACAGGTAACGAGCCAAGGCCAGAATAATCAGTTTCAGCTGAGTTTACTTATGCTTATAGTTCTTTGAGTTTCAGTAGTAGAAGAGATCTGCTAAAGTTTTGTTCATCTTCTACACAAGGAACTACATGTCCCTGGGAGTCACATAAATGTGTGTCCTGAAAGGATAATCCTGAAATCATTCCTTTCTTTTTGCTATCAGTTACAGCTATGTGTTACAGTAGCACTGTTTTCATTAATGAGCAGTATTTCAGGTCTCTCTTCTCAGCAATGCTTTCCAGAGCAGCCCATGTTTATGGCTTCTCCTGAGCAGCACAACTCAACATCCCTGTTATGTAGATAAGTCAGATTTATGCCTCCAGCCTATGAGACATTTCACAAAAGCAGTTTTAGTGTTGTCAGGCAGCTTGATGGATGTGAAATCCTGAAATTTACCCAAAGACATCCAGATGATGGTGTGGCAGTGCTGGTTCCAAATCTGAATGCATCACCACTGTAGCAGAGCATTCCCTGCTTGCCCACCCTCATCCCCCTGTGAGAGCAGCTCCTGGAGAGGCACCATGAACCAGACACAGCCTGAACATCACCCCCAGCTCTGCACCACCCTTCCACACAGCCTGAACATCACCCCCAGCTCTGCACCACCCTTCCACACAGGCACCTCACTGAGCCCTGCCTGAAGGGAACTGCATTTCTTCCCTAGGCCCCAATGCATGCTGTGATTGTGGAGTAAAAATAAAGCCAGGAAAGACATTTAAAAAATAATTGTTTTGCTTCATTCTGATTTTAAGAGGACTCAAAAACACTAGGAAGTGATGACTGCATGGCAACCATTTAATGCTGACTAAGCTGATAACATTTTATGTGATAACAGTGGTAACACCACTACCAGATCCCCAGACAAGAAGCAGTCATGCTGGTAAATTTGCAGTCCTGGAACTCCTGAAACATCTGCCAAGTCAAACTAAATAATTTCAAAGGAATTCTGGAAGCCCAGGAGAAATAGTTTGCTCAATAACATCCCATCCTTATCATGACTGCAAAAAGCCTCTGTGCAGCAGACAAAGGAACAGAAGCTGGTGATTTGAAGGCAGGTAAAGGGGCCTTGTACAGTTTAGCAGGAGGCAATGTGTGATGTCATGTTGAAGGTTTTTAATGAATGGAAGCAGGGGGCAATCCTGAGACAGAGGTGTGCTGCCAGAAGGAAAAGCACCCATTTAAGTGGCCTCTGCATTTCCAAGAGACTTTGTTCAGACCTGGATCTGTTGAGCCAAGTCTTCAAGAGTAAAAGGGACAGACTCTAGACTGGCCTTCTCCTATTCTGCTTAGACACAGCTGAAACACAAGGTCTTTAAAAGAATTTGGACACTATGAAAAAAGCCAAAATCCCAGAACTGCATGAGCAAGAGTCTAAGTTCCCAAATACAAACTTTACTGACCAGCTGAATATGAGGAAGCCACTGTCAGGAAAGCACTGAATATTTCATTTTACAGTGGAACATGCAGTTTCTGGGCAGAGAGTTTCTACAGCTGAGCTGACCAGATTTTTATTATTAAATCATTATTTGCCTGGGGCAGTCATTTCCCTTTACAAAACTTTCCAACCATTCCAGTGTGGCTCAGAGCTGGAGGTCAGAACTCAGCTTCTTCCCAGTGAGAGGCTTCAGAGAAGAAATCGTGCAGTGCTGTGAGACCCAGAGCTGGCAAGAGAGAGTGGATGTGTGGTTCTGGGGATGAATCATGGAAACAGCTGGGTAATTCCTTGTTAAAATTGCTCTAGTGCAGATCTGATGCCTGAATCTAAGGAAAAGAGCAGGAACATTACTATAAACACCTACAATACCATGATGGATGGTGTTGCTCCTGCCTGGAGACCTCAGTCTCTCAGCCACATGTCCACAGGTTAAAATCAGTTCCCTTTGTAATAAAATATAAGACCTGCAAAGAATAACTCCACTAATGAGCAGTTCTCTTAAACTTCAAATGGAAACTATTATTTCCCATGATTTCCTGTGCTCCTTTAGTTCTGATGAATTATGTATCCATTTTAGCCATTCTTGGTTTAGCAGAGGCATCAACAGGAGGTGAAATACAGGGAGAGATGGTCAATACTAGACAGACATATCAAAAGGGTCACATCTCTGCAGGGCTCCTTCTGGAAAGCTGCTCAAAGCAAGTGCTGAAAGAATAAGTGTGACAGGAGGAAGATAAAAGTCCAAATTAGCACAAATTGCTCTAAGCAGCATTGAAAAAGGAGGGTACAAGGTGTGGTGTCCAACAGAAATCCAGACCACAGAGAAATCCATGATAAATGATTCACACTCTGCAGAGTTGATAAATGACACAACAGAGCCATTTTAGTAACTGGAGACATTCACAGCTGAAATGAATGGGCTACATTTGTGACTCTTCAACAGAAAAAGATTTTACATAATTTTGCATGATTCCTCCTCACTCGAGTTGTAGGAATACAAAGTATTTCCCTATTCCTTAGGCAAACCTGTTAAACTGCATTCAATTCATTCAGGAATCAACATGTTTTCCCAACCCCTGCCATTGCCTTTTCTAAATCTGAACTGGGGAGGAGTAAAAGCAGCATTGCAGAAAGCTTTAAACCCAAACAAGATCCTGACTCAGGATCATCTGTCTCAGTTCAAGTTTGTGTATTTGTATTTTGCCAAGTGCCACACATCTATTGATAAACAACATGAAATTTATAATCTCATTCAGTTTAAGAGGTCACTACATCATCACTTTGCCTTCTGACCCAGTCCAGACCCCTTTAGTGTTGGTTCCAGAGGTTCCAGGATTGCTCTGGGCTCCTGCCACTTCTCTCCCCAGGATGCTCAACCCTGCAGCAGCCTCTGGTCTCACCTGTTGGTGCCAGGTAGGTTCTGGAGAAGGAACCCATTGCTCTCAGGTCAAGATGAGCTTTTGGATTATCTGCACAGTGCGCATGTTTCATACAACACCCTGCTTTGTTCCTAGATAATACAGGTATCTCATTTTCATCCAGGAAAGTGGGACCTTAGACTGGCTCAGAAAGGAAAAACCATCTAGCAGAGCTTCTCTTCTCAAAATCAATTAGAGCCAGCAGAGAGGACAGGCACTGATCCCTCTTCCAGCAGCACCAGAACAGCACCAGTCCCTCCTCCTGCTCCCTGCTGTGCAATCTGGTGACAGATACGTGACAGGGACCTTCCTCTGCTGGGAGGCAGATACTGCCCAGCTGCACTCAATTCCTGTTTTCTCCAGGAGAGCTGGTATTGTGAAATTCTGTCTGCATGGAAAATCAGGGCTCTAAATCTGAGCAGAAAGGTTCTGAACAGTAGTAGATCTTCTTCTCCCTCAAGAAAAATCAATTATTCAGGACACAAAGAAGCTGCTTTTAGAACAACCAGATTATTAAGCTTTATCTTGTGACTTGATCAAGTGGAATATTGCAGCTTTAACCTTCTCTGCCATCAGAAGCTACTCATTGATTTTTGTTCATCTTGGCTATAAATTTCTCTCCCAGGTTCTATATCTTGATGACCAGTGAGACACTCTTCACATCCCTGCAGCCTGTTAAACAAACCATCTGAGAGGCAACTCAGAGAAGGAGCAATCCCTGTGGATATACATTCAAGGTGTTAGAGTCAAGTTTCTTAAAGGTTCTGGGCTTCCCAGTAAGTCCAAACTCCACATTGGCCACAGAATGACACCACCCATGGGAGCTTTGCTTTGCCACGGTGCTAACACAGGACACTTCCCACTGCTGAAGTTATTAGTGTTGCTTTAGACTTAATGGAGTGCAGATAAACTATCACCATCAAGAGAGGATAAGGAGCAATTTTGGCAATACATTCATCCTGTAACCATCTGGAATGAAATGAATCTGTGATTTCCCACAGAACTGACAATATCCTGTAGTTCATTCTGCTGCTGGGTTATACCAACACCCTGTTTGCATGAAAAGGCACCTGTAATTCATGGCCCAGAATCTTCCTGTGCATGCCATATTTTGTACACAGTATCAGTTCTAGTGTGCAGTGGAACAGCCCTGCTTTAGCCACTGTGAAGTGGGAAGGAAAATTATATTTATCCCACTGCCAATATCCAAAAATAGTGGCTCACTGCTGCAGAGCATTCTGGCCATGGCTTTGCTGCATGTGGCATGGCACTGAATTCAGTCTTGGGAAATAAGGGGCTGATGGCATTAAGATCCTGCCAGGCATTTATCATTTGGAGCAAAGTTCCTTCTTATTTTTTGGGAACCATAACTGGGACTTGGAAAATCTGGGTTTAGTTTTAGTGTGCCTTAGCATTCCTGCAGAGTCAGCAGCACAGGAAGGAATTTCAGCCCTACAGGCTCTATCCTGTGCATGATTAGTAAGAGAGATAATTCCCAATGTCACCACAGAGCTGGGAAGATAAATATTTAAGGTGGGATTGTGCTCCAATGCCAGAGCTCATGTAACAGGACCAGAGCTGAGGAGACAATGGGGCACAAGGTTATTTCTGGAATTGAGCATGGTTAAAAGCATGTTTGCAGGTCACTTTCCTTTACACCAGCCATTCCTCCTTCCCACTGCCCTGCCAGTCTCCCTGGCCAGGAATGTGCCAGCTGGTCCAGCATGGAGCTGGGAACAGCATGTGTTGTTTGGAACAGCAGGTACTGCTTTGGAAACATGATGGATTTAGCAACACAGGAATGTAGAGGGTTTTTTTACAGAAACAGGAGTTTATTGCCAGTCCATTTGCTTTAATGCAAACTTTGCATGTGTGGTATTATAATGCCAGTTTTAACAAGATTTTTTTCATCAGGACAGACTCATCTTTAGGGCAAAAAACAGAATAATTACTACTGGAGGAGGACTTGTAGGGAAATAGGAATTTAAGAACTCTTATATTGACTTGTCACGATTTCATACAAGGAAGGATGCACTGCCCTTACTCTGGCTGCATAATATTCAGCACAAAGCCAGCCTACACCTTAATAAAGTAGCAGGTTATCCAGGAAATCCCAGTGTTTCTGCAGAAAGCAGGAAGAGGAGGAATACAGAGACAAGTCACACTGACCAAAGCCCTGATACTCCTGGCAGTGCACTGGACTCCAAGACAAGGTGGGGGTTTTTGCATTACAGAAATGTCCAGAGGTTCACAGGGTGCTTTACTAGGGGAGCTATTTTACAAAATGAGGTCTGCAAAGACTTTTAGAGATCTCTTTTTGCTCCTTCCAATGCCAGTGAAGCAGCACTAACTGATGGGCTCCACACAAATTTCCTCCCAGGCAGCATTCCCACCCTTCCTGAGCTTGCAAGGATTTCCCAGTCTTCACCTGTTTTGCACCCAGTTGCACCTGCAGCTCCTCATGGCAAAGTAAAGCAGAGCAGAACTTGGCAGGAAAAGCAGAGACAACAATGCAATCAATAAAGGTGATAAATTTGTATGTACTTATTGCAAGCAGTCATGCACTACTACACACCACATCCAAAACAAATGCTGCTTCTTGCCACTGTCTAAGAAAACCCAGTATGGCTGTGACAGTACAAATAATTCCTCTTTATTTCACTGGTCCTGAATGCAGAGGAATTGAAAAAAAAAATGTTTTACTTGAGGGAAACAATGGAAAGATTTATAAACAGGAGAAAATTAAAAGGAGGTTTTACTAGATAGAACATCACAGTTTTTACAGCTGTGACAATGAACACGGTGCTTTTTCTGCAGCAAAGCTGGTGGTATTTGCTCATGGAAGGACAGCATACATTTTCAGTTCTCTGCTCTTCCAAGATGTGTTTTTCTGTGGGAAAGAAAGTTTGTTCTTCCTTATTTCAAGTGCTGAAGTAGATATTTCTTTAAATCAGTGCTCAAAGATCCTTGGCACTTCCTTAGAAGTGTTACCTCATGACAGATTGTCAAGAAAAGGTATCAATCCTGCTTACATAAATGGATGGTGAAATGCAAGCTCTGTTAAGAAAACACCTTCGGTATTTTATCAGTTCCTCAGCAGAGGAAGATACCTCCAAAATAGATCCCTCTCCTCCTACACAAAGAGAAGTCATTCCAGTACAGCTGAAAGGTGAATTCGACCTGGTTTACCCAGGGAGATAACTCCAGGAGTCCTCAGTCTTCATTAATTTCTATAGATTAAAAAAATATTTCTGGGGACTTTTTTGTTTGAACCTTCCTTTCTCTCACTCCTCTTTTAACCTTAAAAGCCAAAATAGATAAGAAAATGTGCATCCCATGCAATAGAAAATGTGATCTTTTCTACAACCTCTCTCAGCTGAAAACACTGAGGCCAATTCTCAGGTACCTTATCTTCAGTGGTTTTTTCCCTAAAATGATGAGTGTCTCTTGTTTCTACCCCACAATAGCTGTTCCTCAAACAGGAACAGCTCCTTGTAAGATAGACATTCTGGGGACCCTTTCAGGGGTTAGAAATGAAACCACTGACTCCTCACTGGTATTAACAGTCAATTAGAAATGAAACTACTGACTCCTCACAGTTATTAACAAACAATCAGTCCTGGGAAATGCAGTCCCTGTGGGCCTGGTATCAGGCAGGAGGGAAGGCAGGATCTGTGCTTGTGCCTGACAGATCCATTCCACCTGCTGAAGAAATCCATCTTTTCCTAAGGAGATTGGTGGCTGCTGGAAGCTGCTGTTTCCTGTGTGCCTCAAATGACTGCTCACCTCTGTAAACAGCAGTGTATTTGTTATTAGCTTTGGATCTGCAGAACTTTTAAGGCACATTATTTTTCATTTCAGTTACCAAAATATGTCTTAACACTAGCTAAAACCCCTAGAGAATTATTGAAATATGTGCATTTTACCCACTTTGCTTTCATGTTTTTGAAAACAAAACCATTTTGGAAAACGGAGCCATGAATGCAAAATAAAGCACAAAATATGCAAGTGGCTTAAGGTATGGAATAATAATGACACCAAATCGTTGCCCATGGAGGCTTTCCCCTGTGATCATCAGTCACAATGAATTACCAAAAGACAAAGTGATCTTTAGAAGAAGGAAAGACATGATCACAAACCTCAGGTGACCCTCTCAAGCTAAGAGTGACAGACTCTGCAGCAGGGTGAGTGTTGAGGGAGTGCCACAGCCAAAAAAACAAAGTTAGGAAGTTCATGGTCATTCACAGAGCAAAGTAAATTCATAACTGCACGAGGGGTGACACATCATGAACAAGGACATCAAATTGTTGCCAGCAGCCTTTCCATTAGAGCCAGAGGATGAATTTCTCTTTCTAAATTATGCTAATCCTTTTGGTAGCACATTGCTGGCTCTTCGTGTTTCGCTTGAATACTCAAAACTCAGTCAGTTAAATAAGGTTTCTTCAAAAGAAAAAGCTAGTTAAAAAATTAGGAGTTTTGAAACACAAAAAAGAGAAAAAAAATAGCAAATCCAACCCTCAGACAGATGGAAGTCAAATATCTCACTTTAGGGGTGAGTGTTATTCCTGACAGTCCAAACCAAAGATTTTTCTATGGTTTGTTTCAAGACAAGAAAAGAATGTTAGGATGGAATTGTAGAATGCTCTCAGCATTATTTTGGGAGACATTTATAGGCTGTGATAGTTTTCCAGAAAGACAAAGTATTTTAGTAACATGTCTTTATATCTGTCATAAAAATCTTTCACAAGTGCTGTTAAAAACCCCTGGCCAAAAAACAGTGTTAAGACTCCCTTTTATAATCTTCATTTGTTTGAATGATAGGATTTAATAGACACACTTTGGAAAGTAACATCCAGCAAGCAGCAACCACATCACACAATAATGGAGATGGGCAGAAAAACTCATTAACATCACATCTTACCATATGAAAATTATGATAACTTATATGCAGGGTAATTATTTAATAATGTACAGCTGTTAAATTAACTGCTACTAATTACTATTAGAAATTATTACCACAAGTTTGTGGGGTTTTAGAAATGCAAGATATAACTGTGGTGTGAGTGGAAAGTAGGAATACACCCCTAGATTTGTCACTGATCCTAATTTGTGCCATTTTATCCATGCAGACATACATTCTCATTAAACATTCCACTATAAATAGTCTAGAGGTTTGGTTTCCTCCAAGACATCCATCTTTAACAGGAGGAAAACAGTCAGTGTTTTAATTTAGGAAAACATTCAAGTGCATGCTTAATTTTTCCCCAGTCACAAAAATTCTCAGTTTCTGGTTAACTTTGATTTAAGTGGGACAGATTAGTGTGTTTAAGGATAACTCCCTGCCCAAGACTGTCCCAACAGGTTTCTCTTCTTTAATCACTCTGGGTTGCATCAGCCTTTGTTTCTCCCTCCTCTAATACCCCAGACCATGAACAAGGGACTGGATTTTGTTGGCTTTGAACAGAGTAGAAGGCACAGAGCAGAACAGTGTCACCATTTGTGTACTAAATCCTCATTCTTTCATCAACCGGGGTGAAGGCAGACACCTCCAGACCTAAACCCCAAATCAGGCACTACACCCCAGCATTGTAAGAATCAGGAGTTCATGCAGGAATGTTTTCCCACAGACAGTAAATGCAGGCTGTGGTGTCTGGTAGCTGAAGCACTTGGACAAGAAGTTGGAGATTTCCAGGGCTTTCATACCCTGAGGGAATTTAAACCTTCTTCTGCAGAGACACAGAAACCAGGAACCTGAGAGTCTGCAGAAAGATAAAAGTATCCCTGGGGTTTCTGTAGGGAACAGGAGAGTCCTGAGCCTGATTTCTGCAGCTTTGATTACTGCTTTGGTTTTATATCCACCATGGCTTGGTATAAAAAGAGGAAATAATCTTGAAGTTTAAGACCTGAGACACTGTGTGGCTCTCTCAGTACTGTTTAAAACATATTCATTAGTTTGCTAATAGGTGATGAAATTCTGCATGAGCACTAATATTTTTGAAACATTAATTAGCTAGGAAAATCCAGCCATGAATAATTTCCTAGTGTTTGATGACTCCCTATCTGCTCTCTACTTTCCCCCAAAAACATTTTGCTGTTCTTTCAGCACACAGTGAGGTTTCCCAGAGAGCTTTTCATAAAATGAACCTACTCAAGGCTATTTTGTGAAAAGCATGACATTCATTTTGCATTTATGGTTATGTTTAAATAAATACTCTCTCCAAAGTGTTCTGCCAGGCCCTGGGGTGCTGCACTGAGTGCAGGGATGGCTCCCAGTCACCTTCAGCACAGAGAGCAGATCAGGTGGCAGAGCAGCCAGGGAGGAGCAGTGGAGAACTCACTGGCATGGCAATCCTGATGTGATAAAGATGTTCACAACAGCTGTTAAAGAGGTCAAAATAAAGAGACATTTAGATAAAGAAGTTGCAAGAGCTTAGAACTGCCCTCTCACTGCCTTTGAGCCTGTGCTACCACAGGGGTGCAAACTCTCATTGAGGGACACGTTTGTCCAAGGGAATAGGAAAAAAAACCACTCTCAGAAGTAACTGTGAACTTCACAAATTCATCTGAGGTTGAAACAAATTCCCAGAGGGTTTGTTTAATCAAAAACAATGAGAGTACATCAGTGGTTCTCCTTTAGTTCATGGGGAGGATTGAAGGGAATAGGGCTGGGGTACCTATTTATGCAGTATATCTACATCTCAAGGGTTGGTAGCCCTGCAAAACATTATTTATTTAATAAAAGAAATAAAATATTAATTTTCTCATCCTGGCAAAGCAAATATATTGAGCATTTTGTGTTGCATTTATATTGAGGTGAGCCAACAGGATTGGAAAGTCAGTACTATTAAAAATAGATAAATATGAGATTTCCTTGTATATTTTGAAGAGTTGCACAAGGCTTAACAAGTCCAGACCTGTTATTGTGTGAGAGAGAAAAGAGGGACATGTGACATTTGCAACAGACTGGGGAAGGGGCTCTCTGTGGCTGCAGGAGGAAGGGCTTTAGGGATTGATCAAAAGCCACTAAAGCCATGAAATGTGGGCTCCACTTTGACTCAAGCCTCAAAGAGAAAAAATAGGTGGGATGTGATGAAAGGTATAAGAAGAACATCACAATGAAATATGCAGTGCTAGAGAGAAAGTTTGTAGTGAACCTCAGATTAAAGAAAAGGAAGTTCTTCAAGAAAAATTAAATTTGGTATACAAGGCTTAGTAGAGGGGTTTTTGCTGTTTTAGTTGTAGAAAAAAATAAAAATTAAAAGATGAGAAAGATTGCCGTTATCAAAAAGAGATGCCAAAATTCAGGATTTCAGAAACATGAAAGTGGCAAAAGTGTGGATTTTAGGGGCCTGAAGATAGAATAGGTATTTAACACTTGAAGGAGGATGGAAAGAGACCTAACTGAGCACTGAGTCAGAAGGCAAGAGAAGACAAAAGACTGACATTGTAATCAAAAATAAGGAAGAGAAAGCATGAAGAAAAATGCTTGAAACACTGAGATTGATGAGGAGACAGCACTTTAAAATGGCTGAAAAGCACCAGAGGTTACAGGGGACAGAAAAGCGAGGAAAGACTTTCCAAGGCATTAAGTGGAGAGACCAAACCCTCAAAAGAGACATTTTCCAAGAGTTTTTTGCTAACTTGGAGCTTTGCTTTACCACATTGCAGCCAGTAGCTGGCACAAAGAGCTGGTGCCCAGCTGGCAGTGCTGCATTTGCTGCATTTGCTGCATTGCACATCTGTGTCCCTGCTGCCTGTCAGTCACAGCACCCCACACTCACCCTGCAGCCCCCAGAGACAGCAGAACTGGGCAGAGTTCATGGGGGATATCCCTGTTCCAGAGCTGCAGCTGCACGAGTGGCAGGTCTGTGGGCTCAGCCTGCATTTCCTGCTCCACCACGTTTGAGGCAGAGATCCAGTTTCATTCTCAGTCATTCAAGCACCAGCAATTTCCAGTGACACCGGATACCTGCTGGCTGCAGCTCCCAATGAATCTGAGGAACTGCAGAGCTTGGCTGTGCTGATGGTGTAAACAAGCCAGTGAGGAGCATGTCAGGCTTTGTTCAGCCAGGAATCACATCCTTGTTATGAGCTGAAGCATCACACCTGCTCCTTTTAGGTTATCTGACCTGTTGCTGCCATGTAAATCTGCAGTTTGGATGTAAAACCGAGCCTCTCCTGAGGCTGTGAGAGGAAGGGAAATTGAAACAAAAAACAAACACACAACTTGTGATGTCTCACATGGCAAGGTATCCTTGCACCAAGGAATGCAGCTCTGTCCATGAGGCAGGATTGCTCACAAACACCAGGTGTATTTTGTGTATCTGCACCCCAACACAGCCAGAAAAGGTGTTTCTCTAAACAGTCTTATTAATTACAAAAGCTGAAATAGAAGAAATTGTCAGTGCCACCTCTGATTCCCCAGGGAAATGAGTTAAATAATGTCTGACAGTCATTAGAAATGTTGGACCTTCACTGCAATCCTGGCCCCATTCAGGGAATGGCTGTTGAATTAACCCCACACACTCAGGGTCTGTGGGTGTGCAGCACTGGCAGTCATTTCCACACGTCCTTCTCAAAAGCCCAGCCATGCCCCCAAGGACCTGCAGAAAGCTGCCCTGGCATTCCTGCCCCTCCTGCACACACAATTCACAACATTGGCTGGGCTGTGACAGCAGTGTCCCTGCATGCTGTGGGGCTCCACTGTCCCAGACACAGCTGAGGAAGATGCAGATCTGCTGCCATTATAGCAGTAATTACACCAGAGGTATCAGCTCATATCCCTCATCCCCTTGTGGGTGCAGTATTGGAGTGGAAGTCCTGAGACTTAATCAAAATGCTTTTGACCTCTTCAGGCATCAAAAATACTCAGTATTTTTATATCAATAATACAGTATAGGGAGGTGCAGCCCCTGTCAGCTGAGAGACCTTTCCCACCTGATTCTGAAGGTACTTGCTGCAAGTCTCTGGGCAACTTCTGATGCTGTTTTACAACCTTCACTGTAAAAATCTTCCTCCTTATGTCTAGTCTAAAAGTAGCTTTGTCTGATTTTCTGTGACAGTCCCCATGTCCTCCAAGAGTGTTTGTGTCCCACCTGGGTACCTGAGCACAGGCATGAATCAGATCTAAATCCTCCTTTGATATTCAACATCATACTCTGTTTCTTTTTACAGAT
Source organism: Alaudala cheleensis (assembly GCA_013398995.1). Lineage (NCBI taxonomy): Eukaryota > Metazoa > Chordata > Aves > Passeriformes > Alaudidae > Alaudala > Alaudala cheleensis. The sequence goes on along the minus strand of VWYE01018919.1, from coordinate 36,799 downwards.
TCTATGCACACTATTAAACAATTTAAGTCACAACTAGCCAAACATTTGCTGGGGTTTAACATTTTATACTTTGTTAAAGTGCATTATGCTGAACAAGAGATGGTGGCTGAAAGTATCTATTTAAGGACTTTGAGCATGGACAGAGGCAGTGGTTTACAAACTGCAGTGCCAAAATCCTTCCTGCTCCTTCTCATGCTTTAGCATGAACCAGCATATCCCACCCAGCCTTTCAGCTCTGCAACAGTGTGCAAAGCCTTCAGAGCTGTTCAAGGATTTTTTCTGGCTTGATCTGGGACACACTGACCATGACTTGTTGCCTCAGGAAGAGCAGGTTTTCCTACCATCTTCTGCTGCACCTCATTCACCAATATTTTACCACATCTGCTTAACATGGACTGAGCATGGTATTTCCTCTGATGAGAAGTCAAGCTGCAAGGTCCTCAACAGCTATCAAACCAGGATGTGTACACAGCTGAGTCTGAGGGGAACAAAACCAGTGTTTCTTTGAAATTCTGCAAATTGTAAAACCTAAATTATGAAGTCCTGTATTTTCCCACTTATTTTAAAATTGATTTCTCTGAGAAGGCAGGCAGAGGGCAAGATGTACATCTAACATCTAATAAATCATCATTCTCAACTAAACATTATAGATCCTAACTTATCAGAATGAATATTTAAGAATTTAATAAGTAGTCAAGACAAAACCAAAAGAGTTTTTAGTATCACTATATTATATATGTAGTTTTACTTTAAGATTAAAGTAGGATAAATCACTTAATCCATCAAAATCAGATAAGAAAGGACCTTCAGGTTGTATAATTCACTGAGTTTCAAAAATAGAACTTAATTGCCTGAAATTGTGCTCTGATCCATATGCTTCCATGGGCAAATGCAATGATTGCCTCTTGTAAACAAACTAATTGATGTGAGAGAATAGAGTTTGGAAAATCTTCTATGGGAACAGCATTTCACTCAAAGCACAGAGGCTTGAGCAAGCAATGATCAACAGCAATCATCCCACTGGAACAGGTAAAACTGCACTGCTCTGTTTGCATCAGCTGAGCACCTGGTTCAGTTTTCCTTAAAATAATGAAAGCCTTCCTTCCCACCCAGCAAAATAAACTAGCTGTTCAAAAAATTGAAAAAAAAAAAATTCTTGCTAGCACAAAGGTAAAAAGCATTTTCTTTGAAGAGGCAATCAAAAATCTCAGAGCAACTCCAAGATCTGAACTCTTCTCAGTGATTGCTCAGTCATTACACAGACTCCTCTCAGGGCAGCAGCATCAAAATGGCAGCAGTTATAGTGCCAATAAATGACAAATGCCAGTAATGCCTGATTCTTGCCATCAGACTCATAAATTAAGATGGCACAAGACCTTGTGATCAACCAGTCAGACATTTTCAGGAAGAAAAAGGTCATGGGATTGCAGTCAATTTATTCCTCTTTGAACTGCAGGGCGATGGGAGCAAAATGCACAATTTTGAAGATGTTTTAATCTGCTTACTGTAAGCTTTATCTTGTGTCTGTCTGCTTTCTAAACCCAGGAGACACATGCCCTCATATGCCCCCATCTGATGTCACCTTTCCTGTTGTATCAGCCAAATTTGTAATCTTGCTGGGAAAAAAAAAATCTTTCAGCAAGGTGTGCTTTATTGCTCTTAATTATAAAACTCAATAAATCAGTCTCCTCAAAGCCCAAAAAGAATTTCAATCTAAGTTCCTGTTTCTTGTTAAAAATTAATTTTTAATCACATTTAATATGAAACATTTAGTTTTAATTTCTTGCCCCTTAAAAGTGTTGGTTTTCTCCAAAATGTGATTTGCCCAAAGGTGACACCCACACAACAAGTGGGTGGAAAGGCTTCAATTTTCTGTTTGCAAAGTCTCTTTGAGCAGTGGATGCACTTTACAAAATGTGTTTGGCACTGGCTGAATACAATGTATACACATCACAAAATGAGAACAACTTGTCAAGATTTTATGGAATTGCTTTCACATAAATTATTTGTCCATTTTCTCTTTCCTTGTAATGATTAGTTCAAATTATGCTGAAGTCATTAGAAAGGTACTGACTCCTTTTTGATTTTGCATCAGCTTGTACACATTCAGCATATAGAGCTGGCTAAATAAATCACAGCTATCTTCAGTACACTAGTAATTTGTTAAATTTTATGTTTTAATGCCTAAACTCTTTGAGAAATACTATTGTCCCTTCCTCATTCAGATCTAGATCCTGTTCATTTGTAAAGAAAACAGAAAACTAAAGAAGCATTGGACCAAAATGACATTTCTTTTGTTCTGTGGATACATCATGGAACTATCAAGGTGAGAGGAGACCTCCAAGGTCATCCATTCCAGCCCCCAACCCAGCCCCACCATAATCACCCCTACACCACATCCCCACATCCAGAGGCTCCTGAGCAGTTCCAGAGACACCCTCACCACCTCCCTGGGCAACTTTTTCCAATGCCTCACCACTCTTCTAGTGAGAAAAAATTTCACATCTAATCTAATCTGAACTTCACTGTGTCATCCTTTCCCTTGAGGCATGGCAGGAGATACCAACCCCTGCCATATCCTCATTTCAGGGAGAGACAGACTGAGCCTCCTTTTCCCTGGGCTGAACACCCCCAGCTCTGCAGCCAGCCCCCATGAAATGTGTTCTCCAGACCCTTCCCCAGCTCCATCCCCTTCTCTGGACCTTCTCCAGTGTCTCCCTTGCACTGAAGGGCCAGAACTGGACACAGCATTCAGGTGTGGCCTCAGCAGTGCCAGCACAGGGGACAGTCCGTGCCCTGGTGCTGCTGCACTGCTCCTGACACAGACACATGTCCTTGGCCCTCCTGCCACCTGGGCACACTCTGCCTCTTCACCTCATGCTCTGCCCCCAGCCCATCCACCCAGCCTGTCGAGATGTCTCTGCAGAGAGAGATCAAAATGTGACCTCATACTTGGTAAAATATGGGAGAACAGCAACATTTCCTGGGTTTGCTGCCATGAAACACATCCCACTGATGACTTCCCTGCCATTTCCTAATTGTGCTGAGCAGCAGAGCAGCCAGTTTGTGGGAACAGTTGCTCACACATCATTTCAGAGGCTCAGGCCTCTCTTCAGAAGGACATTTCTGGCAGTCAGAGGCAGCTCCCTACCCCAGGCAGAAGGGCTCACCTTGCTTTAACAAGGATCCGCAAGAGAGCTGCAACATAAACAAGTAAACCAACACATTTAGGACCCTCTCTGGGCTCTCTGCAGCTTTCTCACTCTCACCTCGTGAAATGATTTTCCTGCTGTCCTCCTGCTACCACAGAGCTGTCTGAAAAGGGAGCTGCTGTGCACTCACAACTCCTGTAAATGAACCAAACTGCTGCCTGGGATTATTTCTACTTGCAATGGTCCACTGCACAGGATCCAGGGCTTTTAACTGTTGCTGTGAAGAGCAGCTATTCAATGTGAAACCTCACAGAAGGAACCTGACACTTGGTATAATTTCTTACAGATATTGCCACACTCCCCCCCTGTACACCCTGCCAAAATATTTGCAACCAAGTGCATTTGACTGAAAACTTGGCATAGGACTTCCATTAATTATTTTCAATTCACTGGATAGGTAGATTAGTCAGGGAAAACTCACAATATTTATGGGCAAATCAGTGAGCCAGTCTCTGGCAGATGCCTTGCCTCAGAATTAAAGTAGTTTTGACCTTTCAGGGCAGATAGTTTAAGAAAAATGGAAGTTTAACAACAATGCTTCAGTTGCTGAGATGTTGCAATCAATACAGCACAGGTGAGAGGCTCTCTCACAAATGAAGACACTCTCAGCACTCTCAGCTGAAATGACAAGTTTTTAATACAGACAACAGCATTTGGCTACTGCAAATAAAGGCAAAGAAAATGTGTACTTACACATTAGAGTGCACAGGGAAAGTGAACATCAGGGTGTTCCTCCAAATCTGCAAAGAAAATCAGATGGAGAGGCTGCAGAGAAAGGCCTGGAAAAGACATTTCTTTATCTTTAATCACCCTGCATCTGTCTGGCCTCTGTCTGCCTCAAGGACAGGCATTGCTGAGGGAAGCTGGCAGGGAAGAGCATTTCACCAAACCTTTGGGTCTGACAACGTTACAAGAGGGCAAACACTACCTAACACCAATGCTAGCTCAAAATAAAACCCTTCCCAGTGCTTAAACACACTCTGCATTTTCTAACAAGTGAATAAAATCTTTCTTTCATCCTGGATTTGCTCCATTCAGAGGCAGAGCAGTGCTGGTGCTCACAAAGTGCTTGTGGCAGGGGCACAGCTCTGCTGGGGCTCGTTAGCATTCCCACATTTGCAGATTGATCTGTTTGCTCTCAGCACTGCTCAGCTCATGCCACAGCTGTATTTCACTCGGTGCTGTGGTGGTGAAACTGCTGCTACAGCCACGATATCAGCTTCAACTTCTGAAAGCAGCACTGTAGAGCAGAGTCATATTTTATAGCACAGCAGTTAAAACAGCTGGGAAATTCAGAAACCTGATAATGGGACTGACAAATGCTTTTCCACATCTCCCAATTTCCATTCCTCTAATGAAAAATATTCCCTCTGCCTTCACATCACACCTCCCTTTTTCTTTTATCACTTCTCATAAATCACTCTTCCACTCTCTGGATGAACTTTTCCTGTCTGAAAGCCTGTCACGACCATCTAGTGCAGAAATGACAAGCACAGATGCAGCCCAGGACATTGCACAGACTGTCACACACTCAGCTGGAAGGCCCCTTCCAACCCATGATCTATGGTCCCCTTGGATTTGTTTCAGTCTTCATGGAAACTTGGCAGAAAATTTGTTTTTTAAAAATGTTGAGCAGCTTGTTAGGAAATATTAATCAACTAATTGAAATCAGAATATTCACACTGCCTTGTAAATGATGGAAACTCACCTTTAACTGGTCTACATTCAATATCTAAAAAGCAATGTTATATCAAAATTCTTTATAAAGCAAAAGTGAGAGTAACCAGAGGCTGTTCCAGTTTATGTCAAAATAGCTTGAAACAAACTAAACTGGAAGATATTGCTCAGCACACAAGCTTGCAAAGGTATTTCACTGTATACTGTGGATTCTTACAAACCTAGACACTCTTTTCAAGGAGAATATTCCCAGAAATTTTTAGATCACATTGGATAGAAACAAGTGCTGCTTATATAAATACTCTGGCAATTCTGTTAGCCAAATAATCTTTCCTCAATTATTCTTTTTATTGTTATTTTTTAACATAATTAATTACTGTGTTTTAGCTGTTTTTTCTGCTCTTATAATAGGAAGGTTAGATGCTCCAGCACATAAAGGATGTTATGTAACACCTCTGTGATGTCAAGTAGACCCAGTGGATGTAAACACCCTCCAAAGAGGCTTCCCTGGTTGGTTTAAATCTCTGTAAAACAAAGTCCCAGCCCCATTCTAACTGCAGTACAAAGGGAATTTGGATGTGATGGAGATCATCTGACTACAGATGCCAGAACAGTTGGATTATATAATGCATGTGAGCACAGCTGCCTCCTTATCACAAGACCCGAGAGGAATACATCACACATCAAAGGGCAGAGCTGCCTTCCCTCCTGCCTCCCAGTGAATCCCCCTGCATGGGGAACTTTCCATGGGCCATTCATAGCACAGGAACTGTCCAGAGCAGAGACACAAGGAATTGGTGTCCAGCCTCCCCTCCCTGAATGTTCTTGTCCAGAGGCAGCAGGTGGGACATTCACTCCATGCCCTGAGGCACCTTTATGTGCAATAACACAGTGAATTTCTCTGGGAGCTAAAGGGGTGCAGCCAGCCAGGCCCTGGTTTGGGAGGCCCTGGGGTGCCATTTGGCAGGCACTCCTGGGCAGTGACTCTGCAGGAAAGCTCTCACTCACACACAGGGACAAAGCCATTTCTGATCCACTTTTCACCCGGGAACACCATATTATTGAGTGAGCTCTGCAGTTTAGTCAAGACCACCAGGAGGATCAAGACCTACCCAACCACACTAAAAATTCAGTGTTACTGGGTACATGCACAGTTTGATCAGCATCAACCTTCTAAGAGAGGGTGCAAGGTAAAGAACCACCTTTGCAGCAAGATTTTACTAGTTTTAAACATGTGATCACTCTAATCCCATTGTGCTTCACAGGTTTCCTTTTTGAAACCTACTTCAATACTCTGCTGTTCAGAATACATGTGAAAGGGAAGAAGTTCCAGTAATCAAGATTTTATTATTTGATTTGAAAATTACAGTGTGATAAATGCCATTTTAAACCAGCAATTCTCAAAGAATTTTCTGCTTTCCATGTGAATATTCTCTTGACTGAGGGCTGGACAACACATAGTGACAGTGAGAAGGGGAAAGGTAGATTTCAAAGACACCCTCTGCTGTCAGAAATCCAGAGGTTTCATTCAGAGATGGGGGAATCTGAGGCAGCCAAGGTGGGCCAGTGATGTATGAAAGGAAAAGGGTTTGGCAGGAGCTTCATTTCTATTCTCACGCAAAGCTGGGAACTCTTAGAACTTCTAATTTTTTTCCTTTCAAGGTGATTTTCTATAAACTATACACAAGATTTTATCCTTGTGACCCTAGCTCAAAAATACAAAGCCTCAATCAGATTTACATTAATTGAAGGATATCAAGCTGCTGTGTTCCTTCAGGAGCAATAATATCAATGAATCTAAACCATTCTTCCCAATCTGTTACCAACAAAAGGTTTATTTACAGTTTGAATCTTTGATTTTAACTTGCCTAGAACAATTTCCTTTCCAAATAATCTCCAGAATGGGTTTGTCTGTCCTGGATGTTGCCCTCTGGTCTGGTTTCTGGCTGTCATCTATCCTAACCTGTGGCTATTGCCACGTACTTCCCCAAATCATCCACAAGATGCTGAATGAACTCACCAAAACTTACATCTCTTATGCAACCACATGAAGAATACCAGTCTGTATCATGGTCTGATGGCCCAGAATAACTGCAGAAATTACTCAGTATCCAGGGAAAACTTCAAGCTTGCAAAAAACATGACATTTTCCTGGAAAGCAACTGTTACACTCTGACTAATGCATTCTTCTCTTCTCTTCTCTCTCTCTCTTTTTTCTTTTTCTTTTTTTTTTTTTTAATCTATCCATACAGGTTTTGAAGCTCTGAATGTTCCTGGGCACTGAGAACAATGGGAGGTGAAGACTGTCAAATCATGTCTGGGCAAGTGGGAACTCAGGCAGGACAACACTCTGTTATGTGATATTTTGGGAACATGTTGAGGAAATGTAGCAGCCCAAGGGCCTAGAGCCAGCCACTTTTTGCCCAGGCAGTCCACATTGCCAGGGCACCTGGGGAAGGACTGAAGCTTGGCCCCCAAGAGATCTGCCTGTGCAAACACAGCTCTCAGATGGATGAGGCATCCTGGCTTTGAGTGCCACGTGCTCCTGGCCAAAGCAGGGACAGCAGCTCTGGGCACTTCAGGAATCCCTGACACAAACCTGACAGAAGCAAAGCTCCCCTCTCTTGTCCCCCCATTCCAGCTGGAAAGTCTCCTGACACCACATCCAGAATTGCACCTGCAGTGAAGTAAAACCAGGTAAAAGTGGACCCCAAGTGTTACTGAATATTCAGAACCAGACTGTGCTTCCCCACTGTGTTAACAACTGTGGCTGACTGCCCAAAAGAGTGAAAATATCTATCATTCCCATCCAGAACTCACCTAGAATCTGCCCCTAGGAAGATAAACATCAATGAATGTGACAGAGAAAGTTGAAATTTGTGAAAACATTCTGATATATAGTCCTTATTTTGTCTCAGGCTACTTCACCCTATTCCAGTATCCTGAGTTAAACATTCTAGGTATTTTTCATGGGAATGCCACAAAATTTTCATAAGAAACTTTGATGTAGAGCTTAACTCTAAGAGGTACCAGCTGAGTGAGCTGCAGGATCACAGACATTCTGGAGGAAGGTTTGCAAAATCCCATTTTCACATTGTACTAAGGAGGTCAGCAGGCTGAGAAGCAAGGTGCTGCACTCTGGCTGGTTTGCCATGGAGGGAGCTTCTCTCTCTTCCTCAGTGTAGGTGTTCCTGAGATAGTTGAACCAGATCAGCATCAAAAAGACACAGTGAGAACTTCTGAGACTCTTAGTGTGCTTTGAAACATTCAAAAAAAACCACCACTGCTGCAGTCCTGGCTTCCAATAACCCATCATGAGAAAATTACCATGTATTATTATCAAAGCCATAGAGCTGCTAAAGACAACATGGATTGTAATGGATGAGCAGGAATTTGAACTGCCTGAGCCAGCAAGGGAAGCCTTTTCCCACTGCCATGGCCTCCAGCAATGGATGGATGCAGAATTTTGTTTTCTCCAGAGCCATGGTGACATTTTAGATCATCTGCTGTGCTATAAATGGAATACTGTGATCTGCTGAACCTTTGCTACCTGGAAGGCCATTTCCTGGTGCCTGAGTCATTAACTTCCTGGGATGACATTGCCACATCTGGAACAAAAAGGTGTTTAAAAACGTGCTGCTGATTTAGCAGGCTGCTGTGGTGCTGGTGTTTTAAACTGCTCAGGTGTGAGCAGCAAAGGCTGGCTGGTGTTTGAAATCCCTTCAGCAGCATTAGCTCACTGTGGGTGATGGCTGGAATTCTTGTCTCTGATTCGGAAGAACATGGATTGGACAGATGGAACAGTCAGTGGAGCAGGAATTGGCTGGGTGGTTTCACACCAGGAGTTGTGGTCAATGGCTTGATATCCACAGGAAAGGAGCAACAAGTGGTTTTTTCTCAGGGGTCACTTCTGGGACTGGCACTTTTCAATATCTTTGTCAAAAACAACACAAGTTCTGCTATACTGATTTTACAACTATAGCTGTTAAATTATTCAAATCTAAACAAGAGACATGCCAGACTGTCAAAACACTCAAGAAGAAGCTTTTTTCAAGTTCAAGTCTGCAGCTACATGTCCTCCATGTAGGCTGGCAATCAATAAACACGAGAACAAGGAATCAAGAAGTCTCCTGGGTAACACCTCGTTAGTCCAGTGCTCACCCCTTTGGCTGGGAGGAGGAACAGTCCTCTCCTCACTAATCCCAATTCTCTTCCTTCAAAATATAGAATGTAAATGAGTTTAGCTGCAGATAATGACGTTTCTGTTATTAGTAACACCCTGAATAGCTTCAAACCCTGCCTGGGAATTGAACTCCTGGGGACTTGGCTTAGCAGGATCTCCTTTTATATACCCTGCTCAGTGCAGAGAGTAAAATGGCTTCAGAGTCCTCTCCAGGGACACTGATAGGCCTGCACGCTCCATCACAGGCTATTACACACTCAAATTCACTGGGCTGAGCATCTGTGACAATATCTATCACTTCAAAACACCCATGAAGCTCTTCAATCTGTCTGCAATTATTCAACTCTAATTCTGAAGGCATTTGCTGACAGAAAATAGGAATTTGGTAAGAAATCCTTTTCTTCTGTGTTGTTTCTCTGGCTGCCCAGGGAGGCTGAAACAGAGGCTTTCAGTTTAGAATTTAAGGCACAATTTTATGCTGTAAATAAGCTGGCCAGCTTGAACAGCAGTGGAAACAGCCTCCTGAATCAGTTACCTGGGTAGGAGATCTTCCCAAAAATGGCCTCATTTCTAATGGCCAGGACTTGCAGCAGTCTGTGCTGGGGTTACCAGCAGGAATAAACCACAGCCCCTGTACCCTGGGGTTTGTGTCTCCTGTGCCACCTGCTCTGAGCACTGGAGAGAAGAGGCACTGCCAGGGGCATGGAGCCTCCATGGAGCTCCTTCTCCTTCTCCTTCTCCTTCTCCTTCTCCTTCTCCTTCTCCTTCTCCTTCTCCTTCTCCTTCTCCTTCTCCTTCTCCTTCTCCTTCTCCTTCCCCTTTGGCCACACCACACAGAGACCCCCTTCCCCTTCAGGAAATCTGTTGGACTTACATGGAATAAATCTGGGCCCAGCTATTCCAATTGAGTCCCAGAGGAAGATAATATCAAAGGGGACATGTAGTGTTGAGTAGGACTTGCAGCATGTTCTCACTTGATTTTTTTTTTTCCTGTAATAATGGGGTCTTCACAGGAATTGAAATTTCATTTAAATACGGATTTTGGTGAAAGGGATTTTTCAAATTGTAAGCATTTGAATAAGTTTTAAATATTTTCAGAATGTTTCCTTTTGTTTCATGAAATTAAATGTTACACTTCCTTGCATTTAATATCCATTGAATAGCTTAGACATTTCTAAATAGAAGGTGGAACCATTATATTTAAAACACTCATAATTTCTTTCCTCTCAGAAAATCTGCTTGGTAAAATGGAAAAAAAAAGCTGAGTTCTGTGCTCATCCTGGCTTTGAACACAAGGTTCTCCAACGATGGAATTTCCTAAAAGCCAAACAAAGAAAGTACTGCCAAAATCTTCACTGCCTCTTTTGAAAACATATAGTTCATGCAGTTCAATAGATTTCCATCAATTTGATCAGATAACATTGTCATCTAATTAATTCTAGACAAATTCATGTGCCTTCAACAGAGAATTGGCTGAAGATTGAGGCTTTCTTTAGCTAATATAAAGACAAACCAGTTTATTAGAATGTTCCTTGGGGCAATAAATCCACAATGACCTTAACCATGATTTTTTCTGTCACTTCAAAAACACAACTTTCATTCTTGGTTAGCCAGGTGATTTAGTGTGCTCTTCAACTGCCCAGCAACTGATTCTTTCATTTATGCCTTCCATTTGCTCTTCCAGCCTTGCTGATCCAGGTAATAAAGAATCAGGTTCACAGCTATTATCCCAGGTTAATCCTTCATAATTGTCTACATGTTAAATCAGGGATATTATGCTGAGTAGTATTTAATGCAGTACCTTCACCCTGTGCCTCAGGCAAACTCAAAAAAACTCACCCCATGACCTTGACTGACACACAGGCCATTTCAGATTCCAATTAGCTAAGAATACTTCATTTAGAAGCATTAGGTGGATGCAGACAATGACCCTTGTCCTTCCATGGACCTGTTGGTTTCTGCAGCACAGTGATGATATTTTTTTTAAAAAATGCACTCCCTCACAATTGGAAGAAAACCATCAATGTCAGAAGTTGCCCTCAAAGGCTGTTTGCACACAGGCAAACCTTGTTTGCATACAGGTGCCTTGTTTTGTCCTTCATTTACTCACCTGAATCATGTTCTGCTCTACTTGACCAATATTCAATGGCAAAATCGGTTTTCTCCCAAGGGATGCTTTTTTAAAAGACTTTGTTTTCACAGACAGTCTGAGGAAATGGGACCCTAACAAGAAAAGAAGGAGAGGGGTGGTAGGTTTAGTTCAGGACTAAAGAGATCTGACTCTTTTATTCCTCATCATTGTCACACATGACACCAGGAACACTGAACATGGCACAGGCTCACCAAATCCCAGAATGGCTGAGGGTGGAAGGGACCTCTGGAGATAAAATTGTCCAACCCCAGGCTCAGGCAGGGTCACCTAGACCAGCCTGCCCAGGACTGTGTCCCAGCAGCTTCTGAGTATCCCTGAGGATGGAGACTCCACAGCCTCCCTGGGTGACCTGTGCCACTCTTGGTCACCCTCACAGTGGCAAAGTGTTCCCTGATGTTCAGAGGGAGCTTCCCATGTTTCACTTTGTGCCCATGGCCTGCTGGCAGTCACGTCCCTCACACCAGGGAAAAGAGTCTGGCTGCTGTCTCTTCACATCCCCCTTGAGATACCTGCCCATGAGGGGATCACCCTGAGCCTCCCCTGCTCCAGGCTGTCCCAGCTTTCCCAGCCTTTGGGGATGCTCCAGGCCCTGTAATCCTCTCAGAGGTCCTTATCATCCCCAATCATCTCAGATCCTCTGCTGCAATCTCCAGTAGCTCTGTGTCTTCACTAAGTAATTTCAGTAATTATTTAACTTTTCTTCAGGCAGTCAGAGGACACAAGCAGAATAAGTGATCTCAAGAGCACAAAGTAAAAATACATTGAAAAAGAAGATAAAGGAGAGGTACACACTGAAGTGAAGCAAATTTGTCAGGTGACACCAACATCTTTTGCTCTACCTCAACAAGAAACTTAGCAGCACACAAAAAATGTTGCTTTAAGAGTGTCCTCCAGTGCCTGCCAGGGAGTGACTGTTGGAAGGTGACATTTTCTTTTTCTTGTGACTGGTTATGTGCCCTGGGAAATGTAAAAATATCACCAAGGTATGCATAAGAGAGGAGTTAATTAGTTTAACTTCCTGATGGGAATATATTAACAGTGTAATAAGATGCTCAAATACTCTTTCTATGATTGTCTCTGCCAAAATAGTTGCTGGAAAGATTTTTGTAATACAAAAACTTTCATCCTCCATATGGAGATCCAGATGCTGACTCTGATCTTTGTGTGGCAGAGGTCACTGCAAACATTCAGCCTCTAAATCTCAGAAGTGGCACCTCTGAGCCTGTGACTGGAAGGATCCTGTGTCAGGATCAATATCCATAGACAGCTTTCTCCTAAATTCCTCTGCAAACCCAAAGGGAATAACTTCCTCTGTCAATACACAATCCTTTGAGAGGAAGAATTTATTTTTTTTAATGTCATCCAGTGATTCCATTCTTTTAACTCTTTTTTAGCCAAGTTCAAATGCAATTTGTCCTGCACAGTCATTGTCCCAAGTGGACACCACAATTAATCATCTGTTCTTATGTACTTGTGACTTAAAATGACATTTAGCTGAACACTCTTACCCTAAGCCTCCCCTTGATTAAGCCTGAACACATAAGCATGAATTTTATTACTGAGTCTCTCCTTCTGTCAGCCAGAATGTCACTTTGGAATTTAATCTAGTGAAAACAAAAATAAAATGTTGATTTCCTCACTGTTCTAAAATATGTGACCTAATTTCCATTTGAAATAATTTTAAAAACATATTTCTGGATAGCTGGAATGACCAGTATGTTTTCTTACAAATTGTTTTCTAAAATTACACAAAAAAATACCTTCCAGCTTACACACTGAATATGAGGGATTTAAATTTATATTCCCTATAATAAAAACCTAAATCAACTTCCAGCTTCTTCATAGCAGCCTAGACAAGAAAAATCTTCTCAAAAAGTCCCACTAACCTTAGGATCATCACTTAAAGGACACTCTCTCCTAGGCTATTTATATTTTTATCTGCATCTGATAAAAATCTGTAGGTAGGATGCACAGTCCAGTTTCTATTTCCCTGCTTTAAAAATCATATTTAGCTGATTCTTTCCCTCCAAGAAATTTTACAAACAATGGCAAAAACTAATCCTTGAGCAGCACAGGCAGCACTGTGTTAAGGTACATTATTTCAGATTTGCAAATGGGAAGGACTGCAAAGCCTTCTTTTCTTCAGGTGACAAAGGAATGATGGCAAATTTCCAATTATTTCAGGAGATCAAACATCCCTTTGCAATGCCAGGGATTTTTCCCATTTCTGTAACATTGTCTTGGCTGATGCAGCCACCTCGTAAGTAATTGCTTGCATTAAACAATTACAGAAACCTTGGAAGATATAAAGAAAAGTGTCTAGGGAAATAAAAAAATTCAAAATAAAGTAAAATTTGATAAAAATCCCCTTCTGTCACTGCACATCCCCAAGTTCCCGTATTATTTTGCTGATTCATTTATAAAATGATATATTAAACAGCTATCTTTTTGAAAGGTCTTTCTGGTGCAAAATAAATTAACTTGACACATAAATTGTTCTCATTTTGCAGCTTTTCTAAAGGATTAAATCTTGTTGCCAAAAAAAAAAAAAAAAAAGCAAACATTGAAAAATACAGAGGACAACAAAAAGAATAACAAAATTATTCTGTGTTGGGAAGAGAGCTTCCCTGCTTTCCAACACCCACCAGTCACAGGAGAACCAGGATCTTCAAGCAGACCCCCATCTCATTTTGGGAAAAGATTTTTCCAAAGTGAGCAGACCTGTTTTAGAGATCACCAGGCTGAGGCACAATTTGTTCAGACCTGGCACTAGGTTTTTACCACAAACAGTAAAAACCCTGTCATGGGTTGGAAAACCTCTCCCTTAACTATCCCTCAAGCCAGGAAGCTGCAAGATGAATTTCTGGTCACCTGGCCACTGCTGGGCTGCTCTAGAACATCACACCTGGTGCCATAAGTGCAGGGCAAATCCTCAGCAGCAGCCTGGGAGCTCTGCTCTGTCCTGCAGCACATCCCCACAGCTCAGGGAGCTGTCAGGATCACAGCAGTGCCAGGGCTGCTCAGCTGCTCATGTTCTGCTCCTCTGCTGATGTTCTGCTCTTCTGCTCATGTTCTGCTCCTCTGCTGATGTTCAGCTCATCTGCTGATGTTCTGCTCATCTGCTCATGTTCTGCTCATCTGCTGATCCAGGGGGGGTTACAGCTCAGGTACCACAGCCATTCCCTGGATATTCACCTTCCAGCAGAAAACTGGCTGGATTTGAAATAATTAAATCACTTCTACATATTATTTATTGTGAATGAAGAAGTTTCTTAACTTCTCCAGGAACTTGCAGTCTTTACTATTTATCTGACAGGTTTTGATCACTTTACCTTGCCAGAATGGCAGTCCCATGGCTCCCAGGCTGCCAGGTTCCAATAACCAGGTAAGCTGTCAAGTAACACATTGTGTATCTCCTACCCATTGTGGTAAATGGCTTTTGTATGTCTCTGTTTCTTCCCAAGCACTATTCTATTCTGAAACATTGATATAATTAATATCTTTTCAAATCAATTCATGTCTTCCTTAGGCTGATATTAATCTGTAAAACTGATGCACTTTAATATGAAGTCTATCTTTTCTTATTGGTCATTAACCAATTACATGTTACCGATGCTTTTTCATTCTGAAAAAAAATTAAAAGATAAACGAGAGCTGTTGTGACAGCCAACTTAACCATCTAGCACCATCTTGAGGTTAAACTGCACTTCACATTCTAAAATAAATGGCCATTCCCTGATCAGCTCACCAGAAGCTCCACAGTGATGCAGATACTTACTTTTTACAGACAAAAAATTTTAAAACCCACCAGTTGTAAGAAAAACATGCTATAGATTTTTTTCTTTGCTTCCTTGCATATACTTAATCCAATTCTGTCTGATCTGCTGGTGATTAATCCTAAACCTTTATTCCAAAGGAAGAGTGGGATACAATACTGCACATTTTGGTAACTTCTCTGAACATTGCACTCAGAAGTGATCTAAGGAAAGTTCACACCTTTAAACTCCAGTTCTCCCACAAGCACTTTCCATTTTCACTGGGATTAATTCTAAAGTTTACTTCCAGACAAAAACATACCTTTACAAAGTATCCTTATTCTAAAGGATACTTGTCCACCCAGGCACAGTCATCTTTAATGCGTTTCTAACTGAAAATATCTAGAAAAGACTGGATGAAATATTTTATTGAAGGATAATGAAAATGTCAGATAAAGCTATTGAGCTTCCACTGCTCATTGTGTGTTTGGAGTTGATCACAACACCAGAACATTGCTACAATTATGAAAAGGGGATGAAGCCAGGCAACAGTGAGGAATCTGTGCTTTCTCCAGATTTGCCAACTTTGAGACTTTCTAAAAAACACCAGCACTCACTTGGATGGTATTGAGAGGCTGAAATATCCATTGGCTGTGTGCTTATTTCAAACAAATCTGGTGGAATCCTGTGCTGGGCTCAACTCCTGATGAAATTCATGAGTCTGTCCTGAGAATTCAAGTAAACACAGCCCCAGTTTTATGAGCACCTTGCATCAACAGCCACTCAAATAATCTGTGCTGTGTCCAATGCTGTGTTAGCACGTTTAGAGACTCAGGGTTAGGAAACTGCAGCACTTTCAAGAGCTCATATTTTCATTCAATTGAAGATTGGGGAAAGACAGAGAATCCAAACCAGTTTACCTTTAGTAAGGAAATAGGAACTTTTAGGACTCAAAGAACTGTAAAAATATGGGATTTCCATAACACTAGATACCAGCACTTCCTGCACACTGCAATTTCAGCCTCAAAGCCTGCCTGCAAATGCAGACTGAAGGAAAAGCTAATGGATTTAGAATACCCCTGCCCTTCTTAAAGTGTCCACATGAAGATGTTCAGTTTAGAAGGGGTGACATTTCACTGTACATGGAAGAATCTCATCACATGTGAATCTGAGCATTCCCAACACAGCACATCAGATTTCTGACATTATTGCTGTACTTTCATTTTCTACCTCATGGCCCTGGGAAATGCCTTTCCTCTTGCAGTGATGTACACTCAGAACTGGAGAGTTGAGCTGGCTAAAACACTTCCAATGGGTTGGCTTACAGGTTTCAGTACAGTTTAACATGAATTATATCTGGACATTTTCCACAACAGGGATAATTGCCTTGTGAAAATCCATTACAGCCATTGCCAACGTCAGGGGATTGATTTAAAGTCAACCTTGATGGTAACCACTGCACTCCAGAGAGACAAATGCAAAGCAAATGCAAATGCAAAACAAAATACACAGTAATCAATAACAGAAATGGATATGCAAGAGACATCCCCTCTGGGGAACCCAGCCCCTGGAGACAGGGTACCTGTTTCCCTGAGACAGCAGAGAAGTGAGACAAGGGAAGCAGAAGAAAGAATGTCTGACTACTCTCCTGCCAGAGCTTTTGGAAACTCTGTCAGGATTGGTGTCAGTGCTTTGAGGAAACTGTGCAGGGTGTTTCTCAGATCACAGCATGAGAGGAAATCCATAGGGAGAGCAAGGAAAACTTCCAGAGAAAACACAGCTCTTACCTCATACCTGGAAATTTACAGTGAAAGGGACTGAGACACTTGTGAATGTGAAAATCCACTCCCTGCTTAGCCATAATGCCAGGGCCAGGCCTGTAAACGCAGTTAAACAGCTCCATTGGTGGCTCTTCTAGACTTAAATAAGACAGCAAGAGAAACTGAATGGCATTGAAAGCCCTTTTTGATGGGTTTTGTCAGAATACCTGCAGCAGCACTTCAAACTTTCCAGTGAAAGTATTGGGGAAAAGTCTGTGAAAGCCTCTTCCCAAAGGAGCTGTTCAAAACATCATGGAAATGACAAGTAAAGGATAAACAGCCCAGCATTTTCAGGGACAGTAATTGCCTCTCCTGCTAATTCACACTGCAATCACAGGGGGGATAAACCAGGAATGTGGGGCAGTACTTGAGCCAGTGTTGGGTCTAAGACTCCAGAATGAAAATGTGTATCTGAATCTACACTCAGCCCATCCTGCAACACAAGCCTTGAAAGCCAGCACTGTATAGAAGCTACATCTATTTCTGGCTGTGCCCTGATCTCCTTTTCACCCCCACACACCTCCTGGCTCCCTCCCTCCCTCCCTTTTCTGTCACATCCATGTCAGCTGTGTGTTTTTCAGAGCAGCCTCTGTGTTTGTGTGCTCTGCTGGGGAATGGGGCCTGACCTCCAGGATCACACAGACACTCTGACTGTTTCATCTTGAAACCCCAAATCGTGAGACTGGAGGAATCCTCACGTAACATCTGTCTGTGTGTCCCCATTGCATCAATGATTTATAAATTATGGATGAGGGAGTTAGGGAGAGAGCAAGCACATATACTTGGAGACTAGGCCAAATTACAGTGTTGACACTTGTTACCTATTGATATTTCTTGGTTATGTCCATGCCAATCTAATTCTTTCCTAATTGATCAATTTAGACATTGAAAATTAAAATTACTTTCCTGTGCCAATTGTTCTTGTTCCATCGTTGTATTTGACAACAAAAATGCTCAATATTTTAATTCCAAACAGCCACTTATCAGTGTTGTTTTCTTTGATGAAGAAAACCATTTTCAAAGCAACAAAATGCTGTCTGAGACAACAGAAATTTGGAGCTCCCTAGCCAGCACAGTAAAGTGTTATTTAGCCTTCACTGAGATAATTTATTTGATGCATATTATACTTGCTAAAAGGCAAATGCACTTTAGCACTGCAGCTTAGGTCTGAACAGACCATTCTGCTGAAAGCTTTAGACCACCTATGTTTAGGAAAAGAAAAGAAAATGTGTAGGTCAGATCAAGAGCAGGAAGCAAAAGGGCAGGTACTCAAAGGCAGCTACCAGGGTCACGTACCACTGGAACTTGCAGCCTGCCTTAAAGGCTGGTGGGGCAGTAACAGGGGGACAATTTCCCCTTGGAGGGGATGGGGATTGGTGGCTCTGAGTCAGGCAGATCTGCACCCTGGCAGGGCAGCCAAGGGCTCCCTCTGACACAGAGGCGCTACATGAGGCAGCTGGTACTCCAGGAATTTCCTCTTTTTTTTGGTGATAATCAGAGCTTGACCACAGCTGGAGCTGAGACACCAGGCTGGATGAATAACTGCTACAAAGGACCAAGCAAAATCACTGACTTGAT
This sequence comes from Alaudala cheleensis, assembly GCA_013398995.1. Taxonomy (NCBI): domain Eukaryota; kingdom Metazoa; phylum Chordata; class Aves; order Passeriformes; family Alaudidae; genus Alaudala; species Alaudala cheleensis. The sequence continues at coordinate 18,422 of VWYE01018919.1, read as the reverse complement.
ACCTTGGTTATTGACCAGCTCAGGATTACCTGGATCACCAGGATGCTGGTTGGTTGGTTGGTTGGTAGTTTTTTAACAATGTATGTCCTGAAAACCAAAGGACAGGGGAACATGTTTCATGGCTAGCCCAGCAAATGTCACCTGCATACCAGGACCAGCAGCAAGGTTAGTGCAGCTCCTTCCTGTGTGTGGCACTCCTTCCCTGGGAGCTCAACACCAGCCCTGCCATATCTGGGTCTTACACAGTGACAGGTGAGTGAGATGCAGCACACTTGTGGTACACAGATTAGCTGATCTAACTGCTTTCCCTGGGACTTGAGCTCTGATTCCTGATCTAAGAGGCTCTACTGACTGCAACTGCCTTGTCATCACAGTTCTCAAGAAAACTTTCCCATTATACCCCCCTGAAAGCACTGCTGTGACTGAGGGGTCTGAGGAAGCCCATTCCTTTGGGAAGTACCCCCAGGAGAACCTTTATGAAACCTCAGGATCCCTGTGTACCCCTCTGCCCATGCCCAGCCACAGCTGGAGCCACTCCTCTCCTGGAGAGCAGCCAGTGCCCAGGAACTGGCCACAGCCTGGTGCAAGGCAGCCCCTCAGAGAGAGAGGGCAGGAATTTGTGTGCTTAGTCAGGATCATGCCCTAAAAATTGCTGCAGAAATTAATATCCTGGGTCTGATCTGAGGCCCATTAAATGTTACTGGGTCATTTCCATGGCTTTCAGCAGGCAGCAGCTCGTATCTTACTGCCATGTGGAGAAGGAGATGAAAGTCACCTACTTTACACAATCTGTATAAATTAACATTATTTGTGGGATAACAGTCAGAGGGCCCAGAGTGTGCTTTTTAACATCAATATGAAAGTGTCCTGCCCTGGCACATTCTGGGACTGTGGCACAGTGTGGCTGGGAGAGCCAGCACACTTTTGGGAGGAGTCTTTGTGAAAGGCCTCTTCTCCACTCACCTGCCTGTGTTCTGCCCCACCTGGCCCGTCCCTAATTGGATCCCTGCAGATAATGGGTACTTTATTCACTGGCAATGCACCTTTCCTCAGCTCTGACTGTGACCTTCCCGAGCCTCAGCTGCTGCCTGAGGTGAGGAGCAGGCAAGGTGAGGCTGGGATCAGAGGTGCCCCGAAGGAAGCTCTCATTATCTCCGAGGCATGAGCAGCAATGATCACCCAGCCATTAACACCCCTGAGAGCCCCCTGCCAATTACCTGCACGGGCAGAGATGCACCTCGTGTGCCAACAAAACACATCAGGAAACCACATCAGGCTCCAGTAGAGAGAAGGCAGAAAAAGATGCTTTTCTCCTGCCAGCAGTTTTCAAAGCTCATCTTGAAACAAGTGGCAAAGCAGTAGTTATTGTACAACAGATTGTGTGGTTGCCATGAAAACAGAAAGTTTCGGCACTCTCAGCCATCATTAGGATGCTCAGTGGCATCACTGCATCCTGATGGTTGCAGGGTACAAAACAGGAGCCCCAGTGGGACCATCTACCCAGGAATTGACATGGAGCTGTGTAGGAGGCCAGTGTTTCAAGCAGACTTCATGTGTTCAGGGTAAATCTAGGAGCCTAATAAGCTGTAAAAACGTGGATCATCTGTCCTTCACGGGCAAGACTAATATCCTCTGATGATCATTTCTAAAATGGGCTCTGAATGCTGAAATTTTAAATTGTTGTGAGAAGCAATAAAGCCATTCAGAGGGAGCATATCAAATTAATGTGTGATAATCCCTCCCTCGCTGCAGCAAGATTTTAAGTGTCATTTTTAAAAAGTCTTCTGAGAAGAATAAAAACAGTAGGGATGTGATAATTCCCCACCAACTAAAGAAAAATAAAAATCCTTGTCCAAATTTGCAAAACCAAAACTTGTCATTTTGAGACCAGGATGCATTTTTGAATGACAACGTGCAGAGGGAAAAGAAAAAAGGCTGTCCTTGGAGCAGTGCTGCTCAGGAAAGGTCTCAGAGATCCTTCTGGCAACCCTGAAGCCCATCCCCATTCTTGACTGGCCTGTGCAGAACACCACCAACTGTGTTTCCATATGTAAACAATACTGCTCCTCTGTGGAGAGAGGTCAGTAAGAAAAATATACATTCCTGAGCTTCAAATATTTCTACTGCCTTGGAGGATGGCAACATTTCCTGGCTGCAGAGAAAAGTGATTTTTGAGGAGGACATGGATTCTTGTTTTCTCCATAAAAAACTGGCTTATATTTATTTTCTATACTGGTTTTGTTTCAGCAAGGTATAGTGAGAGTGCTTTGAGAGCCTAAATTCCAAGAGTGTTGTAAATAAAATGAAAATCTGAGGAAGTTGTGGGTGAGTGAGCAACAAGTACCTGGTTTAATTTCAAGAGTTTAATTTCCACCAAAAATATTAGCAGGAAAGCATCAGGACACCTCTAACAGTCCTTACTAGCCTGTGGCTCCAAACAATATATTTCATATATTTCAGCTTTTAGGCTGGGTGCTTCACTGCAGTTTGCCACTGAAAATTTGGCACATCTTCTGTTTGACATTTATTTGACTGTTTCTCATTCTCCAGTACAGAAGGCATTATAGAAAAAATATCTATTATGAGAAAGATGTTGCATTATAGAGCAACTGATTCTGTATCCTTTTCACAAGCAGAAACCAGAGATTTCCCAAGTAGGTCCTTTGCAGTTGAGAAAACTGTGTAAAAAGATGGAATTACCTTCCTCTGATTCACTGCAAAATAACATGAAAGGGATCTTGACTGCTCAGAATGATAACAGATAAAGCATGAGATGGGATATAAATGACATTTTTTACAGACCATAAAACCAGAAAAAGTAAAGGATGCTTGGGTTCCTAATATCAATTTATAGTTTCTACCTGGAGAAAAATGTTGCATTAACAGACAGGCTGCAATATGAAGTGTGTATCTTAAAAGACTGGTGATGGTCCAGAAGATAATTTCCTAAATCAGAAGGCTTCCACCCACTGTGCTAGGAAATCTATACTGCACTTTACCTTGAGAGATGGAGACTAATTCCTCCCAGAGCTAAAAAAGTGATAGTGCAGCTAAAACCAATCATCCTACTGCTTTCCTTATGTGGATCAAAATAAAGTCTTAAACCCCAGTGCTTTTAGAGAACCAATTGTGAGAAGCCAGAAACAATCACAGAGCAGATTGATTGTTGATGTGAATTTAACAGAGTAGCATGAGTTACAGTGCCATTATTTTCCCAAGTGCTGCAAAATAATAATCAAGGAAACCTACTCATTTTTAAAGCTTCATTGTAGACACAAAAGAATCCATGAAGAAATAAGGAAAGAATACTTAATAAATTACAAAAATAGGGCAGTTGATGATAACACATTATAAATCAAGAAGCAGAACTTGCAGAGAATAGAGACCAGAAGAATACAATTCCCAGCAAGCACAATTAAGGCAAATAGCTTGTTAAAATATGTAAAGCAACAACACCAACACTACTTTCCCCCATGCCATTCAAATGTGCCCCATACAAACTAAATTCAGCTGCTTGCTTTTTAATATCTTGATTTATGTTTCCAAGACTGAGAGGAAAGAATGCAATCTATTCATTTTGCTGCCATTTTAATTTTTTTTTAAATGACAGATTATTACCATTATTGATCATTGGTTTGTCTCCATTCTGTGATATTACCCACTGCTAATGCAACCACTTTTATCAGTCTTAACTGCTTTGCAGCAAGAGGGAATTTATCCTTGGGAATTAGAGGCTGTCAAAGGCTGTGAAAGAGAAACTGTGAAAATAAAAGCAATCAGTAAAAAGCACATATTTACCAAGAAATGTAACTGTACAGTTGCCTCAGTGGTGTTATTGTTTTCTCTCAGGTAAATTGTTTTATGACAGGCAGCGAATTTTTTTTTTATTTCCAATCCTGTAAGCAAACATCAACTACAAATAAAATTGCCCCCAAGGAAAAGAAATCCAAGAATAACAAATTCAAAAGAGATGGGGCACATGACAGAAAGCAATTCTCAGTGCAGGTAGGCAATTATGAGATGGAAAACAGAAAAAGTTATGGAAAGGTGTTTCCCTTTTTTCATATTTCCTGTTTTAGCTCGTTAGTGTTTGAGCCTTTGGGTTACTAAACTCAATTAGCAGTAATTTAATATGCACCATATATTTTGAGGTGCAGGGCTCTCCAAGCAGACCCTTGCTCCCTCAGAAGGCTCTCTGGAGACCTGGAGGTGTATGTTTATTACCAGTGGTCTCTTCTCCTCACCCAGTGCAGGAATGGAACAATAGAAAAGAACAGATGTGGCCTCAGATCCTTCCCCATTTCAAACTGTCTATAAGTGAATCAACTTGCAGCTTTGACAGTCAAATGACAAGCCACAAAATTCTTTCTCACTAAGCTCCTAAGGTAGAAAAAGCATTCATGTCTGGAGAAATATTTATGAGTGCAAGGATATCTGTGTACCCTTAGGAGACAGATCCGTGTCACAGAGCCCTGGTGCTTCAGCTCTGTGATTGAATGGTTTGGTTTTGAAAGAACCTTCCCTGTGGGAGAGAAGGGATCATATCTAAATCACCAGGTTCTGAGCTTCCAGTAGCTTTTAGGCTAAACTCAGGCCTAATCTGAGCTCTAGACTGCATACACTGTTTATTTTCCTCCTGTGTAAAGGGCTTTGACCAACTCCAATAACAGCTGCTATTAATTGTCCTGTACTCTACCTGCATAAAGGAAAGGTGTTTTTGTGGGTTCTCCTTCCACTATATTGGAAATGCTTCTATTTTATTCATTTAAGAGAGAACATGAATTCTTTGCAGATAAACAAAGAGAGGAGTGGGAAAGGCTTAAAAAGCAACAACCACATTATCATTCACTAATTCATGGCACTGTCAGCAAGGGAGAAATGTGAAACGTGCCAGGCCAGGAAATGCTGCACAGTTGCAATTTTGGCAGTTCTCACTCTCCAGCTAAGCCTTCAAAAGCAAAGGAACAGAAGGCAAATCTATAGCAAAGAGTGTGCAATTTATTGAAATGACAGAACTGGCAAACTCTCCTTCAGAACAATAAGACAAAATACCTAAAAGCAGGTGCAAATGGAGCAGGTAGAAATGGACCATTTCAGGCAGAGTGAGCAGAATCTGAAGAGCCAGAGCAATGCAAACACCAGATATAAGTAATTATTAGCTCCTGGAAGACCTAACACACTCTTACAGCCAGCTCAGGACATATCTTCCCATTCCTCCACCAAATGAGCTTCTTGCATTCCCATTCCAGTTTAAAGGAGAGCAACTTCAGCCTAACTTCTGGTATTCAAATGAGACAGTCAGAAACGTAGTCCTCCCTCTGTTCCCTATGCATTAAAGTAGAAATACTCTCCAGAGGTGATTTACAGCAGCAAGGATCTCACTGCCACATGCAGAGGAATCTCGTGGATTTTTCTGCCAAGTCGTAGCAGAGACCCACATTCTGCATACAAAAACTGCACAGTGGGGGAATAAAACTCTGGGCTGGTGTTGAATCAGTGTGTCACGTCCTTCATTGTGGCTCTGATGAGAATAAGGTGGAGTTTCACTCCTTTGGAGCTCTCCTGGCCTTGGCTCAGCCACACTCCCCAGGAGAGCAGTGCCCTGAATTTCAGGGTGTTGTGTAACACAAAAGCCACTTTGGGCTGGGCACAGGGGAGAAGCACAGCACATGGCACTGCTTGCATTGATAAAGTGTCTCCAGACACAGCCTTGCTGGAGGACATCAAACACCATGCTCAGAAAACCCAAGGGGCTTTGGCTGCCTTTATCCTGAACAGTGATGAGCTGCAGTTTCTGTCTTTTTAGAATAATAATTGGGGCTTGGTTTTGCTACTGGGAGGCTCTTCTGATCTCCCTTTCAGACAGAAATTTGTTTCTTGGAAGATGGAGCACTTCTTAAAGGAGTACTTATTGTTACTGCACTGCACACAAACCCTGGGATGTTTTCTGATGCTTTTTCTATCAGCACAATGCAGGGGACATTTTTTAACCTCTCCTGGTTTAATAAGTAGCAGGTTGATATTTGTGATGAAGTGCAAGGTTTTCTCAGGGCAGCAATACACTCCACAGACTCACTGATAGCACTGGGAAAGGCAAACAGGCTGTCAGAGACACTGTGGGGATAAAAGGAAAGCCCTGGAAAAGTGGTGTGTTTTTCACTGGTAGAGCCACTTCACCCTACGAGCTCCTTTTCCAACCTTAAATCTTCTCAAATGCAACAATACTTCTCTGCATATTTATATTCAGGGTTTTAACTGCTAGGGTGGGTGGTTTATTTCCAATTTAATCAATTAAGTGTCTCTAAGGCACTTTTGAAAATGTGGTTGGGTCTAAAACGTTTCCTATCATCATCTCACAGGATTTTTAAGATAAGCTAAACATATTAGATGCTTAAACTTCATTAGTTCCAACTTGCTCAGGCACTTTTTAAAATCCCAGAAGATATTCACATCCATCATTAGATGAATAAATAATTTTTGACAAGCTGTTCCTTAACTGCTTTTTAAAATTAACATAGGAGTAATTTTAAGCTCTGCAGATAAAAAAATTGTTGAAAATAAATCCAGAAAATTTGGCAATGGGCTGTTCTTATCATACCTTAGATTTGATTGATTATCAGTTAGAATAATTCAAAATGTAACAGGGAAATGATGTGTTGATAGAATTATAAATGAAATTTCTTTCTGGACAGAGAAAAGAGAGGCTATTCAGGAGTAGTGTAACAGCATTATAACAGAGGGGGTTATTTATGTTTAAAACTTAGATGATGAACACAAGAATAATTCCCAACCTAAGAGGTTATGAAAGTAACAAAAATTTAAAAAGTAAAACCTTTCCCCACATGCATGTGATCTTCCATATCACTGCTTTTTTTAGCTGCAAGGCAAACACTGGGAACCAGATTTATTCAATACTCTTAGTTCTGTTGGAAGTGGAAGATAAATTACTAGGAGGGATATTTAATACAAACCTATTTTACACATAATTTATGTTTTAAACAAATATAATAAAGGTCAACTTTGCCAAATGTGAAATAATACTGCTTTGGGTTTTCATCAGTAAAATAAAATTAAATAAATAAAATTAGTACTTTTTTTTAAGATTTGTACTGGTAGCAAAAGACACAAAGCAGAATTAGAATGAAGAGTCATCCACCCAAACCAAAAAAGCAAGGATCCCCTGTAGTGTTTAACTAGAGGCACCATAGTTTATTGAAAACACTCTTTTTAAAAAATGATTGTCCTGTGTTGGTATGAAAAATCCATTCAACAGAGCCACTGTAGGTGTTAATGACAAACTGCACAGTCATACCCTATTGTCAGGGAGAGGGGACAATCACACAGTACGGTTAGAGGGACCAGGACACCCAAAGAGTACAACCTGTGCCAGCTGAAACAGAACTCAGCAGTGCTAAAACACCCTCTAAGCTCAGTGTCACCTGGAATTTCTCATTTGGACACACCACACCTGCTGCAAAGGCACCAGAGGATGGAAATGCTCATTAGTCACTGTCCTAGACTGGCCATCCAGTACCAGCCAAAAGTGTCACTGGAGTCCCAATATCTGGAAGTGCAGCTGTCCATAAGGACTGGGGGAGGGAGGAAATAAAAGGCTCCAGAAAGACTCAAGCACATGGTAAAATGGTAAAAGCCAGGAAGGCACTTCAGCTTGGTGAATACAGTATGAATACAGTGACACAGCTCTCTGGACTCAAGAAACCAGAGAGAAATGTAACTGCTGTGTGCCCATCCTGTGATCTGTTTGTTGTTTTGGAAATTCTCTAACCAGCTTTGTTTATAATCAGTGGTTTTACATGTGAAGGATGTGACCATTTAAAGTTACACTGGAAAAGGTTTTGATAATAAAACTGTAGTGCAACTGAGACTGAAGCAGTTGTGACTTTAGCAAGTGCTATTTGAGTTTGTAGCCTCACACACAAAAGTTACTTTGGCACCTAAAAATCCAGTCAGCTCTTCTTTTCCTTTTATTATATTATTTCCCCATGACCTTGACATGAGCAATTTTTTGCAATATAACAATGGTTTCATTTGTTTGGCTCATTTCATAGGGAGCATTTAAGAACATATTCTTTCTCAGCATGCATCCTGAAGTATCATCTGAACACTACCAAAGTGACTAGCACATTAGTAATATAAAATTTGCTTAATTTTATCCTGGTTAATTAGCACTACATTGCTGACTTATGCATACAGAAATACTTTTGACCATGTAGATGATTCTTTCTCAATTTTCACTGTCTAAATGAAAACAAGATAAAATTCCTCAGAGGGAAAATATCAGCTTCTTATTCATTTTTGAGTATCATAAAATGATACCAATTATTTCCACCTAAGGGCACAGAAACTTAATTGTGATACTAAGCAAAGTGCCATTTTAAAATTTCAGGATTTGTTTCTTTCCTTTAAGGGGAATTAGTAAACAAAACTGCTAAGAACCAGGTATCAATCTGGCAAATTGTTTATTCTATACTGACAGTCTATCTAGTGTAAGATATTAGAGTTTCTCAAAGAGTGAAGATGAATCATTCTTGCTGTTTCATTTATTTATATTAACTCATAAAGCTGTAACACACAGTTTGAGGATAAAGCCATGCTAGAATATTCATTTTATTCACTCCACTGGCCAAGGGAAAATGGGGTGTAAATCTTGTTGCCTGCACAGAATCCCAAGGCAGCTGAGGTTGGCCAGCTCCTCTGGGATCCACTGTCCCTCCACTCAGGCAGGGGCAGCTAAAGCAGCTTGCCCAGGGCCACATCCAGCCTGGCACTTTTAATAAAAAGAGATAGAAATCAAATTATGTCATCTGTATTTCCAGATCATTTGATCTTTGAAAGATTAATCCATCTCTTGCAATATGAATTCAATGGAAAATCTCCCAGTGCTGTAACTTTTCAATCTGCTTTACTCTGACCAACTTCAGCACTTGAATGTCAGGGTTTGCTGACAAACTTAGAATCTCTTTAATTTTGTTGCTGAAAAAGGTTTGGTGTAGAGAACAGGGCTTTTACAATTGAAACTGTGCAGTTAAAACATGAAAGGAAAGTCTCTCCAAGCATTTAAAAGTTGGTGTGTGAACAATTTTGGACTGTCACTGTGACTCTTTGTCATGCAGCACTTTCCACACTGGGCTTTGACAGGTGCAAAGGCAAGTTCCTGGCTGGGGCAGAGCCAGGGCTTGGCACATGCTGACAAAACAGGCCAGCTCAGGAATAACAGTGGTCTGGAGAAAATTAAAAAACCCTATGCATGTTTTTAATTGGTAGAGACTGACTGCCAAGTTCATAAATCAAAATTTAAACCATATACTGCAGAATCCTTCCATTTCAGCTCTTTTTACTTTTACATTAGACTGTTTGAGCAAGTTTTGGAGGGAAGCAGGAACTATTAAACACTTCATTGAAGTGTTACCTGATCTTTGAAAATGTAGAACTCTTTTGTGAGATAGACATAGCAAAGGAAAGAAATCAAGATAACGAATTCCAGTAATGATTTTAACTTGTAATTGCATTTGCACTGTCAGCAGAGTCAGCACAAACATCAGGAGATCTGTGTGTGTAACTTTGTGCTGCACTACTGAAATGCACCAAATCCTGCTCTCAGTTTATTTACATCTGGTGTCTCTGATCAAATATGATTTGCACCAGTTGAGCTGATGGTGGGGTTTGGACCTGTATCAGCTGGCTTCAGCTTTCCCTGTCCTTTGTGTAGACTGACAAAACCAGCAGAAACCAGCACAGAACAGCTCCAGCAGGAGTTGAGATGTCCCAGGCTGGCCAAGGAACCAAGCAGCTACCTTTGCCTAATTCTGATGCAAGGTCCTGTCTTAGACTTACACCTTCAAAGTTAAAATTGTAATTTGTTTTTCCTGCCTTTGGGGGTGAGGGGTGGGGTCACTAATGAGGAAATGTCACCATTTCCCGGATTTGAAGTACAAAGATTCCACCCTCCCTTATTTCTTCCATCCTCAGAAACCACGCACATTTCTCACCTATTATAGAAACAGAGAGGGACAGAAAAGTCATTTATCATTATAATCACATAAATGTGTCACTAGCTCTAAAGAATGCCTGACTGAAGGCCAAGAATGCCTCTATTTGCCAGGATGATGAGGCACTTTCTTTTTAACAACTACTTTAAACTCTTTTGAAATGACTGAAATGATTAGATTTCTGGCAACCACTCTGAAATTGCTTGCCATCAGAGTTTGACACCAGCACAATGGCTTTCATCCTTGCACAGTGTTTGTGATCATTCCCATACAGATGAGGTGTTGCTTGGTTAATCACAGAACAGAGTGAGCCAAGAGAGTAAAGAAGGGTTCCCTGGCACAGACAGATATAGAAGATGTGGCTCAGTGTAACACACACTGGTGTTTGGGGTCCTCTCCTCTATTCACACATTTCTCACGGAGCAGTTACCAGGCTGAGAGCTCTCTGACAGCCCAAGTCCTTCCCTGCATGCTCAGTGTTGTCACCAGTGGGGATGACACCCTGTGCCATCACAGCACAGGCAGGAATGTGGCTCCTTTGCATTAAGATCACTGAGCAGTTGCAAGTTTTACTAAAGCAAATCCTTAAAGCCCCTCTGAATCTCTTTCTAAAAACACATCCAGGCTTGGGGAAGCCAAATCTGTCACTCACCCAGCACTGGGGCTTAGACACCATTCCTGAAGTACACCCAAAGGGCTGTTGTTAGTCTGCCTGCAAACACTGGAACTACCTCCTGTGTTTCACCCACTCACATCACTCCCCAATAAGAGTGAGGCTGAGAGCTGAGGAGACACTGAAGGTTAAGGGCTGCCTCATCTGCCTGTGGCTCCTGTGGCACAAAGAACTCATTTCACCATTTCAGGTGTGCATTGGCCTTTATGTGCTGCAGTTGTAGAGGCAGAATTAAAAACTGGGACAGAAGGAGTCCTTGAAGGCAAACATCAGTTCTTCTGTTTCTCTTGTATTGAGAAGTCCAATGAAGGAGCCAACATGAGCCATGAGGACAGCACTTGCCATACACAGCTTTTTGTTTTTACCTCTGAAGTGATTTCAAAGGCACAGAACAGCCTGAAATAGTGGCAGGTTGTGGTACCACTGCAAATGGCCACGACTGGATGCAGACAACTGCAGGGGACCTGTGGGTGCCACAATGTGATCCCAAAGCACTGCTTTCTTCACAGTGATCCTGCTGAAGTCACCTGGACTGTTGCCACACAAGTGAGCAAGGACACAGTGGTCTGGTTTTAACCAGAAAGGGCTCCAAGGATCATCTCTCTTTGCCTCAGGGCATGAGTCAGCTGTGGTTTGTTCTTCCCAGGTACTCCAGTCACCCTTCAGGATGTGATGACAGCTTCACCTCAATGGAAGTTATTTCAGAGGGTCCTGCCAGTGACCTCCATGTGCCCCAGTCTCCATGTGCCCTCTGGAAGTACAATGCAACCATAAAATACAGCTCTTGGGAGCACAAAGAGATTTATGCGCTTAATATAAATGTACTTTGAAATAGTCTGTTGGAAAAAATTCACACAAAAGAGGAGCAGCAACAGGAGAAATAACAGCAAATTTCAGTCAGTGAGGAATCTGAAAGGCATCTTTACACATTTATACTTTAAATAATTCAGAGTACTCTATCAGCAAGCCTTGGAAGCAGCACTAGGACACTGGTTTGTTAACATCATTCCTCTACAAACATGTGCATTTTAATCTCGTGAAAGTCTCAAGAGTGCTTTGGCAACATTTATCAACTAAAACCCCATTGCAAAAAAAGTCATTCTTTTCATTTCCTTGATTAATCTTTTTGGGCACACGGCTTCATGACAAAAGGGATTTTCCAAGATGAAGTTTAAAATTAAGAAGAGAAGCAGCCACACATTCATATTTTGTTTTCCCTTTCTAATTCATTCCCTTCAAGCGATATTGATATTTATATACAGAAACTGCACTTTGAAGGAGGATGAAAATACATGGAAAAGAAGGAACAGGAAATTCAAGTTGTGACTGATTTATGTGTCTCTTGATCAGGCAAGAAAAACCCAGTTTATCTGCAGGCCTAATGACTTTTCACTGGCCATAACTTGCACCAACTTGTATGAAATAATAACAAGAAACATGGCTGGGTTTTGATACATTCAGGTCAACATGAAAACATCAGCAAGGCAGAGGTGCCAGCAGAGTTAGAAAACATTGCAATAATGATCTGCAAGCCCACCTGGTTCAAAGTGTTAGAGCAGATTTACCTCCTTCACAAGCACTTCATGTTTTAAATTGATTCCTTCTAATGCTATGGATTTCTTGAGTCAAGGTCAGCACTTCCACTCCGTAGCCAGGAATAGGCCAGACAATAAAAGTTGCAGAAATTAATTCATCTATAAAAGATGCGTGTCATTGAGATTTGAGAAGAATAGAAGTGTCTTCAGAAAGTTGCTGAGTGTAAATATTATCCTCTGTTTACTCAGCTCTGCAGCCTGTGGGAGCCTGGAGGAGCTGTCTGAAGGTCACATTCAGATGTGCCATGTTCAAGCCTTGGTACAGGGCCCAACTGTCACAGTGAATTCTGGCTGGACATGGCTTAGCTGAGCTCAGTTCACCCTCCCACATTCTGAGTTTGTGCTGGTAGGAAGGGCCTGGTACTCAGCTCTCTGTGGCATTGATGCCAACTTCCACAATAGCCAGGAACATCTAGAAATAGTTCTGGAAATATAGAAAGTGTCAGAAGTCAGACTTGTTTGTAGGGTGGTTGCAAGGGATCACAAATTGCCATGCAGTGAGAGGCATGAAAATTACATTTGTTAACAAAGAATTTTGGAAGAAAAGGAACTCTTAAGAATTAATCTCAGGACCCACACTTGTAAGGATGGATCTGCACCAATGGTTATTCCAGTGCAGGGCTAATGAGTCTGACAAATTGCACAAATTGATTACATTTTCAGTATTTGAGCAAACTGGCATTTTACCTTCTTTACTTCTCCATTGCTCTATTTCAAGCTGCCCACAAGGCATCTACAGGACAGAACTGAGCTACAAATCACAAAGACTAGTGTAAACTTATTTTTTCTGGTGATACTTGTTAGAGGGCTCAAAGATAAAAATTTTTATTTTCCGGATTTACTGCCTCTACACAAAATTTTACACTTCATTTTTCCACAGTCAATCCTCTCTTAATGCAATGTAGCACTTAGCCATGCCCTGTAACTTGCCCATATTCTTTGTGAAGTGCCCTTTTTAACCCCAGTAAAACATTTGAGCTTTTTTACTTCTTTCTGTATCAAGGTATCCTTCACACTAGCAATTACAGAGCTTCAAAGGAACAATTTAACATCAACACGACCTTGAAAACACACCTGATTTTCTATTAATTGGAAGAAGATATTTGAATTTGGTAGGACATCAAAATCCTCCCTGATTCTCCAAGCTGCCATATTCTGAAGCAAGGCAGCAGCTCAGGTTCCCCACTGAGTGCTCAGGTGGTGTTAGAGCTGTGTAAGAGAGCTCTGGTTGCAGGAGCACATTGATGGGCTGCTGGTGGCTGAGGGGACACCCCCCTCCAGGGATCCCCCCTCCACAGCCTCATTCATGTAGAGGTGTTGAGCACAGAGGGGCTCTCACCAGAGCTTCATCTCCTCATGACTTTTACTGAGCTCATATAAGTAACAAAAAGCTGTGGGACCAAGAAGGATCTAAATGTGTCTCCAAGAGTAATGGGGAAAAGACCCTTTGTCTTGTAGACTTGTTCCACTATTTCTGCCGTGCTCTGAGCAGTAGAAAGGAGCTTTCTGCTCTTGCTTTGCACCCTGATGGAAATGGGCTGTGCTTGCCCTTAGTGACTGTGTCTCAGGGAGCCACAGAGGCGGTGCAAGGCTCAAGGCAGATGCAGAGAAGCCAGAGGAGAAGAGGAGGCATCACTGCCCGTGCCATCTGCTGCCAGCAGAGACCTTCCCCCACTTAAACTGCCGTGAGTGATGCCAGAGGGGGCTGTGCTGGGACACCTCACCCTCACTTTAACACCTACAGACACTAATTGAAAATGTGCTGAGAGGCCCCGAGCTCCCAGGGTGTGCTTTTAGTGTCAGCTCCTGCTTCCCTCCCCATCTGCCCGAGGATTTGAGAACTTCCACAGGAAAGACAAAGGCAGCTACAGCACTCACCAAAACAGCCACTGATGTGCCACCTCAGCTTCCATCCTTAAAGTTCCCAGATCACAGAGGAGCAATTTTTATGGCTGATGAGATAATTAAGAAATGTAAAGGGAAATAATAGGGAAGTTGTGTCAATTAAATGCTGGTAGAAGACACCCCCAGTGATTTGCATGGCTCAGAGCTACAGGTCTACAGTCAAGGGTTTCTATTTGGCTCCAGATTATGGAGAAGGTCCATCTTTGTTCAAACTTGAAATAAATGAAGTTTAAGCTCACCTTCATATTATAAAATAAAAGCAAGAAAGACACCTGCAATCCTACAACAATGGGATGCTGGCAAATCCCCTGGGTTAGAATCATGTATTCAAATAATTACATTTTAGGTGAAGAACGCCAACTTCACACAGTTTTCCAGAGATTCTGGTAAATATATTTTAACTGACAATAAAAATCAATTTTGAATTCATAAGGGTTTTTTTTCAGCCTTAAGCATGATATACATAAAAAAATAATATAGCACATTCTTTGAAACTGAAAGTCTTATAATATTATTTTTAAATAATGTTTCCAATTTTCAATTTCAGCTTAGCTCTATTGATTAAAAAAATCAGTATGTAGGAGAGCTTGGATTTGCTATATAAATTTTAGTTTATAGTAACTTAAAGACCCAGTATTATTTCACTAGATCATGCAGCTTTTACCCTTAAATTTACTGAAACAGCCAGTTTTTGCAAAAGCTGGATTTACATGTCACGGACTGTATTAAGAAGTGCCTCAGCAAGTTAAAACTATTAAATTGTGCAGTGCTTTTTGTGCATCCTTACCCTGATCTGGGCTATTCAGCTACATTTCTGCTAAACAGGCCAAAAGGAGAAGAATGCCTCTATTATACAATTTTTCTGCTGAATAGAGCTTTAATAAATTGACTTGGCTTCTATTTTAATCAAGCATCGTGCACACAGAGCAAAATGGTATCTGTGGAACAGCCTCTGAACAATCTTGCTCCATCTCTTTCTATTAAAAAAATAGCAGTTTATAAAAGTACCAGCCTGCTTGAAGATAATGCAGATTTTCTCATATTCTAGAATGCTGAATAATATCAATAAGCATCAAAACAGGGGTTGGAGTAGGTCAACTCATGATATTAATAACAATTAATAATAATGACAATAATAATAAAAGCTGACACACTTTAACTCTGTTCCCTTTCTCCTTACCTTACAAGCAAATTTGTGTTGTACCACTGGAGCTTTTGCTGTGTGATTTGTGCAAGATGAGGTTCATAATCAAAGAACAACAAGAGTTTCCAAAAGCTGAAAACAAAATGAAGCAGTCTCTAAGAGGCCAAATCTTCTGATATTGGAAATGTGTTGCTGCTATTCATTTGTTGATATCTATAATTTTCAGATTAGAACAAAGAAATGCAGTTCTGGAGCTCAAAAAATTACTTAATTGATTTCACAACACAATCAGTAAATCATATTTCCTGGGTTCCAATATTCATTTGAATGAAACTTGAAAAAATAATTAATTTGCCTCAATGTCCTGCTGGGTCAGCTACAAACCATGTAACATGATGATCTCTAGGAGCAGAAGATGGATATTTCTTTCCATATCATTTATTTATATTTGCTCATGAGTGCACCCTTAATGAATACATCTACCAAGAGCATTCAGAGGGAAGCCAAGGTGAAAGCAAACAGGAAATGAAAGCACTCCATCTCTTTCAGTTTAACACCCAGGGAAATAACAACACAGGAGCACTTACTCCTGCAGTGAGATGGACAAGACAAATGTGAGACCAGCTGAGAAGAGCTGATGCTCCCAAAATGTAAAAGAACTTGGTGTTAAAAGCCAAAATGGCAGGGAGAGATTTGAGACAACTTTGTACAAGGAGTAACAAGAACATTGGGAAAATACAGAAGGTACTCCAGACAGAAATGGTTCTCCTCTTGCTGTGCATGCAGGCAGCCACCATGGAGGCTGTACAAGAGTATCCACCATGGAATTCCCAAACTGCCAGGACATCTTCATCCCATCCACCTTTCCCCTTCTCCACACTCTGCTTTTCACAGTGTTGGTCTCAGTTAAGCAGCATTATCTCTGCTGCCTCCAGCTCATGGCTTTATCTCCATCCATGCCCCAGCCCTGGTGTCTCTGGTGTGACACGGAGCTGCTTCTCTGAGCCATGGAACATACTTTGAGTTTGCCTTCCCATAATACCTGGCAAAACAGAGTTCAGCAGATTTGGGTGGATGATGCTATTGAAAAGCTTTTGAGTCCTCTGCAAAGCATGAATCACAATCAAATTAAGTGCAGATGGAGACTGGACAGGGAGCAGGTGTTCTGCTGACATCAAGTGAGGAATCTGTCACAGTCTGGAGGGAAAGCAGAAATCTGCAGGCTCCTTAATTTGTTCCTTCTATACATCTTATAAATATACATCTTATAACTTGTTCCTTCTATACATCTTCAAATTTAATTTAGAAATCTTATTTTGAGTCCTTTGCCGTTCTCAACTACCAAGTTAAATATAAAATAAAAAATACCCCCCAAAATTAACATAATTCAAACACTTTAACAAGAAGTTGCACTTACTAAATTCAGTTTTCCCTTCCAAGGCAGCTCCCTTACACCATTCTGTCACCTCAGTATTTTCAAAATCCCCACACTCCTGCTGAAGCTTTGAGGCACAGAAATGGGTGTCACTTAAATGTTTTCACTTGAGCTATTCTTAAATTCCAGCAATCTCTACCAGAGCATCTCCTGGTCTCTTCCAGCTAAAGGTGTTCAGTAAGGAGTGGAAAAAGGATGGAAATTAAAGGGAGGAGCTGTCTCACTACAGGAAGCCACAAAGATGCCTCACTGACTGCAGAGTTTTCTTTGCAGAAAATGCCAAGAGCTCTTGAACTTGGAAAGACAAATAAATTCATTTACAGTGTAAGACACAGGATAATGCCACAATTCCAGTGCAGGACATGGTGATAGAGCCAGAGCTAACTGACAAAATTACATGTCTGGGCCCACACCAGAGTGTTTGTGGGAGAAATATGACTCAATTCAAGTCCTATGTGCTGGAGCAATGGCACTGAACCAGACCTGAGATGAATGTCACATGTGTAACAATCCACTGCCCATGGCTTGGCTGAGAGAAGGTTGGTTGTGACAGAACATGGTTGGTGGGAAAGGTGGGATGGAAGGAAAAGGCCTTTTCTTCACACCATGGTCAAACTGACAGCCATGTAAGAGTGACAGGTTCTGGAAAAGAGGTCTAAAAGGACTGGTTAATTGGCCCATGGGCCACATGCATCCTTCTGAGCAAGCCATCCTGCCACTTGGGTGGAGATCCAGCATTAATCATGGTGCATGAAACAAAAATACCTGATCTGACATGGGAACATAGAGGAGAAATTCAGTGTTTCTTAACTGGATTCATGGGATGTAGAGCAAACTTGCCACCAAGGAGGGCTGGTCAGTGGGTTAAAGCTCTTCATCTTTGGGGAGCACAGAGTGGAAGCAGGGGCTCCATCCCCTGAGGATGTTTACAGCATCCCAAACTCACCCCGTGGTTCAGCACCACCAACAGTTCCCTCTGACAGGAAAGTCAAAACAAAACCGACAGGAGTGTGTTGGGCATGAACTGCACCAGCACAGCTGTAGAGACAATTCTGCAGACACATTTTGGGAAGAAAAAATTCTGATTTCTAATTAATTAAGCTCTTACAGGCTTGGGAAAGGAAGCTTTCAGGTTCTGTTGGAAGGTTTTGAGAAGGATTATCTCGGTATGTGAATGACAAACAACTTTTAATTTTCCATGTAGGAGGACTTTCATGTATTATTTTATTTGAGTATCTCCAATACTTTATTAAAAATAGACCATGCTTAAGACACAAAGCAAACAGATAAGAAAAAATTATTCTCTAACCTATCTTTTGTTTAAAAAAAAACTATAGAAAATAGGAGAATTCCTATGGTAAGTGAGCTGCTTGTTTTAATGACACTGGAAAGATTATGCAGGAGTAATGTGAAAATTCACTTTGCTTTGGGTTATTTCAGAAATGATAGCTATTCTGTTATGTATTTGCTGAGTCCTCTGGAGCTGGGATTTAGAACTAGCATTGATTTTGCACTGGATAAGACAAAAGATTTCTATCATAGGAACACAGAGCTGACACATCAAAGTAAAGAACAGCAGTTAATCTCATTCAGCTTCTTCCCCAGTTCCCTATTTCAGGTGCTGATATACTTCTGTAATTAGAAGTAACTATAGAACTAA
>VWYE01018917.1:54035-69895 GCA_013398995.1 Alaudala cheleensis | reverse complement strand
CACATTGCTGTGTGTGCCCCTGAGCCATCTCAACTAAAAGCAGAGCAGCCCATGAAGGAGGAGGAGCCCTTCAAAGCAGAAACACTGGATTCAGGGATCCTAAGATATAGACAAGGTATGGGGTAGCATCCTGCTCCTACTGTGTGACTATTGAGTAAGGAATTCAGTCAGCTTTGCAAAAAACCAGCTCATTTTAACCTGGTTAGAAGATACTAACATTTAAATAGGTTTGTTTAGAAGAAGGAGCAAAGTAAGTTGTTTGGGGGAGGTGTATTGTCTCTTTTTTCCTCCCTGTTCATATCTGTAATTGTGACTAACCCAGAACAAATACTGGATTACTCAGTACAAAGGAAGTGGGGAGCTTTTAAAGTGGGCAGAAAAGCAGTAGATGACTGAAACAACAAATTATTAAAGTCAATATGAGATGAAAGTTTGAGGTACAGGGAAACTTGGGCTGCAAGGATGAGAATACATGTTTTAATATTTCTGCCTAAGTATAATGGCCAGACAAGTTATGAACCCAAATCCATATCTCTGAGGGGATTCTGAACAAACAGAAAATTCACTGGTGGTTTCACAGATCTCACTGTACACAGTGAGGAAACTCTTTTCCTTTTTCTTATTTTTTTTAAAGAAAATCCTGGCTGGCTGTCAAGTGTAACTGTTGCTTTGAAATTATTTTTTAATAGATTGATATTAAATCATCCACGCAATTAAAATCAAAGCACCTCTGGGTTTTCCAGGGCCTTGCTCACACCCTTCCCCCAGACAAAGACTGCAAACTCCTTGTAAGAACCCCTGCACCAGGTGTGTGTGTCAGGAAGAAGCCAAGTCTGAACAAAAATCCAGCCTTGCCCAGAAGGCAGAGCTGGGCTCATGCACCCTGGGGATGGCTCAGCTGCAGGAGGCTCCTGCTGCTGCTCTGACTCTGCATTTGCACACGGGGGCCTCTGCCAGGGTTTCACCCACCGAGTCACTCTGAAGCATCTGCTGAGCTGAAGCTGCTGCTGAATCAGAGCAGGGCAGAGCTCCAGCTTGCACAGGGCTCCCCAGCAGGGTTTGTTCCATCAGCACCTGGTGATGCCTTAAGCTTTAGCTTTTATGTTTTTCAAATTCTGTGCTGCCTCGGGTGTAGCTCTGAGCCTCACATTAAGTGAGTTGTCACAGTGAGTTCTCTTCATAAAGTAGAGAGACAAAACAAATCCTTTCCTTGCTGAAGACCAAGGACACAGAGTCAGACCCAAAAGCACAAACAAGGGTGGGCTGAAGGGAGAAACAAAGAAGGATGAGACCTCACAGCCTGAAGCTGGAATTGGACAATTAAACCCAATATGCAAATGGACCAAAAATTATGGAAGTGTGAGACCTCATGACTTGGGGTCCATTTTGGGTCTACCTTGGGTGTAGCCCTGGTCAGGCTCTTGTTCTGCCCAAGGTGTTTCCTAGAGCCTTTCAATAAATATCTACTTTGTTCTCCAGCTCTGTCCAGTCTCTGTTCCAGGTCAGCCTTCCCAAGGCATCAATTTCTGGTGACCAAGATGGGACCTGAAAAACCCTCCTGGACCAGAGGAACACCCAGCTCCTGCTCCCCCCACTCCTGGGGCAGCCCCAGCTGTGGCCCAGAAGGTATCAGAGCCCAAGAATCCAACACCACAGGTGTGTCCCAAGGAGGGCACCTCCAGGGCTGTGCAGTTCCATCCTCAGAGCAGGAGCTCCACACCACTCTGGGGAAGAGCCTCTGTCTCCCAGGAGCTTCTCAGCACTGTTATTTCCACTTCTGATGCCAAGAAATCTCCTGCTCTTTCCACACCCCCTCCGAAGTGCAGCCCCTGCCTGGGTTAGACAGCACTCTTGGATTTTCCAGGTACTCAGGAAAAGGAAATAATTCCGACCTCCTAACAGCATCAGGTGCTGACTTGACAAACTTGGGCAGTTTCTTTATAATACCAGAGTGCTGAAAGGAGAGGCAGAAGTGTAAATGCTTTGGAATAAAGATTATATATTGCATCACTGGTTTGGTAACCCATAAAAGAAACCACTGATTACCTTTTTTGCAAAGCTAATCAGGAAAAAGGAGAGATTTCTGGCAAGGAAATTCCATGTTTGGAGTGCCACAAGACTTCACACCAGGTTTTGGCATTCTCAGGTGAAGAGAAATATGTGGTCATGCACTGTAAAACAGAAGGAAAATAATTGTCATGGTTTTTCTTTCCACAAAAATCCCAACTAAAATTATCTCACTCTATTTAACTAAAAGAAGAAAAAAAAATTCCGCAACAGAACTTATTTTGTCAGATATTGAGAGCTGATATTTAAAGCTGATAAGGAGATGATTTTCAAAATGTTTATTGGCTTGAGAAAGCAGTGGCTTATTTACTGAATCTCTTCTGCACCCTTAATTAGCACAAATGCCAGTAGGGGAACTTCCTGCATGCTTTCTCCCATGCTGACCTTCTGCATGAGAAAAAAATCCTTAGTGAAAATAGATTTTCATTCCCTTCTTGAAATCAAACATCTGGCTTTGGTTAAGGAGACACACAACCCTGTCCTTTGTGATATTTGGACTGCAAGAGCTCTGGGGCAGGGAGGATTTTCTTTGTTATTTGCTGCTGAAAATGACAGGAATTTCAGTTCATGGATACAATAATGCTAATGCTGCCACTGAGAGATGTGTGACTGTTGCTGTGATTAACATTCATTTATCACTAAAATGCCAAGTATAAATATCAGCACACATATTTCATCACTCTCCATCTTTGCAATTAGTTCCTATCATGTTCTAAAAGCTACTCAGCATTGTCCAACGTGAGAGACAGAGCTCACAAACTGATCTAAGGCCTCAAATTCTTATGGAAAGGTGGGAGCCAAGGATGTGTCAGCCTCCTCCAAAAGGCAACACTGCTGATTTAATTACCTGAATCAGTGAAATCAGCTTAATGAGAGATAAGGGATGTGCATGCCTTGAAAAGAGGGAGGGAGATGAAATAAGTTTGCATCTAACACATTTTTGTTTGGTTCACTGTTCTTCTCAGAGATGGGATGGATGGACTGGGACTCACTGGCAAAGCCACAAAAGGCTTTAGGACAGTCTACGACACTTCCATGCCTTTGCTGCAATTTATTTCTTAAATAAGAATGCAAAAGCTTGGCTGATCATGAGAATAAATGAACACTTTGCCTAAATGTCCCTGTTCCTAACCAAAAGCAAAAACACCGAGGGGCAGCATCATTCCCTGCTTGCAAAAGATCTGGTTTTGATGGGCCTTGTCCCTCCAGAGGCAAAAGGGACAGAAACACTTAAGACAACTTTAGGCACTGGAAAAGTTCACAGGATGAGCCCTGAGGGCTTATAAACAGCAGCAGATGGGTAAAACCTTAATCATCAGTCTGAGAAAATCACCCTGATGTCAGTGCCGGTATTGGATGCTTCCTCAGGATGTGGCAAAGATGTTTCCTCACCAGCAAGGTGGAAACCTCAGGCTGTGGAAGGACACAGAAAAGTATCCTCCTGGCAACGGGGATATTTTATGGGACGAGGGTCCAGTAAGAAAGGATTTCTCACATGATCCACAGCTAAAGCAACATTTCCATGTCAAAACCAGCATGGCTGAGGCAGTTTTTGCACCCTCAAGAGCTGCAGTAAGTGCCGGGAAGCAGCCAAAAAACTCAGCAAATTACCTGGAGTTTAATGCACAACAAAGGATGATGAGCACCTCAAACAATCTGTGTAATTCTCTGCTCCTTCAGGCAGAGAAAAGAAGGATTAGTCAGAACATTTTTGCTTGTCAGATGCTGCTGAAATGCACTCCAAGGCAGCCATGATCAAGAGTAGGCAAAGTCAAATTCCACTAATACTTGTATTCCCTTCCCCTTCCTGCTGCACCAACAACAAAAATGGGAAGCCCAGCTTCATTTTTTTTAAAAGCAAAGATCCACATTTTGAAGAATCACATGCCCACGTTATGCAACCACCTTGTCCTAACAAAATGGTTTTCTATCTAGACCTGTCTAAAAATAAACTTGAGAGGACTTTATTCCCAAAGGGGCAAGGGTTATGCACATACCTCAGTGTCCACTTGGAAAATCTCTTCCTCATTCCTACAAGCAGCACTAATGATTATCTCTACAAAAAGGTCTTTTCTATCTCATTTACTTTTAGGCCCTCTTCTGCCTTCCCCCTTTTTACATTTCTATCAGTCTGAATATTAAATGCAGAATAATGTCTTGCTCAGGTTTGTTCCTTTACATGTCTCTGCAGTTATATACATTTATTTTTATGTACATGCATGGCTATATATATATATATATACACATATGTGCTTTTTATATTTAAACAAATACATATAGGCACCAACATAAGCCTATATAAGTTGATAAACAACCATTACAAGAGGAACTGTGTTTGATTCAACACTGTTAATGTTTCAATTTAATATGACAGACTTGTATCAACCTGTTGAAACTTGATCTTGCAAACCCCACTTTTCAAACACGATTATTGCATTCCTTAAGCATCGCATTTTTTACTGAAAGCAAATGTGATAAGGATGAAAAATAAAAAGAAATAGGAACGGTGGGTTGTAATTGTGTGCAATCCACGAGGAGGGAAATGCTCCCTGCATTGGGTGCTTGAGCTGGATGCTGTAAACGCCCTGTAAAAGCTTTTATCTATCAGTTTACTTTAAGCCTCTGTCCTTAACAAGTCTTTACATGTGCATCATAAAGGCAAGTCCCACAGCACCTTATTAAGTTGTTTATTCTTTCCAGCCCTCTGCATTCAAGCTAAATCACATTATGCAATTAGCTGCTATGAAAACAAATGAAACTTAGTCTGTTTTCCCGTCCTGAAGGAGCAGTTCAAAATCTGTCCTCTTCAATAAGTATTTACCAAAGTGAGTTAGGATCAGTTTGATGTCTGAATTATTTTTTCCTGAACCACAACAAGAAGCTGCTCCTGAGGTTATGCTTAACACCATTAATATGCTGCAAAAAAAAATCTGTGACTCGAACAGTGAATTTTGATGACTTAGATAACTTCATCACCTTCTCCACAAGAAGAAAAGAATTAATTATTTTTTAAGATGTAGGAGTGACAGGGTGGTCTTGACATGCCACAGAGTTCAATTGCTTGCATATTAATATTTTTTCCCTTTGAAAAGTCTTGCCTCTAAATCTCAGTGCTCGAGTGATTCAATTATTAGAAACTTCTGCTGGCAAGCAAAGGGCAGCACATCTCTGCTGTGCTCCATGACATTCATCTGCATGGGAAGAGGAAAGAGACAGTTACCATGTAAACAAAGGGAAAACAAGAACAGGATCTCACTGGCTCTGTTGAGCTCATCAGCAGCCAAGCCTAATTCTGATCAGCTCTCCCTTCATCAGCAGGATCCTCTCCCATGGAATTGCCCTTAAAAGGAGATTTGGGGGTTGCAGTTATCACAGGGATTGACCAAATGTTAAAATACCAATGGAGACAAGAAATTCAGAGTATTTTAAACTGTTGATTTTAGCAGGCATTTGCTTTCTGAATGTGAAATAGGTGACTGTCGTCAGAACAGCTCTGGATGATTGATTTCATGACCTTCTCTGTGGAGTCAGCTCATACAAGCCTCTTTCCAGTGTTAATGTATTCCCCCAAAAATGCAGGCTGGGTCTATTCCAGGTCATAGGAAAAAATTATTCCAGCCCAAGAAACCATGGAGGTTTCTGTCCCCCTCGTAGCAGTGTACTCCAGGAGAAAAAAAAAAACCCAAAAACCAAACATTCAATTCATCTTTTTTGTTGCTGGGGCTTAATTGATTCACAAAAATATCCCAGTCCTACAAGTGGTAGTAAATACTGTTGTTTTGGGGGATACAGCAGCTTACTTGCCTGAAGGATATGATGGAATTTGGGTCTGCAGATTCTTCTGTCAAGCACAGGACATCATGAGTGAATAACACTCCCTCTAAACCATACCAAATACACTGTATGGTTAATAAAATGTCATCTAGAAATACATTAGAAAATTCCTTATTCCTCCATGAAAAATATGGGGAAAGATTTTTGCTCGCCATGTGAAGACAGGATTATTAAAAAAAGAGTATGTAAAAATCAACTAAAATTTAAATTGTGCTATAATAAGCTGTTCAGAGCAGTTTCAAACTAATTCCCACTGAAAATAAGTGGGATGAATTGAGACAACACAAGTCTCTGTGTAAATATTTCTGGAAATACAGAAGGAGGAATGGAAACTTGGTCATAAATTTGCCAAGATGAATAGAAGGTGTCATTAACGTTTGCTCTCTCTGTGTGAGACATGGGTTCTTCCTCTTGGGGGAATCACAGTGGAAAACTGTAAACAATTTTTTCTGCACAGCATCATAAAATAAACTCCCAGCTCTGTGTTCGTTGCCAGAGACATTGCCAGGCAACAGAAAATCATTGCTCTGTCTTGAGAGAATGCCCTGAATTTATTATTTTTAGGTCATCTGTTCATGATACAACTCAAAGTTTTGCCTGGGTTTTATTCCAGTGAGCCCAACCTTGAAGCAAAAGATGTCCAGAAATGCCAGCAGTTTAAAAAACTCCAATGTCTTTAGTTCCCCAAACCCTGCAGCTGCTGAGTGACAATGATCAGTAGGCAGCTCAGCAGGAATTAAGAGTTTGGCTGTGCCACTCAACATTACCTGAGCATTACCTGCAGGGCTGCCCCATTTGGAGCTTCCAGGGGATCTGTGGGGGGGAAATTCCCTGCTGAACTTTTCCCACAGGCTCAGGACACACCAGCACACCTGGGGAACACGCTGGGCACATGCAGCAGCTGTGGCACAGCCTCCACAGAAACCCAGTCCTGGTGACAGGGAAGCCACCACGTCCCTCAGCAAATTTTTCCAGTGTTTAATAATCCTCACAGTTAAAATAACCCTCCTTTTCCTTATTACTTGGATTTATAGCTCCCAGACCTGGAAACTTTAACATTAATTACGTTTTTTTGCTTAAAATGTTTTGAGAGCAAATGCTCATTCTTTCCTCAGTTTTAATTGGAGAGATGACTCTGAAAGGTTCAAGTCTTTCAAGCAAGCAGAAAAGGCACAGCTCTACCAGAAGCTATCAATTTATTGCAGGGTTAATGAGGATTATTTACATGCAGAGGTGTATTACATGATTGTAATTAATCATCCTCTTTAAAGTCAGGATGTTAAAATCCCCAACAGAAAGGTTCTCTGTGAGTAGCAATGACAAATTTCTTCCTTTTCAAATGCTTCCTTTCAACCGTGAATGCACACAGCTCCTTTGAACACAAATCTAAGAACAATTAGACCTCATGGATGGCACTTTTAAACATTAAATGCTCTTCTCAGTGTTTTATTTTGTTCACCACTGGCTGTAAGCATGCTTCCAGCCAGAGTTTTCAGCTGAGGTGGGCAGTGATAATGTGATAAACTGTGGTTAACTCCAGCACTTGCCATGGTCTCTCCACACCCAGCAGCTGCACCCTACTGACATATGGAGGTGCAATTAGGTTAAGCCCAGCTCTTAATCACTGCACACAGAGGCAAGTGCTCTCCTGTGCTGGCAGACACTCGGGTGGGGGCTGCTCCTGGTGTCTGCAGGCACCTGGGAGGGAAAAGGTGGGAAGAAAAGCAACCATGACACTCCCCACCGTGTGCTGGGAGCTGCTGCTGAAAATGAGAATAACTGCTGATGTGGTATCTGAAATGATCAGATGGGCTGGTCCAGGGCATCTCCTGACAGCCTTCACCTGCAAGGATATTTGTATGTACCTGTCTGGGCCTTGAAACTGCATGAAGAGTCACTTGTGGCTAAAGAAAACGAGTCACCTTTCAGCAGGAGAGTGAGGGAAACTTCACTCCCTGAAAAGCTGGGCTGAAGCAAAGACAGGAGGAAAGAAACCACCTGGGACTGAGGAAGGTGAGGAGGGGGCATCAGGGAGAGCAGAGAAGAGAGAGGAGGGAGGAAGACAAGAATCACAGAATATTTTGGACTGGAAGGGACCTTAAAGGTCCATCTCATTCCAACACCCCCTGCCATGGAAGGGAGGAATGAAGGGAAGGAGGAAATCTGTACGTTGTTAGAAATAGCATTGACAGTTCTATACAGACTGGAATGACTCTGAAAGACCCAATTAAGGCAATGGAAATGCAGAACCAGTAATGCAGAGATGAATCATCTGACCTAAAATAGAGGGAATGATGAAACATAGAGGGAACAAAGTGTGTCATTTTAGCTTTTACAGCAAAATAATTCCAGACATAATCTCTCAAAAATATTTGGCCAACAGAAACTATAAGACAGTGTTGGTTACTGCAGCTTTATGCAGGTACAGTGGAGAATTTCTCTCTTACAAGCTGACATGGACGGGTCTGCCCTTCTGCAGGTCTCAGACACGAAAGCCTGGCAACACCCAAAGTACCACACATGCCAGCCTGTCTCCAAGAGTGACATTGCCAATTAAAGATATAAAATAAATCAAAAACCTGTTTATCATCTTTTTTTAAACTAGGGTGTCAAATACATCAGGTCCCACTCTCACTTTCTCTCTTCCAGTGTAGTCCTAATAAATAAAATGAGGCCAGAGCAGCTCTCAGTCTGCAGCAGTTGGGAAGCAACAGGGAGAAAGTTTCCAATGAAGAGACTTTACATATTCACAGAACTTTTACAGTCCTAATTTAAATGAAAAAAAAAAAAAATCTCTGCTTAAGGGGCGAAAACCCCATATCCATGCAGCTGAGCAGCCTGTCAGAGGGGAGGGAATTGCTGTTGTACATCACACATTTCTGCAGATTGCTGGGAAAAAATATGCCCCTTCAGTAACTGGAGAGTCCACTGACAAGACTGCAGGGGTCAGATGCCTCAGCTACTCTAGATTAGCCTGGAAAATGCTAATCTCTCCTGGGAGTGTGTCAGGTTCCAGCTTCAATTCCCCTCTATGCCATCCTTGCAGCCTGACACCTTCTGCCTTTTCCCACTTCCATTGTCCACATACAAAGGGAAATTTGTATTTTCACCATGTCCTCTCCACCAGGAAGCTTCCCTTTTGTATTTAAAGACAACTTCACTAATACTTTGTGCTACTCTGGACATAGGAGGAGACCTCAAGAGGAGAAAGAGCAGCCACGTACACTGAAATGCCACAGCTGAGTCCTGTGCCACTTTGAGACTCTCAGCATTTTCTGAGCTTTGATTAGACATTAATTGGCCAGATAAGTGCCATAATCTTTTAGCCCAGCACCAAATACACCTGCATAACCCTGAAGGTAATTTCAACCCAAGGCCCAATGTCAACACAAGTTTTTTCTAGTCCTGAGTCATCAGATCTCACAGCTAATAAAATGTGCAGTAAAGACAATAATGCTTCAGACACACAAACATCACAAAGTACAAAAATAAAAGAGCTTAAAGCCAGATTTGTCTGCATATCTTTACCCTTTGTGCAATAACTCTAGCTCTCAGTAGATCAGAATAGTTCTGCCCATTAAAACCTTTATTTTTATAAACTTTGTGGGTTTTTTCACCTCAAGAATGTCCAAGACAACACCAAGGAAGGTGCTGTAAGAAGCCATAAAGGATCTGACAAACAAAACAGTGCAGCTCATGAGTGGGATTTTACCATCAGGGTTGTTTCCAAACAGAAACACTTGTGCTGGGGCTCTCCAGGACATATTCTTGTTGAAGTGGTCACACGTGACCCAGAGCTATGACCCCTGTGAACATAACTAAGAGAAAGACACTGGAGAGAGATCTCATTTGTGTAACTGAGAGAGGAGAAGCCAACTGTGCAATGGCACAGGCAAATTTTGTCTCTTCACATTCAGCATCCAAAATGACACATCCACACTGGGCTGTGTAAGCACATGTAGCTCCCAAATCCCTGGAATAAAACTGTTACAGGCAGTTTGGTCCCCAGCAGGAGGCTGGTTCTGGAGAGGAAATCAGCTTCTCTCTTGCCCACATATCACAGGCTCCTGTGCAATGGACTGCCACAGGGAAGTGGGGAAAAGAGGGTTACATTGACAGGAGAGCAGGTCAGGCAGAAAGACCTCTTCCAGTGCACTGCTTCTGTCCTTCAGAACTGTAAAGCAACACTTACTAAATAAATCCCCATTCTGTTTGGGGGGCTGAATTCATCATGCATAGAATGGGATTTTACAGTCCTGAATTGACAATAAATTCAGTCAGTAGCCTGAACATAAAGACATCAATAATTCTGTTGGCTATTTTTGCTATGCCACTTGAGCTTTCCCCTCAGTAATGAATAAATCCATGTGGAGATGACATCAGTCAGAGTGCCCAGGCCATAGAAATGCAGAGCTGACCCTCAGCTGGGATGGGGCAGAACTTCTGTTCATGACCTGAAAGCAAGTGTTATTTCATCTCACACCATGGGCATGTCTTTGTAGTGCACAGAAAGGCACAAGAATAGGTCTGAAGTTGTTATAAATTGCAAATTCTCCTTGAAATACATATTTTGTCATCTAAGAACCAGAATGTTATCATCAGAAATTGAATTCGTGCACAACAGCACCCTGGCACAATCTGATGAAACAAAGAAATGAAAACACATTTTTTCAGCAAGCCAATGCCTTTACTTCCTAACTTTTGCACTTTTTACCTGACAAGAACTTATCACAAATCACCTCTAACACTTGGACACAATTGCTGAAAAGAAAGACAATCTACTCAACATACACCACCCTTGTCCAGCATCTCAGCAATGCACAAACACAAATGGACTGGCTGAAATTCTGGAAATTGCTGTCCATCTCTGTGGAATCTCTAAACCCAAACTGTCACTTGAGGCCAAACTGACTGATACTGAGGAATGAAAGCATCAGGCTCACTTTTCCAGTGTACCACAGCCTTAATAGCTCTTTGGTGCTCTCTGTGATTCACTTATGTGAACCTTCTCAAGAGCTGAGCCACTGCTTTCTGCCAAGAAACTCAATCCCTAAAGCCACATTTACAGGAAAGCAGGACATTAACAGAATTACTGTACTAAAGCAAAATTTTGCCCTATCATTTCTGTTTGTTCTTCCTGGAAATTAACTTTGTTAAACATGAACCAAAACATAACTTCTTTTTTTGTTTTGGTTTGTTTTTTGGGCTTTTTTTTAATAATAAGCACCAGGAAATTATTTTTGCTTGCTTTTCCTTGCTTGAACTTATTGTGTGAACAGAATTACAGAAAATGCTTGCCATATCATCCATCTCTCCACTTGGTTTTTCCTGAATTTCTTTTCATACACAATGAGCTGGGATGAACACACTTGTAACTAGGAAACCAAAGCCACTTTTTAATATTCTTACACACTTGCACTGTAATCAGAATACTCAGGATTTTAATTTTAGAAGGCTCAGACACCAAACTCCAGCTGAAGTTATGCAGAGCTGGGGGAGCTGCTAACACAAAATTGCACCGTATCTGCTGTGCTGTGACAGATTTTCTATTTCAGTTGCTCCTGCAGCTTTTCATCAACATGTTTTTAAGAAATACCCACGAATTTGCAACCCCTTACTAGCTGCAAATGAAGACTTTTCTATTATTCAAGAGTAGTAACCCATGACTGTCTGCCCACTTAGAGAAAACACACACCAATACCTGTGGCTTATTTGTCCCCGAGTCATTGTCCAACCTGTGGAACAATCTCCTTTTTAAATAGGAATGTGTTTCTTGCTCTTTAGCAGCTTTCTAGGTTAATTTTGCCACCCAGCTTGTTGCTGTCTGGCACCATTTATCTGAACCTGTCCGAGCTGCTGCATGTGGGCTCCAAGTGGAAAATATTAACTAGATTGTGCTATTTGCAGAAGAATGAGGCTGACAGCTAAAAAAGCCCAAGACTTGGCACTCAGAAGCAATACCAAGAATGAAGGCAGTTTTACATTATCCTGTATTATAGTCATTTTCCTGGTAAGAAATTTTCATCTTCAGGAAGAATCTTGTCTGTGTGCCTTGTATTACACCAGTAATGGCACTATTGCATTTTTTTAATGTTCATGTTGTGTATCTCACTGTGTGGTTTTCCCTCTGAATATTGGGAAGTGTCTTTACTTTCAGGACAAGGTAAGTGACAGGTTTTAACTAGAAAAAGTAAAATTCCTTACTTACCTGTATTTGTTACAGGAAGTGTCATCTGAACACATGGGAAGAAATAAATAAAAATCCAGGCACCCTGTTCTGTGCACAGCTGTCAGCAGTGAGAGAAACTGGTGGAAAATTCTGTGTTTGCATTTTGGCAAGTCATTAAGTTTGGGCAGAATATCTGGAATCAATAAAGTGAGACCTCTGGAGTTCCCAGGAACATGTGCTGCATTCAAAGGAATGGGTTCATTCAAATGTGTTCTGTGATCCCAAGTAACTGAGCTCCACATCCCAGAAGTTCAGGGATAGAAGCTGGTATCTGAAGGAATGGGGTAACAGCCACAGCATTTGCTCCACTGATAAGATTTTCAGGGCCAGAGGGACAGAAGGCAGTTTCTCAGCGATTAATTATCTCCCCCTGCAATATGTCCTTGGCAATAATCAGCTCCAGAGGATTTGGTGAGAAACAAGAGACAAAACCCTGTGCCTGGGCTTTCGCATTTCCACTTTTATTATTTTCTTTTTTACAGGAGAAGCTTGAAGAGCCCCACTGCCAAGGGGGAAAGGGTGCTCCAGCAGGATACACTCCCAAAGCCATCAAAGTACAGAACAGATCTCTCTACATGGACAGAAGACTCAAAGAAAATTTACCATGATGAGAAATGTTATCTCCATCTAGTCAAGGTTCCCCCACCAAAATGAAGCAGCTTCTTCCATCCTTATCCTCCCTCCTCCCTCAAAACCGAACTCTTTGCAAAACTCTTTCCCAGCTGCTAATAGAGGAGTGCCTCAGGGTATCTGAGCTACTTCTCAGGCTCTCTGCAGCAGAAGAACTTGATGTCATTAGATTTAAATTAATCACACAAGGTCCAAATCTTCATTAAAGAAAATTTCAGGGTCTCTGCATGTAAAAGAGCTGAAACTACAGATCTAAAAAAAGACAGATTAACTCCAGCATATGGCTTTATTCCAACTATTCTCATATAAAAAATGTTAGTATTAAAGGCAGTGAACTATTCAGAGTACACAACTTTGCCCTTCAGTGCAATATTTACACTACAAAACCCAGTAATTCTCATACTTTCAACCAATGCAAGTGTTTTAGCTCTTACATGATAATTCGCTCACAATGTCCATGTATAATCTTCCTTTACTTTCTTTAAAGTTTCTTTACATTCTACATTTTTCAGGGGCTCAGTTATTTAACAGAATTCCAGTGATAAAGCTTGTTGGCAAGTATGATCCAAAGTTAATCTGAGCAGTTACTGGATACTCCAAATGGAGAACAAACCTAATACTTAACAAATATGCACCTGGTAATAACAGCTGCAAGCACACATACAGATGAAAAATATATCAAATTAAGCCCTCCATCAAAGCATCTAAAATTAGAAATGTTGGAAAATACATTCATAAACAAGCTAATCTTGAAGAACCAGAATACATTCAAATAATTGGGAATGGTACATTTGACAAAATTAACCTACTTAGAGACAACTCAAATTCCCAATAATTCTACAGAATGAATTCCTTCCCTAGATTTCACTAGAATAAAGAAAAATCTGATTTAAAGGGATATAAGGCATCCATATACTTTAATAATACCAAGTCAATCCAACTCAATTATGAAATACAGTCAGATTATGTCTTTTTGAGTCAGAATCTTGGAGAATTGCATTCAAAATTCTCTCAAATCATCTGTTTGTAAGAACAACAAAACAATGAAATCATAGAATAGTAAGGGTTGGAAGATCATCTCATCCCACCCACTGCCATGGGCAGGGACACCTCCCACTGTCCCAGGCTGCTCCAAACCCCATCCAACCTGGCCTTGGGCACTGCCAGGGATCCAGGGGCAGCCACAGCTTCTCTGGACACCCTGTGCCAGGGCCTGCCCACCCTTAAAGTGAAAAATTTCTTCCTAATATCCAACCTAAATTTCCCCTTTTCCAGTTTGTACCCATTCCCCCTTGTCCTGTCCCTGCAGTTCCTGATGAAGAGCTCCTCTCCAGCTTCCTTGCAGGTCTCTTCAGATTCTGAAAGGTGTTTTGAGGTCTCCATACACAACCTTCTCTTCTCCAGGCTGAACACCCCAACTTTCCCAGCCTGTCTCCGTAGGGGAGGTGCCCCAGTCCTCTTATCAACTTTGTGGCCCGTTCTGGACTCACTCCAACAGAATTATACAAGCCACTGTGTGGGCTCTGTTCTACTGGCTGCACTTTCACTAGGGAACCTGACAAATCAAAAATACTGGTAATGAATACCTGCAAGAACACCTTTCAGCAGGGTAATTCTGGGACAGAGATCCACCATCTGTGACACAGGCCCTTTTGGAGAAGCACAGATGAGAAATTATGCAAGACCAGTTTCTGCTTGGCTGGGAAGTAACTGAGTACACATAAGGGGAAAAAAAAAAGAAGAAAAAAAGTTATCAGGGCCTTGATTTCTAAGCTCAGGTTAGCTCCCCAAATCCTTCCCTGGCAGCACAGCACAAACTGGTTTATGGGAACAGATGTAACTGCTTTCCCAGTTGTTTGTTCCCATCACCACAGCAGCCCCTGTGCCAGAGCAGTTGTCTGCAGAGCAAACCAGAGCAGGGAACTCTTCCAGACAACACCAAAGAGCTTGCTGGGTTTTGTGCTGGCTCACAAAGCCACACTTGCATCAGGGCACAAGTCCCTGAGTGAAAAAAAAAAACCCCACTCCTTTCACAAGCAGCTTCCCAAGTTTCCAAAGCTATCAAAAAAGCCAGCAATGAATGGAGAAAAAAAAAAAAAAAAACAAGATCTGGAGAGGGAAAAAAGGAGCCAGACCCAGTAAGGTACATCTCCTTCCCTTATGTGCGTTTTAGCCCATTTGCAACAAAACCTTGGCAAAAAAAGGGTTTAAATGGATCCCTGAACGCATTCCAGGGATTCTACAGCTGCTTGGGAGTGTTTGTGACTTAGGTGGGATATCTAAAAGCACACTGAAAACACGGATAGGATTAGATGCTAATCTCTAGAGCTGTCCTTAATGAAAAGATAAGGCACCAGATTAGCTTTCGACAAAAACAAGAGAAATCTTGTAATTCTTAATTTCTATTTTAACACTTGCATTTTGACACATAAAAGCCCTATTCAGGTACTTAATTCAAAGCGGATAATCACGACGAGAAGCCAGCCTGAAGCAATGATAATGGCCATTATAATTTTGTCAAATCGCATCGAGACGAGCGAGTACAGCAGTTACAGAGGGCCTGAGCCAAAACCCACCGGGATCACTGT
This sequence comes from Alaudala cheleensis, assembly GCA_013398995.1. NCBI lineage: Eukaryota > Metazoa > Chordata > Aves > Passeriformes > Alaudidae > Alaudala > Alaudala cheleensis. Next base: position 54,547 of record VWYE01018917.1, on the reverse strand, counting down.
GTCCCTGAGGGCAACGCGGGGTGGGGGGCTGGCTTGGGATGGGGACGGTGGGTGGCTTGTGAGGGACAGTGGGGGGCTTGTGAGGGGGATGGTGGTGGCTTTTGAGCCACTGCAGAGTGGCTTGTGAGGGGACAGGGGTGGATTTGAGGGACAGCGGGTGGTTTTTGAGGGGAATGGCGGTGGCTTTTGAAGGGAATGGGGGTGGCTTTTGAAGGGGACAGGGGTGGCTTTGGAGGGACAGTGGGTGGTTTTTGAGGGGAATGGGGGTGGCTTTTGAGGGGGCTAGGAGTGGCTTTTGAGCGGTCGGGGGGTGGATTGAGACAGGGAGTGGCTTTTGAGGGGAATGGGGTGGATTTGTAGGAAAGCAGGTGGTTTTTAAGGGGAATGGGGGACTTTTGAGGGATAGCGGGTGGTTTTTGAGGGGGACAGTGGGTAGCTTGGGAGGGGTTCAGCGGGTAGCTTGTGAATGGGACAGTGGGTGGCTTGGAGGAGGGGGTGATTTTTGAGGGGGA
>VWYE01018917.1:0-53262 GCA_013398995.1 Alaudala cheleensis | reverse complement strand
AAGCGGCGCGCCGAGCTCTGGCTTCCCTGGGCTGCGGCGCCTCAGGAGCCCCGTTTCCTGCTGCAACGGGCGTGAGGGCCGCGAGGGTCCGGCCGCCGCAGGGCGTGAGGGACCGGGGGTGTGAGGGACACTGGGGACCCGGTGGTGTGAGGGACACTGGGGATCGATGGTGTGAGGGGCACTGGGGCACGGTGTTGTGAAGGACACGGGGGACCGATGGTGTTGTGAGGGACACGGGGGACCGATGGTTGTTTTGAGGGACACTGGGGACCGATGGTGTGAGGGACACGGGGGACCGATGGTTGTTTTGAGGGACACTGGGGACCGATGGTGTGAGGGATACCAGGCACCGCTGGTGTAAAGGACCGGCCGCCCGAGGGGTGTGAGGGACCGGCGGTCCCGCGCTTTCCCTCTCCGCCGGCGGCTCCAGGCTCTTCGCCCCCGCTCCGATCCGAGCTCTAAAACACGGGAGAGGCGCCGGGAGGGCCGTGGCTCGGTGACACGGCTCCTCCCCGGTGTGTCTGGAAGGGAGGGCGCGTTTCATCGCCCCCCCCAGCGAGGTCCCCGCAGGCAGGTACCGAACCTCGTCTGTGTCTGTCAGTACAGAAAGGGCAGATGGCAGAGGATGGACCCGGCTATGCTCGGTGCTGCCCGGCAATGGACAGAACCTGGTGCACAGAAATGCCACCTGAACATAAGAACTTCCCTGTGCAGTGACTGAGAACTAGGACGGATTGTCCAGAGAGGCCGTGAGTGGAGTCTCCCTCACTGGAGATATTCCAGAACCATCTGGACACAGTCCTGTGCTGTGTGCTCTGGGATGACCCTGCTTGAGCAGGCAGGTGGGAGCAGCTGACCCGCTGTGGTCCCTTCCAGCCTGACCCATTCTGTGGTTCTGTGAACAAAGTGTGGCTTTGCTGGTCCGAGCACTCTTTGGCTGCATTATTCATCAGCAGGATGAAGCACATTTCACAGGCAGGTGGGGAAATCCTCAGTGCTGGGCTGTGCCTGTGCAGAGAGTTGTGGAAAGTGTTTTACCTGGTCACAGCTGTCAGGACTTTACTATAATCCTCCGTGAAGTCCAAGGTGATGTTGTGTTCAGATTGGATGAGGCTCGTGTAAATAAACAGGAGAAAAACTTAAAGGAGTTACTATTAGACAGGAAATAATTGTGGAATGTGTGTGTGTTGAGTAACCTCATCTTAATAATTAAATAGATATTGCTTTAGTAGCTCTTCCTTTTTTTTTGTAGCTGGACTCCCAGTGGAAGTAAGAGGTAGGCAGGCTGTACCTACAAGAAGAGATTATGATGAATTGCACAATCATAGAGCTTTTTGTGAATACACTGAATTTCTTGCAGTTAAATTAATATTTTATCCTTAGATTAATGTGAAACTAGATTTTTAAAAATGTATTTTTGTGCAGGAAGTCTTTTGATATTAAATCAGGAGTAGTAAATACACACTACAGGTAAATCTAGTTCTGTTCTATGTGTAGGTTTAGTGTTCTGTTCTGACTTTGCTCAGACAACTGACAAAGTGCTCTGACTCAAATTTTCCACCAGCGTTATGCTGATCCTCTTGAGGGGAAGTGTGGAGCAAATTTAAGCAACTGTTTTTATAAAACTTGTTAGCAAAAAACCCCAAATTATGTGGCCATCTCATGGGTGAAAGGGGATCTGACATCCCTTCCTCTCAGATGTCTGTTTCACCCTTACGCTGTAGACTTGTAATTTCTTAACAGTATTTTGTTTACCTGTGGAAAGTCCACCCACCCTGAGTGGATCGTGACCATTTCAAGAGCTGTCACTCACATGTTCTCAGTAGGGGCTTGGAGGGAGATGTCACAGATTAGAACCTCTGGAGTTGTCAGCTGCAGAGCCAGACCAGGATTCCTTGGGCATTTCACCACTTGTGAGCTCCCCTGATTCTGCTTTAATGTTCAAGGTAACTTATCCTTTAGCACATACTAGCATATATTCTTATTGAATATAAACAGGCAGCAGTTTTTAAGTTCCCAAAGTCCTTTTTGTACTGTACATGCAGTGATAAATGTGAATTTTTGTGCCTGCTATTCCTTCTGTGTAGGTTCCAAGTGCCAGGGTGATGCTCTGCCACATCCCTCTCACACTGAGAACCCTCTGGATCACTAGGAGCTGGATATTACTTGGAAATTAGATTTTCTGAGCTCGTGGGGGGTTTTTGTGTGTGATGCTAGAGAATACCTGCACACAGAGAATTAAGTGCTCTGATCATCTTTGCAGTGTTGCTTCATCTCACTTTCCTCAAAATTAATTAGGGGCAGGTCAGCATTTGGATTTAAAAGGACAACTTTGCAGAAAGCCTTGAGCTTTCTTACTGTATTGAAGTTGTTCTGTTTTGAACTTGAGGATCTGTGAAGCAGTTACTGTTTAAAAGCAACCCTCTGTAGTTTTCAGGGTTTTGAAATTCACTTTATCTGCAAAATGGTGATAACTTGAGTGTGTGACCGAGTGTGGACTCAGAGGGGAGAGGAAGTTGGGGTGTAATCACACGGGGTTTGTTGTGCACTGGGAGGGGCTGTGCTCTGAGTCACATGCTGCAGTTGCAACAATTTCAGCTCTCATTAAACTTTTGAGCAACTGAGCACCTTCATTTTGAAATCTGTCTCATGTAATGATCTGAGATCCTCAGAAAACAACAAAAGTCTTTAGAAGCAGCAAATTCATTTGCTGCAAGTGGAAAGACTGCAATGTGCCCTGCATTAAAATAGGTGTTCTGTGCAGGGGGGGTTTCCTTCCCAAATATTTGTTGATGTTTAATGTTAATCTTTGTACTGTAGTGTTTCCATTTTTTCCCTACTGATAATATCAGAGACATCAGTACTCTTATATTTTCTTTCAATCAGCAGTGAAATAAAAAGAAGTTTGTTGTCTGTCCTTATTGACTATGTATTTTGCTGTTCTGGAACAGTTCAGGCATATTTCATGAACAAAGAAAGAAAATGTTGAGCAAGTCTTCAATCTTCATAAGCTCTTTCCATCTCCACCCCCATCAGTTCATCAGTCTTGCTGTCCATCACAAATAAAAGTTTTAAAATCCCCTGGTCTTGATTGTTGAAGGGTTTTCCCTCTGAGGCATAGTGAAACACCACATCTTGTGCAAATTCTTTCCATGCAGTCTGTGATGAAAAGACATGAAAAATCCTCTGGCCAAATATACATTTTTTTAAAATGCTGCAAAACTTCTCCTTTGGTGGGAATTCGTATACAACTAAATTGCATTCTTGGGGAAAGGAAGAAATATTTTTTCCCTTTTTTCTCTGGGAGCATTAATCTCCTTATCCTGCCTTAGTACTAAACAGTGTAAGTAACAATTAGTGTGCAATTCATGTTCACCAACCTCTGCCAAGTTGTGGTTACTGCAGGGCCAGTTCTGACACAGGGCACAGTGAGTGTCCCCTCCACCCCTCACAGGCTACTCTGGACACGTTTGTAAATATTTCAGAGCACTTCTAAAAAACTGTGCACTTGGGACAGTAAATATGCCTCAAAAAGCCCCTTTTAATGTAAATTAAGAGCCATAGAAGGAAAAGCAGCAGAATTACAGTGATTTCTAATCACTGCCACACTGAGTGTTGGAGTGGTAACCAAAAGGAATTTTTTTATTCTGTACCAAGATGTAACTCTGAGTACAGTCCTTCAGCTGTTGAGGTTAAGGACCAAATTTCCTGGAATTCCAGTAAAAACATGACCATCTCCATTCTCATAAATACTTTTGATTATTAAAGAAAATACAGTGCTTCTGTTCATGAAATGGATTTTTAAATTAATTTTTTTAACTATGTAAGACACAGCCTACCCTCCGTTGCTTGTGGACTTGGAGTAAAATGAAAATCTTCCACGTGCTATTCATGAGCTTGAAAATCTCTTAGGGTAAAACTCAAGTGAAATTGTTGTATTTCCTCTTTCCTGTATCACCCTCCCAGTATCTTGGCCAGAATCAATGATGGCTGAATGACATTTTCTTTGGATCCCTTCAGTGGGAGGAAGATTGCCTGAATTGTAACTTTGTCATTCGGCAATTTTTTAGGCTCAACTTTTATATTCTGCATTTTTCAGATTAAATGTGTGACCTTTCCCCCTCATGTCTCATTTTCTTTAATAAACCTTATTGTAAATACTGTTCTGATGAGAGAAGAGTAACTTACATGGACATGTGGCTTCTCTTCCCATGCAAAAAATACTGTTCCTGTAAAAAGCACCATGATAGTAATAGAAATACAGCCACAATTAGGGTTTGTCATTTTCACTACACCAGCAAAATTAAAACCTATATATAGACAAGTTTTTACTGTGAATTAGGCCAGTTAGTCTGCCTCATGTAGTAAAGCAGATGACTGAATATTACTCAATTTGATAAGTATATCTCAGCATTGCCAATAAAACAATAAAGTCAACCTGTAGTGTACACATTTGGTTTACAATTCTTCAGATTTCATGCATCTCTTACCAAAAAAATGACAAGAAATATTTCTGGGGATGAGATTTCTGTAGGTGTTTAAATTTGATGGCTGCCAAGCCTTTCAGACCTGTCCCATCAGAGAGTTGATTTGCAGCATTACAAAGCAAATGTTGCATTGCAAAACAAACATTTCAAGGTAATGAAAGTTAAAGAACTCCTAGGGAAAGGTGTTTTTAAACTTTTTAATATTTTGATTAATTTTACACCAATGTACACACCTTTTAGTCAGGGCATGGAGGCCAGGACAAATATCAAATTGTGTTTGATGTGATTTAATCTTCAATGAACGTTTCAGGAAGAATTCTGAGAGCTCCCAGGCAGCATTTCCCTGTCCTGTCCCCCTCCATCCTGTGTCTGGATCTGCTCCTGCTCTGACACGAGGCAGCCCTTCCTCAGAGAGGGAGGGGACACAGGGCTGCTCCTTGCAGGAGCAGTCCCTCCATGGGCTGCTCTGAGAGCAAGATGAAATTGCACCCTGAGCTGCTGCTGGGTTGTAAACAAGAATGGGAATGACAAGAGGAGCTTTGTACTCTGACATTCTCTAGTTTGCTGCACGTCAGGGGGAGCTATTTTAAGTGTCAGCACATGAAGCTGAGGGTATGATCTGAATGTGAAAAGTAGCCTCTAATTTCTAAGTGAATTTCGTGTCTGTGTCAGGGTAACTGCTAATTATTTGTCGAGAGCACAGGGCAAAATAGACTGCAGAATATTCAAACTGAGAGTAGGTTTAGATCAGATATTAGAAACAAAATCTTTACTGTGAGGGTGATGAGGCACTGGCATCTCTGGAAGTGTTCAAGGCCAGGTTGGGAGCTCTGAGCAATCTGGTCTAGTGGGAGGGATGATCCTTAAGGTCCCTTCCCAAACCATTCTGTGATTCTGTGATTATAAAATTTCTTCTTCTTCTCTCCCTAAATTTCTGCCTTTATATGTGTGGAGGATAGATGGGTAGAAATTAGTCCATCAATTTCACACGCTAGCAAGCATGCTATTTATCTGATTTTATGCCTGGCTTCATACCACTGAGTCTCTATCTGCTGCTGACCCATTGGAAATGAGAAACGTTTGTCTTCATGGAGAAAGTTCACAGTGCTGTCTGCAGTGGGAAACAGCACCAGCACTGAGATCTCATTTCATTAAATCCAGAATCCCCAAACCTGCAGCAAGAGATTATTTAAGTGTTTAGATAGAAAAATATTATGGAAATGCAAACAATATTCCCATGTGGGTTTGCAGCTTTTACATACAGGTCTTCCCAAACCAAGGGGGATGTGTAAATCTGTATGTGCTCTGGGAGAGTATATGGATTGCAAAGGCTGTTGATGGGAGAAGAGACATTTTATAAACTGTTGTCAAACTCAAATCATAAAATCCAGCATGGGGGGGTGGTCCTTGAGTGGAAACTTAAGCAGTGTAGGTTCCATTTTCATCTGGAGTTGTGACAAGTAAGGGAACCTTCTACTTTTCTGGTGTCTGAAACAGCATCAGAATTGTTAGAGCCATTAGATCCTCAGGAAAGCACTCTAATGAATGCAACATTCCTGCATTTTCCAGGTGGTGGGCCAGGAAGTCACTTGTATTTTTTGGCTGTCTTATAATCCACATTTCTTTGCTTTGTTTGTGGGTTTGTCCCTGCCATGCTTGTTTATTTTCCCTGTTTAAACCCCTGTTCAGTCTCTGTCTCTTCTGTGTGTTTCCTCCTCCATCCTCCTGTTCTCTGCTTCTACCTGCGTCTGCACAGCGCTGGCACCTCCTTGCTGCAATATTGCACCTCATTGAGGCTTTCAGAACATCATCTTTCCCAGCATGCTGTTAATGGAACTTTAGCTGGCAGTGATCTCCTTATCATGGAAGTCAGAAGGCAACATCAACATCTCTTAGTTGCTCCTGTGTTTGAGGGTGTAGCTGTTACACTGAAACCACAATAAATACCTGCCTGATTCTGCCTGTAAAGTTTCAGCTGTAAAGTCGGTGGCTCCATTGTTTCTAAAGGTGAAATTTCAGATGGAACAACTGAAGCTGTGAGCTGATGGAACAACTTCCTGACAGGTGCATGGCTCCTCTTGCTGCAACCCTGATGCTCATTTGACCTCTCAGTGAGCTGATGAAGCTCCCTACCCTAGAAAATAGCAAACTGATCTAAAAGTCTGGAATGATGCTGCTTATTTGTTTGTTTGCTGCTTAATTTTAAGGAGTTGAGTCAACTCACTGGGAGATCAAATGGGCAGCAGAGCTGGTGAAAGGAAGGGGAGAGTGGCAGAGGGCTGGGAGGAGCAGATGTGAGAGTAAGGAACAGAGGAAAGGAAGGGGAGCTACCACTTCAAAGGGAGGTTGCTGTTGAAGATCAAGAAACTGTTGGGCCTAAGATCAAGCTTTTTCACTCTTCCCTTGTGAAGAGCCTTCCTTTATTATGAGATTTATTTTACAAAAGTTACTTTGAAATAGTAGGCATCTTTTTCAATCCTTGTTCAAAATATATATTAAAAAAAATTTATACCAAATACAGTACTTAGGCTTTTGAAATCTAGTTTTCTGAGCTCAGTGGTGGGCTGTTGAAGGAGGGGATTAGAGGAGTGGAACATCTCTGCTATGAGGGAAGGCTTAGGAAGCTGGGCCTGTTCAGCCTGGAGAAGGGATGACTGAGAGGGGACCTCATTAATGTGTATAAATATCTAAAGGGGGGGTGTAAAGAGGATGCACCAGGTTCTGCTCCGTGGTGCCCAGGAGCAGGACAAGAGGTGATGGGCAGAAATGGTGCCCAGGAAGGAGGAGGAACTTCTTCCCTGTGCAGTGACTGAGCACTGGGACAGACAGCCCAGAGAAGATGTGGAGTCTCCCTCACTGGAGATATTCCAGAACCATCTGGACACAATCCTGTGATGTGTGTTCTGGGATGACCTTGCCTGAGCAGCTGACCCACTGTGGTCTCTTCCAGCCTGGCCCATCCTGTGATTCTGTGAAGGCTGGCACTAAAATCTCTTCTTGGCTTCCTGAAGGTTCCTGCTGCACTGGCTCTTCCTGGGTCTGGAGTCTAAATTTAGTCTTTGTTCCTCCTGAGGACCAGTAGACCATACAGACAGTGGGAGGTTTTCTGATGTGCTCCTGCTGTTTCCATGATGTCACCTGAACATCATGGAAGAAAAGAAGAAAACTTTGTTTCCAGTTCAGTAGAGAAGGTGGCTGGGAAAAAAACGGTTAGAGAGAATAAAAGCACATTATCTGGAGGAAAGATCTTAGGTAGCTAATCACAAAACAATCTCCAGCTGAGAAGTAGGAGTACCCAAACACCTGGAACCAAATCTGCTATTACAGGAGACTGTCAGAGTTGTGTATCTACACCCAATGCCAGGGAAGCTTTTGTGTGAGGTGAGCACAGGCAGCCAAGCACTTTGGCTTCCAGCCTCTTGTCCTCCTATGGCTGGTCCTGTTGCTGCCTCTTCAGTTATGCCAATGCAATAGTTCCTGATGTGGTTCACTACAAAAACTGACCAGCATTTGAAAAGAAGGAATCTTGGGGGTTTATTTATTGTCTGTTCTGCTACGTCATTCAGGCCTGCAAATATTTGTGCTGGCACGGCTGAAGGAGGAGTGACCTGTAGTGTGCAGGTAAGATGAACACCAGAGCAGGGATGACTTGGATCAGCTTTGTTACTGCAAAGTGTTCATGTAGTGAAATTTTAACACGATGCACTCTGACTCAAGTATTCTTTGGGTTGACTTTTTTTTATTTTCCTGCTTCTGGGTATTTCAGGCTTTCATATGATCTGGGTAAATATCTTAAAATGGTTCTGCAAAACAGTTCTGGTGTGTTTCTTGCTATTGTTTGTTTAATTTCTGCCTGTTGTGTCTAAAGGCTATTAAGCTGAAAGTCAGGCGCTTGAATTAGGAAATAGCAGGATTAAAGCTGCCTTTGGAGGATTGATTTGGTCCTTTGCCATTTGTGTACGTTTGCAGCCTTGGTCACTGTTAAAGCGACAGAGTTACATTGCACCAGAGCTTCCCTCACTGTGCTCTGAGCCTGACAGGAAGGGATCTTTATGTCTGCAGTGTTTCATGGGATGAATTGAAGTTGTTGTAGGAATGAAGAAGGAAACTGTGCCCAGAAGGATGGGTGACTGCTGGGTTCTGCTTTAGTCCTGCAGATTTTACACCACTCTCTACTGGTTACACTGCACTGCTGTTTTAGGTGGGCAGAGGGACACATAGTAATTACATGGTGTTTATTTGCCAGTTTTAAAAACACGAGGTCAGAGCAGATTAAAATGAAAGATCTTAAAATACTTCAAAACATTTGACTAATACACTCTATTTCCACTGTGTCCTTGAAGCGTGGGTTATGCAGCTGCTTCTATTGGATGTCTCTCCACCACAGTTAAAGTTTCCTAAGCTCTGTTGATCTGCTACCTCCATTTACCTTCTGCAATTTGCATCCCAGAGGAATCACTTGAGTTTGCAAACTCACTTTCTTCCAGGTGAAGGGAAAGATGGAGCACTTATAACTCTGTAAGGGTTAATAGGGTGTTCAGATCATGAAACTGGATTAGGGCCAGTCACACTCTGCCACTTTAAATTGCAGTGGCATCCACAAAGGAGGAGGGTAATGAACCACCATCCTCACACATCCACCTCCATCCTCCCAGTATTCTTAAGTGAAACACAGAAAGCAAAACAAACCAGATTGCTTTCTCAAATGAAGATTGACTGCACTGCTTTTTATAGATGGAGGTGTGGGGGAATTATGCATTATAGCTATCTAAGGTGAATTAAGGATAAATTAGTGTTTATGAAATGACACTGCAAGGCACTGAAATACTCAGTAAAGACTGATCTGGTGAGGAAACAGCATTCTGGTTTTGCTGTTACCATGCCATGTCACTATGAACTCATTTGGTATTTTTAGGTGTAGAAGTGGTGGCTCAGTCCTTGATATGATCAGTGCCCTGAGACACTGCATGCAGCATCCTTTAAGTAATTTCTCAATGATAGCAGTTTAGACTTTGATCACTTATTTATACCCATCAGTTTTAAGATTTACCATCCTCATTTAATCACCATGGGGTTATAGCTTCTCAGTATTGTTTTTTTTTTATTTTGATAAAGTTTACAGTTTTGCCTGCAAGCTGATTAACAGTTGAACATTATTGTTGTAGTTGCACACATCATGCACAAATGAAACTAAAACGTTGTGCCTCAAATCAGCTGTAAAAATAAGATAATTGCATTTAACAGACAACTCATTGACTCGTTTTACAACCACCATGGAGGCAGTGTAGAGATTGTACATAAAAAAATATGATAATTTAGTATTGTTGATTCTCTGTGTGTGTGTTCTTGTGCACAAATATATAAATGGCAACTCCTGCCACAGAAGTTCTTTGTTTAACTTAAAACCTGGTTATCTTCTTTTGTTAAGCTCTCATCAGGAGCAGTATATTGAGTTATCAAGACATCCTGAAGTATGGAGTGGGCTGTGTTTTGAAGCATATGGATCATGGATATTTCTGCACTGCAGCCTAATTTGTGCTGATTGTACTCTTGGATGCAGCCAAGGGTAACTGTTCCTCAGATACATGGGTTGTGGGCATAAAGTGCTCTAATGCTAATGAATGCAATGGGGATCTCAGTTCTCTGATTGCTTTTTATCCTGAGCAATATTTATCCCAATGCAGAGATACTTCAGTGAAAACTGACATTTCCCAAAAACCAGATCCTGCCAGTGCAGTTTTAAGTGACACATACAGTAAGAAGTAGATATTAACAGCATTTATGAAGCATAAGTAAGCATGTATTGTCTGAATTTAGATTACAGACAATAATCCTGTTTCCTTCTCCCTTCCTAGTATTAATGCCCTTTCCATCATCTTATTAAAAGTGACTACAAAACCCCCTCAATTTGTCTAGTCAGCAGGAGACTGTCAGAGTTGCTAAGCCTCAGAAAGGTGAGTTGCTATAATTAACTGTAGATACCTGATCCAAGAGTTTATCCATCCAGTTGTCAAGACAGATCTTCATAAAGCTGAAGCAGAAAAAGAGATGATCAAGAGTGAAACGATTGAACTGTTCCTCCCTGTGGAGAGGTGTATTACAGTAAGAGAACACAGCCCATCCATCCATCCATCCATCCATCCATCCATCCATCCATCCATCCATCCATCCCCCAGTTAGTTAGGTGTAGTATTCTTGGTGTAAGATTTGCAATTAAAAGGGTATTTGAAAGTGGGCAGATGAGCTGGTTCTTCCCATGCCTGTGCTTTTTTGGAGCTACCAGTTGTGTTTTCATTCCCAAACCTTTCCTCCACACAAGCTGTTTCTTTAATTGCTGTTTGTTGGTGGTTTAGCCAGTTTAAAAAGTACAGGAGATGTATTTACTTTGTGTCTAACAGTTCATATAAGGCAACCTACAGATTTGTTGTTCTTTTTCAGGGGCATCAGAATCATGGAGGGGCTCTTGCATTACATAAATCCAGCACATGCCATTTCCCTCCTGAGCACCCTGAACGAGGAGCGTCTCAAGGGACAGCTGTGTGACGTTGTGCTGATCGTAGGAGACCAGAAATTCCGAGCTCATAAGAATGTCCTGGCTGCCAGCAGTGAATACTTCCAGACTCTGTTCACAAATAAAGAGAATGAGTCTCAGTCAGTGTTTCAGCTCGACTTTTGTGAGCCAGATGCTTTTGATAATGTGTTGAACTACATTTATTCTTCGTCCTTGTTCATTGAGAAAGGCAGCCTTGCAGCTGTGCAAGAACTGGGCTACAGTCTTGGAATATCTTTCCTTACAAACATTGTTTCCAAGAGTCCTCAAGCTCCTTTTCCTTCTTGTCCTATTAAAAAAATACTCTATCAAGATGAAGATGAAAGCAGTTCTCAGAAGAGAAGTGTAATCGTCTGTCAGAACAGAATTGAAGCACAAGCGAAAAGCGTAAATCAAACACAACATGACTTAAGCCATACTCCTAAACCTTCACCCTCTATGGCTGTCAAAGCTGGCAGCAGACCACAGGTAACAAAACCAACTGAAACCCTTCACAACTTATCACTGGCTGAAAGGAGGTGGCTGAAAGAAGGCCCTGTGAGCTATACGAAGGTCCATGAAACTTCTGGAACTGTGGAGGATCAGAGCAGAGGTGCTTTAGTGAAAAGGAACATGGTGCTGCCTCAGATGTCTTTAGCAGAGAAAGAAATGGCAAGCAGCGAGCCAGGAAGCAGCGCTCAGCTTCTGAGAGGAAAAGTGGCAGAGATGGCGTTGAAAAGACCACGTCCACCAGTCTTGTCTCTGCGCGGGGCAGCGGAATCCACGTTTTTGTTGCGAGAGGCAGGAAAAGGAAATGGTCAAGGGGAAGACAGGAATTTGCTCTACTACTCCAAGTTAGGGCTGGTAATCCCATCTAGTGGGTCTGGCCCAGAAAACCAAAGTATTGACAGAAGTGGGCCCCTTGTAAAAAGTCTCCTTCGAAGGTCACTGTCCATGGATAGCCAGGTTCCTATTTACTCACCTTCTGTTGACCTAAAACCTGCACAGGTATCCTCGTGCTCCTCACCAGGCACTAATGATTCCCAGAAGACATTTAACGTTGCATCCCAAAAGTCATCCTTGAAGGAGTCGTCAGAGAAGGCGGCCTTGGATGAGAAGCCACAGGTAATACACCCACATCGCCTTAGGTCTTTCAGTGCCTCTCAGTCAACGGATCGGGAGGTGGCTTCCCCTCTCTCGGAGGTGCGGATCAAAACCGAGCCCAGCAGTCCCCTCTCAGATCCTGCTGAAATCATTCGAGTTACAGTGGGTGATGGTGCAAACAAAGACTTTGCTTTTAAAACTGAGGATGGCCATAAGGAACCGAGCAGACTTCCCGTGAAAAGGAGGTTCCAGGATGATAGGAGGCTGCCGTTCAAGAAGCTGAAGGCGGATGAGCAGGGTTCTCCTGGCTCAGAAGAGAACTTTGAGGAAGGGTTGAGCCCCACGCACCTTGATGCTGATTTCCCCGATTCTGATGTCAGTAAAGATGAATACAGCGAGATGGAGGAAGCAAGACCAAATAAAAAATTTAAATGTAAACACTGCCTTAAGATTTTCAGATCAACTGCAGGTCTTCATCGCCATGTTAACATGTATCACAATCCAGAGAAGCCCTATGCTTGTGACATATGCCACAAGAGATTCCACACCAATTTCAAAGTGTGGACGCACTGCCAGACACAACATGGAATCGTGAAGAATCCCTCCCCAGCTTCCAGTTCACACACCCTTTTGGATGAAAAATTCCAAAGAAAACTCATCGATATAGTGAGGGAGAGAGAAATCAAAAAAGCTCTGATCGTGAAACTAAGACGTGGCAAGCAGAGCTTTCAGGGCCAGTCTGCTTCACAAGCACAACAAGTCATCAAAAGGAATTTAAGGTCGAGAACCAAAGGAGCCTATATTTGTACCTACTGTGGGAAAGCTTATCGTTTCCTCTCCCAGTTCAAGCAGCACATAAAAATGCACCCTGGGGAGAAACCCATTGGAGGGAACAAGGCTCCTAAGCAGAAAGATCACATCCATATTGAAAACCGAGTGGAAAACAAGGAGGTTTATCAGTGCCGGCTCTGCAACGCCAAGCTCTCCTCACTGATAGAGCAGGGAAACCACGAGCGACTCTGTAGGAACGCCACGGTCTGTCCTTACTGCAGCCTTAGGTTTTCTTCTCCAGAGCTGAAGCATGAACACGAAAGCAAGTGTGAGTACAAGAAGCTGACTTGCCTCGAGTGTATGCGCACCTTCAAATCATCCTTCAGCATCTGGCGTCACCAGGTTGAAGTTCACAATCAGAACACAATGGCCCCATCAGAGAACTTCTCTTTGCCCCTCATGGATCACAATGGAGAGATCACCAGTTCGTCACGGCTGCCCCCGCAGTCGGAATCCAATAAAATGAACAATTTTGTTGCTGCAAAGGAGGACGGTGTGTTCAGTGATTCGTCAGAACAAATCAATTTCGATTCTGAAGACTCTTCATGCCTGCCTGAAGACCTAAGTGTTTCCAAGCAGTTTAAAATCCAGATCAAAGAAGAGCCTGCGGATGATATCGAGGACGAGGTCACCGAAGCGAGCAGGGAACCCAAGGACGCAGTGTCCAAGAAAGATCCCAGCTTGTGGCCCTGTGAGAAGTGTGGGAAGATCTTCACCCTCCGCAAGCAGCTGGAGCGCCACCAGGAGCTCCTGTGCTCCGTGAAGCCCTTTATTTGCCACGTGTGCAACAAGGCCTTCCGAACGAATTTCCGCCTCTGGAGCCACTTCCAGTCCCACATGTCCCAGGCTGCAGAGGAGTCCTCGAATAAGGAGCCTGAGCTATGTCCACCAGCTAATTCCCCGTCACCCCCACCCTTACCCCCACCCCCTCCACTCCCCAAAATCCAGCCTCTGGAGCCCGACAGCCCCACGGGCCTGCCGGAGAGCTCCAGCACTACTGAGAAGCTGTTCGTGCCGCAGGAGTCGGACACGCTCTTCTACCACGCCCCGCCGCTCTCGGCAATCACCTTCAAGAGACAGTACATGTGCAAGCTCTGCCACAGGACTTTCAAGACAGCTTTCAGTCTCTGGAGCCATGAACAGACACACAATTAGCTTTAACACAACCCTTGCAGAGCTGGTTTGGGGGGGAGGCTGTGTTCAGGATCTCAGAGGCCTGCCACACAGATGACAAATTTAAAGAGGATCAAAAGAATGATGATGGAAAATGCGGAATTTGTGATGCTGCTTGGATTTGGAGATTAGGGAAAGCTATAACTGGGTTAGTAGGTAGAAAGCAGAGTAATTTAAAATACTGTGGTCTGGGATCGAATAGTAACAGAATAAATTTTATTTTATTTCATTTGACACTGAAATACAATTGCATCTGGATTGTGTGCATGGATCTTCATCCCGTGATGTTGGTGTGTGCGTGTGTATTATATATAAAGTTATATATTAAAAGAGAGAGAAACAACAATTTGGATTCTAACTGTGAGCTTATAGTAGTGAAATACTGTAACCAACGTCATAATTTGTTCTTCAAAAACAAAACCAACACACACAAGCTCCATGTAAGTGGTTGCCATGCACTGGCAGTTTGGGAGGAAGTGGATGGAGAGTCTTGCTGTATTGACTTAGGTCTTAGAAACCTTTAGCAATAACAAATAAACCTCAAGTTTGAGTAATCCTGATGTTATTGGATACGAATGTTTGCTATTTTAAGGGAACATAGACTTGTTTTGTTGTTGTATGGAACTTGTGCAAATTAAAATAGAATCTAAAGTCAGCAATATTATTACTAAGATTTTATATAAGAAGTAGCAGCAAGCCTGCTTTCAGCCATTTAATTATAACTTTCTAAGGAAGATTGAGAGAGGGGGTACTTTGCTTTATATAATGTCCCAAAGACTAATTTCCTATGGATACTTGGGTAGCTGAAGTCATTGTGTAACAGCCATCGTAATGCAAATGGTACTGTTCTTAACAAGAACTGAGGTTGAATGGATGTCAGACAAGTTTCATAGTTTTGTTTCCACTATTTGTACAACTGTTTGTAATTTTAACTACAAAGGAATGTATAACTATTAAATCAACGAGAGAGAGCTCTTTAAGGGACAGAAGACGAGTTGTGTTTCTAAACACAAGTAATAAGCTCAGCCGTGAGTACAAAGATATGTTTTAACAAAACCTAAAAGTGTAAATATTTATATAGACACCTGTATAAATGAAGATGTATTTGAGATTTGTATTAAGCATACATATCCAGCTCAAAGCAGAGGGGGAAATCACACTACAATCACTGCATTTTATGGATACAATGCATCTAGAGTAGTTCTTCCTGCCGCTTTCTATCATATGTGACTGTGTTGCAATTTTCCAATTTGTTGAAAATTGTGGTAATAATGGGCTGCAGATATTCTGTGTGGTGCCATTATTTTACCTCAAATGGCAACTGGAGCATTTAGTGTAAGTAGGATCACACTTTATTTACCAGGAGCTGTCGTAAGGGTCCAATTTTTTTCTGTAAGTCAAGAAAATATTTACCCAGAAGTAGGAGGTGAACCAACAGTGAGAAATTCTGCTAGAATTTAAACTGAGTGGAGGAGTGGTGGGTTAGAGTGAACAAAAATGATGCAAACAGTGTTTATGATTCTGACCAACTCGCTCCCTGCAGGGTTGGGAGAAGGGGGATGAAATTCCACACTGCTGAGTCAGAGCCCAGTCTGTGCCCACTGAAACCAGCAGAGTTTGGACACCAATTCCAGGGGCAGCAGGAGTGAGGCTTGAATTCCCTGTGTAACCATGTGTGTAACTGTTTTTTTCAGTATCCCAAGTTCAAAAGGTAGAACTGCAAGCTGATGCTGAGATTCAGCAAAATCAAGCACAAGTTTAACTCCTAAGAATCTGAGGATGGGCACCCTTAGGCACACACCAGATTTTTCTCAGTGAAAGCCAAGTGTGCCACCATTTTTTCCCCCCAACAGATATTTAATTCTTTTTCCTGCAAGTGAAGTTTGAAAGAATTAACTCAGGATGGACCCCTGATTTTTTTCAGCTGCCAAAAAAAAAAATTGCATTGTTAATTTCAAGCCTCTTCTGCTTTGTTTTTCTACAGTCTAAAAATTGCTGTTAGACACCTCTGAAAGTAACATTGTTGTTCTTTTTTCTCCTGTTTCAGGCAAACTGTGGCTGAGTATGATTAGGCTAATTTGCTTGAGTATCAGTTAAACTCTTTCAGTGGCATTACTGAAACAAGGTACTTGCTTAATAGTGACATTTCCAGTTACTGACTTTTTTATTCCACCTAATAAGACTAAAAATTTCTTTCTTACCAGAAACAATTTCAGAATGAAATGGTTATTGCACTTAAACCTGGTTTTAAAAATCAGAGAAACATAAAGCCTTGCTGAGTACCCTTTATATATATTTAAGAAATCTGTGTGTATAAAATATGAACGTGTTTTTGTAGAATGGTTCTGAGTTTTCCCCAGTGATTCCTCTGCACCACAGCCTGAAAGCTGAGCTACAGCCTTTGAAAATTCAGTGTGCTTTCTGAAGGAAGGTGGCAACCAGCTCAGCTGGGTCACAGCCATCTCACTTCCAGCTGGGATTCTGCTCTGTGCTATGGTGATAAATTCTACACACTTTAAATCAAAACCTTGTGCAACTTCTTTGAAGAAACCCTGACCTTTTTCCTAGTGTACTAGGTATAAAGAATCCATCAAATATTTTTGGTCTAAGTAGCCTCCTAAGTTTTTCTTCAGTTGCTTTGGTTTCTGGGGGAGGTTTAAAATTTTATTTTCCACTTTGAGCGTGTTCTGTGTGAATTTTTTTTCGTTTTTTTTTTTTACATTTGATTCCTGTTGTTTAGTAAAGGAATTCAGGATCTCTAAAATTTAAATATGAGATGTTTATATAGCAGTTCTGGTTTTCTATTAGCTTTTATACAGTATCTTAAAAAGCCCTTGATAGAAGTGTTTATTTTGGAGGATACGGAATAAATATGCTTCCACTTATATAACTTTAATATATGTCTTAAAATCTAAATTATGGGGGGGAAAATGTTAGTTGCTTGTTTATAAATAAAGGTCTTTTGAAGAGTGTCTAGTTTGGCCACAGCCAAAATAAAAGGTAAATTTATTGATACAAAAGCCTGTCTTCATCATATTTTGTTTAATTTTATAGCTGTGTATTGAAGTGACACAAAGTTAGAGGTCTTGTTAACTATAAGACAGTGTTTTGCTTTTTTTTCTAAAATTTGTGACAGGAATGTGCAGATGTTTTAATATATAGATTAGAATCTATAATTCTGTCCTTTTTTTGCTATTTTTATAACCTATCAGACAAATCTCAGAGAACTATCCTGCTTCAGTGGGAGTGGAAACAAGTGTTGCATTTCAGGGGAGCAGTGTTGAGCCATGAAATGTATTTTGGTTTGGGACTTCTTTTCCTTTCAGGCACTGTGTTGGCAAAGCCTCCAAGCCTATCTTAAGACCATTAAGACCAGTCTTAATTTTTTTTTAAATTGTTCTGTGCAAGTTCTTTGCTGAATTGGGACCATGAGCAGCCCTGAAAGGGAGCAGTGGCACTAGAACACAGGAGTGAGTAAGGAAACTGTCTCTAGTTTTGGGTGATGTGGAGAGGGAGAGCAAAACACCCCATGGCAGGGGATGGAGGAGATAACCTGGTGACCCCACAGTTGGTCTGGGCTGTTTCAAAAACGAGATGTGGTGTTCTCTGTGACCCCAAACAGCTCTGAGAGGCTTGGCCTGCCTTTCCTGTTCAGGCAGGAGCATCCAGGAGGGATTTTTTGCCTGATGTTGTTTTCCCCCAAGTGGGATGTGTGGGTTTGCTCCAGAGCTCTGCGTGTTCTCTGCTGCTGTTCCAAGCTTCCAGTGTTAGAATGAGTTCCTCCCATGGGATAAGGACAGACTCTGCCTAATTTCTTGGCTCTGACAGTGAGGGTGCAAATGATCTGGCATGAGCCTGTAATCTGGCATGTGCCTATACTGTTTGATAAAATTGTTTACATTTTCCTACCAGAAGATTTAGATAAAAATCAAAACAAGCTTAAGGGGGTTGGTTTTTGTTGGGAGTTTTGTTTGTTTGTTTTGGTTGGGGTTTTTTTTTTTAGTGTTGCTGTTATTGAATCAGTGTTAAAATCTTTTTTTTTTCTGTTGTTGCTGAACACAGCCTGATAGTATTTTTAATGTTCTTGATTCTTGTTTATTTAAAATGACTTGTGAAAAACTGTACTGTAACTCCTCTATGAAAAGGGGCACTATCAAGAGAAAGGCTGGATACAGAAAATGGACATACCTATATTAGAAATACTCTATATTAATAAATAATATTGAAAAATTTAAAAACAAATTAAGTCATAACACTTGAGCTGTTTGGGAATAAAAATCCCATTATGGGCAGCCTCAGTTTTTGTGAGGATGTCTGAAAAATATAACTGAATTCTGTGGGTTCAGCTGATTCTTCATGTTGCTTTTCCTCTCACAGTTCCAGAATAAAGGACTCAATCCTCTTTTTCCTTCTCCAGTCTCCCAGTGGTACACATTACCTTTTAAATTCACAAGCTTCCCATTATTGCAGCAGCAGCTTTCATTCAAATATGTACAGAAAACCAGAACAAACCCTCTTTTGCAGCATTAAGTGCAAAATACACATAAAGTACATCTTTTAAGGCTTATTCTTGACAGTGTCCCTTTTTTAAAAGCAGGAAAATGGGATCACTTTAAGTGCTTGGGTACAGGGGAATAGTTTCCTACTAGAAATTGGAATTATCCAATATATTTTCTTGAGAGTTTTCTGGTTAGTTACACAAAATCACTTGTCATTTTAAAGGATTATAGAGGTGAGACAAGCAACTCTGGGTTTATAATCCTGTATACCTTATACATTCTGTATCTGTTCAATACACCAGGATGGGTTTTTACTTTTTTTAGGACTGAGACTTAATAGCTTAAGGCAACTTTTTCTTTAATGTAATGTAAATCCATTGCTGCTTTGTACAACTTTTTCTACCGTGTGTTTTCTTTACTTAGATCTTGACTAAGAGATGTTGACGTCCAATAAACTTACACTTTGTTTCTTTTGAGTCTGCTGTGTCTTCTCCTGGAATCTCTTGGCAGAGGGTGGTGTTTATTGTACAAACCATTGTGTCTGAGGGGTAGGAAGTGAGTTTGGAGAAGAGCATCTTTTGTTCTGTTTGTTGGATGTGAGTGCTACTCGTACATTACTGAAATAGTGGGGGTTTGTTTGTTTTAGTAAGTGCCTCACTGGACCTTTTACTGGAAACTACAGGAAAACCAACTGCTCCAGACAATCTCTTTAAAAACTTGAGCACAGCCCAAATCCTGCTTCATGTGCAGTCAGTGATTTGTGGAAGGAAGTGTCTCCATCTCAAGCTGCACTGAGCCAGATGTCTGAAAAGGCTCAGCAGTGTTCCTGGTGGTTTGCAGCTCTCTATTCCAAAGCAGTTTTGCTGCATGAATTTTCCCTCTTCAAAACCCTTTGTGTGGGAAAGTAGTGTGTGGATTCCCATAAAGCAGAGAACAATCTTTTTATCTTTTAGGAATGGGCTTTACTCAGTTTTCCTCTCCTCACACTGGGTGAGACCTGTCTTTGACAACACTTAGGCCAGTTTCCTCAACCTCCTGGACTCCACATTTGCTGTCTTTTGCCGTTTTTGCCTTGTGCAGTGTGGTTGGACCCACTGACAGTTTCACCCACCAGGTCTCCAGAGTTCATGTCCCACAAATTTCATGCAAATCCCTGCCTGGGTGTCAGTGGGACACCACAGTAGGAAGGATAAGATTTGCATAGAGGATGTGCTGAGCACTCACGTGCACTTTTTACCCCAGCACTGTCACTGTGTGTGTGCTCTGAGCTCTCAGAGGGAGCAGGGCAATGGCTCAGGTGGAACACCTCAAGGACCAGCTCTGCCAAATGGATGGATCCAGGGTTAAAAGGGCACTCTGAGCTTGGAGGATTTGGGCCTCTCCTTGAAAACAGGGACAAAGTGCTCATGGCCTGAACCTCTGTGGGGTATCCCTGCCCCTCACAGGTTAGGGGAGCTGTGGGAAAGGCAAAGAGAGGGTGGAGAGCTGCTCTCTGACCCATTCACAGTCACAAATCCCCAAAGATTTGGCTCTCAGATAGGGACTCCTCCAGCTCTTCCTGCATCCAGTTAATACACACAGTCCTCCCTCCATCACTGTTTCAGCTCAGACTGACCTCTGCTAGCATGGTTCCCCGAAAATGCTCCAGAGAACAAAAAGCCTGTGTCTGACAAAAAACTCAAGAAACAAATCAAAATTACTAAAAGTCACTGATAATGCCATGAGCACTGCACCTGTTTTTGTGGTTATTTCTGTTCTAATTCCAGCTGTCCCCTTCTAAGACAGTTGGTCTGCAAACAAATCCAGCAATGTTTACTTTTCCATTCATAGGATATTTCCATCTATCATTCAATATACAAACACAGGAGCATCCTTACTATTAGACCAACAGGGATAATATTTCTGTTTCCAATCCTGAAATACTCTGGCAATAAAAATTCTCAAGGTGGTGGCTGCAATGAAGCAACATACACAACTTTTATTTCCCTTTCACTTTGCATATGTTGAAAGAGTACATTGAAAGTCAGTTTCTGCTGACAGAGAGTTTGTTTTAAATTGCCTCTGCAGTTTTGATAAACCCTTGACAATTTATTAATGTCTCGTCAGCCCAGGATCTGGGATGGATTCAGCTCTTCAGGGTCACGGAGCCCTGGTTGCAGTCCTCAGCTTGAGCTGGTGCTTGAGGGCTCAGGCTCTCACCCAGCCACGAGCATCTCCCCAGTGAAGGCCACTGGTGCTAAAAACCTGCTGGGATTGCTGACATCCAGGGATGCTTCTGCTGGAAGGAAGAGACCATGCTGGGCTTTGCAGGCTCTGTGGCTGGAGGAACAAAGAGCAGTGAGCCAGAAGAAGAGGTCAGAGAAAGAACGATGGCAACAGCAGAAGAATGTAAGATACAGAAGAGAGCATGCTGTGACCCTGCCAAAAACAACAGCAAGAGAAATCAAACCTCTATTTTAAGGTGTCATTGGTGATTAATATGGCTCTTTTTGGTTCCCACTTACTCCTTTCTTCCCTAATGAATGAGGTGTTCCTGGGGTGTGACACCTCTAACCCTTTTTGGCTGACAGAAACTGCATCCATTGCTCTTGTCAGCCATTAATTAATGCTATAAAGTCTATGAAACAGTTTAAGGGGAAAAAGAACCTACCCAAAAGATATTTAATAATATTTCCTCTGCAGTCTTGCACTAGAACAGGCTTTAAAGACTGCACATCCTGAGGGCTTCCCCAGGTGTTACAGCTACAGCTGTGCAATATTTGCTGCTGCTGCTTCTTTACTCATCAATTATCTGAGCAGCCAAATGCCACAAGGAGAAAACTTTGCTTTCCTAGCTCACATTCAGATTATTTGTTTCATGAGGAATTTGTAAAGGCATGTAAATGGATTTTTTTAAAGCATGAGGAAAAAAACCTAAAAATACCAAATTCTAAGTCTGGAGATGATTCACAGATACTAAAATGAGATTTTAAATTGGGTATTTTTTACCAAGTATTTACTACAAGGCTTAAGAGAGGGAGAATCACATAGAATCTTTTATGGAGATGATGCTACAATCTGTTGTGTGCCTCTAACGCTGTGTACAGGCATCAAGGAGGAGACAGAAACAAAAGACTGCACCATCACACTCAAAAGCATCACACTGAAGGTGAAGCCCTCTCTCTATATATACACAGCTCCTTGGATTTTCTCATCTGCCCAGCTGAACATTTTTCAAAGCCTGTTGGTTTCCTATAAAATTCCTTGCAGTGCTGCTGCTCTCGGTCTAAAATGTGAAGATGTCTTTTGCTGCTTACCAAGTCCTTTCTTCTTTCTGATGTCCCACTTTCCCAAAGGCAAAGGTCTGAGTGTCCTCCAGCGTTTGTCCGGGGCACACGGGTGTTTGTCCTGCTGGGAGAAGCCACATCCCTGCCAAGTCCCAGCATCGGCAGCTCTGGGGATCCTGGCGCTCTCTGGTGGAGAGAAAAGAACCGGATCCAGCAGGGAAAATATAGGGGGAAAAAAAAAAAAGGCAGCTTGGTGTGGTTTATTTTCTAAAAACTCTGGGCATTTCACTGAAGTTTTGATCAGTATATTTTTGAAGAGTCATCATCATAAGAAAAAATAATAGTCCCAAAAATAATTTCCCTTTTTTCCACTGCAGTGCCAGGTACATTCCAAGCAAAATGTCTGTTGTTAGCCTTTGTACCTTTTGCAAAATTGTGACCATTCAGGAATAGATTAATTAATTACCAGGTATGGAATCACAGAATGGTTTGGGTTGGAAGGGACCTCAATCACCATCCAGTGCCACCCCTGCCATGGCAGGGACAGCTCCCACTGTCCCAGGCTGCTCCAAGCCCCAATGTCCAGCCTGGCCTTGGACACCTCCAGGGATCCAGGGGCAGCCCCAGCTGCTTTGGGTACCCTGTGCCAGGCACTGCCCACCCTGCCAGGGAACAATTTCTTCCTAAAATCTAATCTAAACCTGCTGTCTTTCAGTTTGAAGCCAGATTTGAAGAAAGGGGAAAGTGTGATCCTTCAGAGAAAGGCAAAATTGTTGTCATAATGACACTTATAAATTATGACACATAAAATTAATGGGTGGCATACAGGTGGGCTGTGGTTAATACAAACACCATTATTTGTCTGTTTTCACATGTTGTTCTTTTTCCTTGTGTTCTGGTTTTGGGTTAAACCTCGACCCCATGATGGGCTGCATTATTGGTGCATGAAGGGCTTCAAAAGTGAGTACAAGTATCCAGGGTGAACCACCTTGGGCCAATTCAAATAGAATTGAAACATGGCTCTGCAGCTTTGCTTTATATCTAAACACATAATTCAAATTTATGATTGGTCAAAATAAAACATTGTGACCCATCTCTGGGTCTGAAACTCAGCCAATTTGTCAACTATTACATTCATAGGGCATGGTTGTTTTTACAAGACATTTTTAGGACCAGACCTGTATTTTAGTAACAAAGCTAATTTCTGATCTAATGAAACACTCAGCTCCTGGCAGTGTGTCTTCTTAGGCAATTAAGAGATGTAGGCATTTGGGCAAAGAAGAACTAAATGACCTTCAATGAATTGCAGTTTTCCTGCTATGAGGTCATGGTGGACACGTTACTTTTTCTTTTGCAGGGATTGGTGTTTGGATGGATCAGATGTCTCCTGATTTTGCAAATGAACTGAAAATCAGAGCAGTTTTAGGTGGAGGTCTAATGATGTCATCACCTCTGAGTTTTTGGGGTTTTTTTATGGAGCAAGACTCCTTCATTAAGAAGAGGATTTTCTCTGGAAAGCAGGAGCTTGGGGGGTTATTCCAGACCAACAGCCAGACATGTGCCAGCCTCCTTGTCCCCAGCTCCAAGTTAGGGAAGCTTGCTTGGTGGCACATCCCAGGTGCTGACCACCCTCCAAAGAGGCTTCTGGGCATCCCACCTGGCCCTTGCTCCACACCTTTGCACACCCTCTCGTTGTGCTTTATTTTCTTTTTGCCAGGGTCGGGATTAAATGCGCGAGACAGAATTTCTTGTTTGTACTCAGATGTTTACTAAATCTTATCTCTATTTCAGCCTCACAAACCAGTGACTTTTACAGCACTTCAAGCTAACAAACTAAAATGAAGCCCTATCTCTCTCTCTACAAGTTCCTTTTAAGGATAAACTGTCCAATTAAGAAATGAAACCTAAATTATTTTGACTTTTAGCCCAATAACCAACCACCCATGGCCTGCAATGCAGACTTTTCTATCCAATTACAAAATACCACCTAGACCCATGAAGAAGAAGGTGGAAAAGAAAACTGGCCTCTGCCCTAAAATCTCCATCTTACTTTATATATATTACTATATTCTAAAACCTTAAACTCTTAATTTCTACACCATGTGATATTACACACTTCTATTCAAACTACACACCTATAATCCCAGTTTTATCATTCAATTTTGGAAGCCTTCTCCACAGCCTCAGGTGAAATGCAGTGTTTTCTTGGGGGTCAGTGCCTGTCAGCACAGAAAGTCTAAAATTCTCAGTGACCAGGGTTCCAACACCTTCTCCTCAGCTGTCACAAAGTCTCACAAGTGTTGACTCAGACAGGGTGGGATGTGTCACACGTGCTGAGTCTCACCTCAGCTACAGAATGGGGCTACAGAAAACAGACAGGAAAGTGCACATGAGGGCAGGACAACATGGGGGACCAGTGTTCTGGCTTTGGCTTTGGGCCTCCCACAGCCCCACAGCTCCTGAGCAGACCTGCCACAGTGAGCAGGCAGAAGGGCAGGGCTGTTACCTTGGTGCCTTGGGAAGGCTGACCTGGAATAGAGACTGGACAGAGCTAAAGCAGATATTTAGTTAAAGGCCTCTAGGATACACCTTGGGCAGGACAAGAGCCTGACCAGGGCTACATCCAAGGTGGACCCAAAATGGTCACAGAATGGACCCCAGGTCACGAGGTCTCACACTTTTATAGTTTTGGTCCATTTCCATATTGGGGTTTAATTGTCCAATTACAGCTTCAGGCTGTGAGGTCTCATCCTCCTTGTTTTCCCCTTCNCAGTTTCAGGCTGTGAGGTCTCATCCTTCTTGTTTCCCCCTTCAGTCCACCCTTGTTTGTGCTTTTGGGCCTGAAAGTTGTCCTTGATCTTCAGCAAGGAAAGGATTTGGTTTTTTTACCTACTCTGTGAAGAGAGTTCACCAGCACCTAATATGAGGCTCAGAACTACACCCCAAGGCAGCCCAGAATTTGAAAATATTAAGGCAACATTTCCCCCCTTTAGAGGCTTGACAAGGCCTTTTCCTTGTTGAGTCTCTACTGTAAATATGTACTAACAATAGATATTCAAGGCATCAACCTGGCTCTGGGAGAAAGGCTGAAATGCTCTGTGTGAAAGGGGGAAGTGGTCCCCTCTTCGGCGAGGAACATGTTGAGGGATTACATTTCAGGAATGAAGATTTCCAGGTCTGACTCTGCCAGCAGAGCTGTCAGTGAGGAGTGTGCAGTGGTTCCACCACAGGCTGAGGCTATAAAATCCCAATAAAGACATGCTTATAGCCACCTCACAGGTAAAGGTGGCATCACACAGAGTCCTGGAATGCTGCAAAAAGCTCTGCTGGCCAAAGTGTGGTTTTGACAAACTAAGCAGATTTGACAGTGTTACATTCTCCTGACAAAGCACTTGTTTCAAACCTCATGTTAGACTGCATGTATGGCCTCTCAGGAACCTTCTCTCCCTTTCATGTGTAGAAAATGAACTCTGGAGCACAGAATCAGGGAATCAGTGGGAAAAGTTTGTATTTATTTTATCTCTTTGCAATGTATTTGGTTTTTTGTATTTTTTCTTTTAATTGCAATGCCTGAACATACTTTTTTTTTTCATTGTTGTATTCACAGCTTTAAAAACGAAATTTATTAAATAACTATGATTAAATTAATTAATTATGGTTAACTGTAAGCTATGGTGCTTATTTTTGTAACATGGGACTTGGGGTGATCTCAGATCCAACACTTTGCAACGCTGGGAGTGGTGAGGTGGCAGCACTAATCTCAGGTGTTTAAAGGGCTCTTCTGACCTGATCCTTGACTTGGGGATTGCCCCGGGCCTGGTGCAGCACCTGGGCCTTGGCCTTGTTGAACCTCATGAGATTCTCATGGTCCCACTTGTCAGGCTTGTCCAGGTCCCTGGGCATGGTCCCCTCCTTCTGTGGTATCCCTGCCCTGCTCAGCTTCCTGCAAACAGCTGAGGGTGAGCTGGAAGCACTGTCTGTGTCACTGGGGAAGCCCTGCAAGAGCCCCAGGGCCAAGGCAGAGCCCTGAGGGACACCCCTCAGCCCCAGCCCCCTGCCCAGGGGCAAAAGACAGGCTCTCATTGAGCACTTGGTGGGAGCAATGGGTGTATCAGAGACTGAGGAGGAACAGTGGGAATCTGATGTGGATCACGAGCTTTCCCAGTGGGGAGATGTTAGGAGGTACCAAGAGGTCTCCGACTGGGAAGGATCTCTTGATCAAGAGCTCTCCCAAGGAGATGTCAGTAGGTGTGGAGAACTCTCTGGCTGGGATGAGGAGAGCAGGAGCTGTCCCAGGGAGAAGCCCTTCGCTGCCAAGAATTTTCTGACTGGGAAGAATGCAAGGAGCAAGGGCTGTGCCAAGGAGAAGGTGGTAGCTCCCCCGAACCCTCTGACTGGGAAGATTCCATTGGCCAAGAGTTGTCCCAAGGCAATGGTAGCAGACCCTCCGTGCAGTCCAGTTGGGAAGATGATGGTGACAAAGAGCTTGCTCAGGACCCTTGGGAACACGTCAGCATTCACAGCATCCAGGTCAAGCCTTTGCTGCAGGAGAAGGATGTGGGACAAACTGAGCTTCTTTGAGCTGTTTTGTTGCCGCTGCCTGAGGCCACAGCTGGACAATCAGTGCCTGCTGCCAGCACTGGGCCCCCCAGCCCTGGAGCCCCAGAGCCTGCCCCGTGTCCTGAGGGAGTCACACGGGGCTGCCTTTGCCTGGACGTGTCCATCCAGGGTCAGCAATCCCTGGATGCTTTGCATCCTCCCAAGGCCATCTCCCCAAGGCCCAAAGTTACCTGAGCAGCACCTGTGGGGGACAAGTGGTGCTGGGTGGCTCAGGGGTGAATCCCAGAGAATCATCCAGATGGGAAGATACCTTGATGGTCTGTAGCTGTGAGGCTGGATTGGGAAATGCTGCTGCCTTCTCCAAGTGTCTCCTTCAGAAGCTGCTCAGAGCAGGCCAAGGGAGCAGCCATTGCAGGTCCATGTACACACACACATTCCTCAGCACAGGAAAGGCAGGAAGGGCCTCCTGTAGAAGATATTCCAGCAGAAGTTTATTCTAGCATGCTGAAGAGACCAGGGAGAAGAGACCAAGACTCTGTGGTGCTCAGGGGTTAAGTGAGGAGTCAGTGGCCAGTGGTCTGAGGGCACAGGGGTGGTACAAAGGGCAGGGCAAAGGGCAGCAGCCTACAGAGGGAATGAGGGATGGACAATTGGGGTGGACAGGGTGAAGTGACCAATGAGGGAGGCAATCCAGGATAGATTGGCCATGGTTCTGCAAGATACCATGAACAAAGTCTTCTCTATCAGTCTAGGCAGGGAACTCTATGGTAACTCCTTCTACGGCAAAGCTTGGAAGTTTCCCTGAGGGGATTTTTAGGGTTCCCACAACATTTATGCAGTCCCACCAGCACCGCCATCATCACCCCAAAACCACGTCCCCAGGTGCCACATCTGGATGTCTCCTCAACACTTCCAGAGACAGCGACTCCACCACTTCCCTGGGCAACTTCCTCCAACACCTGACCAATGTGTCAGGGAAAACTTGTTCTAATATTTAATCTGAATCTCCCCTGGTGGAATGGAAGGCTGTTTTCTCTCATCCTGAAAGGATTACATGCTGGTCCTTTGGGATTGTGCCCACGAGGAATGGGCACACATGGGAGGTGTTTCTCCAGGGACGTCACTGCAGGACTGTGACACAAATGATTCTTCCAAAACAGCTAAGGCTGTATTCANATGGAAGGCTGTTTTCTCTCATCCTGAAAGGATTACATGCTGGTCCTTTGGGATTGTGCCCATGAGGAATGGGAGGTGTTTCTTTAGGGACATCACTGATTCTTCCAAAACAGCGAAGGCTGCATTCAAGAAAAAGTACTAGTAAAAAAAAAACCACCACAAATTCCCCACTCAGAAAAAAAAAGCCAAAAAACAAAACAAAAAATAAATAATAGGAATAATAATAAGAGTAAGAAAAAGAAGATGATGAAGAAACAATAGTAGTAAATAAGAAGAAAAGGCATAAGGATAGTAAGCTGAACAAGAATTATGAGAAAAAGGAGAAATAGTAGTAGTAATAATAATATAAATAATAGTAAGAACGATAAGAAAAATCAATAGTAGTAGTAAATAATAACAAGAAGAAGAAGTGGATGATGATGAAACAGTTGTAGAAGTAAATAATAGTATCAAATTAAAATAAACACAAATCAAATTAAAATAAACACATCTTCTAGAACCACAGATTGAAGGGAAGAACCTTAAGGTCCTCTAGTTCCAACAAGTTATCTCCTGCTCTCTCTCTGAGACATCTTTCCTGTTTTTCTCTACTGCTCTACCTCCCCCTTTCTTTAATAATATCCACATAAAAATCTGTATATTGTCCTCATATGGTCTCCTTTGCACCTTCATTTGGGCAGAGGCATCTCTCTCTCATGGGCTCGTAGCACCTGCACAGGTCCCTTCCAGCCACAAACATTCCGGGATTCCATCAGCTCCTCGCTTCCCTTTTCTTCTTGCCTCTGCTTCCAGCTGGGAATGTGCTTGAAAATGTCCAGCAAAGAAGCCTTTAGTGTCTGCTCTGGGAGCCCACACCTCTTCAGGACCTTGTCACCTGCACCTGCAGAGCTCCTCGAGAGGCACGGCAGAACCAGCACCCCGAGAGCCTCGGGAATTCCCCTCTGTGTCCATGGCACACACTGCAATGCTCTGGAATTTCAGTTTCCAGCAAGGAAAAGATGTTCCTGCCCTCTAAGGCAAAGCTCTTAAGGGGCTGAAACCCAAGTGGAGCAAGATCTTACAACGACATTGCATGACCAGCTTTCATAACTTAATCAAGTTACGAAATTTGCATTGTTTTAGCCTGTGGAATGGGGGAAAAAAATCAGGCGAGGGTCTTTGCCTGGGAGTTGCCACGGGTAAAGAGACACTCGGAAAGAAACAGAGCAGGCACCTGCCCCATACCCCCACCGAACCCCTCTACCTCGGTGTCCCCCTGCCCTCCAAGGTACGGGACAGCCACTCCGAGCCCTTCTACCCCCGCCACCAGGCGCCCGTCCCGAGTCCTTTTACCTCGAGGGCACCGGGTAAAAGTTACCCCGAGGGCACCTACCCTGAACTCCTGTACCTTCGGGGGCACAAGGAGCTCACTCAGGGCCATGGTACCAGGTGCCCATCCCGCGCCTCTCTATCCCCTTTATTCCAGACTACCACGAGCACAACATGACCTTGTCGTATTCCCAGGGGCACCAGATGCTCATCCCAAGCCCCTCTTACCGCCGGGGCCGCCAGGTGCCCACCCCAATCCCGTCTACCCCTTGTACCCTCGGGCCACCATGCACCCATCCCCACCACGCCGCAAGACACGGCGGCCCGAGCGACCCCCGCCNTGCGGCGGGACGAGCTGCTGGAGGAGGGCGGCTCGGTGCTGGCCTGGGCGCTGTCGCGGGGCAGCTGGAGGCGGCAGTGGCGGCGGGCCTGGGTGGCGGCGCTCCGAGCCGAGGCGGCGGAGCGGGCGGTGAGTGCCGGGATGCAGGTGATGGATGGCGGGGAGGGAAGGAAGGGACGGGGGATGCCCGGCGGCGGCTCCTCCGCGCCCGCCGGGATGAGGCCGGCGCCTCCCGGCCGTGAGGGCATCGCGCCGGGACGCGGCTCCGGGCGCTGCCCGCTGCGAGGAGCGGCTGTAGGAACGCCGGGACTTGCTGCGGGGATGTAGCGGGTGTGTCGCTGACCCCTCCGTGTGTGTGTGTGTGTGTGTGTTTGTGTATTTACACGTGTGTGCTTGGCGGCTGCTTGGCAGGGATTGCCGGAGGGAGCTGGCCGAGGCGCGGAGTGGGCGCACGCGTGGGAAGCGGGGAAGGATGGGCAGGAAGGAAAGCCCCGAGCCCCGCAGCCCCTGGCAGGGGTTCGCTCCGCCGATAACATTGTTCGGGCGTGGGGAGGAGGAAACAATGGAAACTTCCTGGCCTGGGCCTGCGGCCCGTCCTTCGGCAAATAATTCCCAGAGCTGGGCTTCCCCCGTCGTGCCTCAGGCCCTGCCGAACCCGCGTGTGTGTGGTGGAACTCCGAGGGCTGGTGGCCTCCGAGCCCGCTGCATGGGATGCTCAGGGTTCGGTCACTTTGCCTGTAACCCGGGTCAGGGAGGATGCTCAAAATGTGGTGTTTCTTCCCATCCCAACCTGCCCTTCCCGAAAAAGGCGCAGTGTGGCATCCTGCGCGCTGGTGTGTAATGGTATGCCCGGGGAGGTGAGGAGGTCAGGCGAGGCTGTGGCAAGCTGATTTCCTTGTCCTGAGGACTGAACCCTCGTCGTGTCAGCGCAAAACGCTGAGGATAAGAAGCGGCATGTCCCCAGGACTCTGAAATTGCCTGTGTCTTAGACCTAAGAGGTTCCTTCTTACATGTCAGGGAGCAGGCTGGGGAAGAAGGAAGAGCAGGGCAACATGTGTGTGTGAAAGATAAGGAATAAAAACTAACACTTTCCAAATATCATTGTAAGTTGGGCAGCAGAAAGAAAATAATTTCGTTCTCCCTTTCAAATCGCATGGTGGGGTTGGGAAAAGAGTGGGTTGTGCTAAGAAATGAAGGTTGGTTTGCCTTGTGGAAGAGAAAGGTCCAGACAGCTTGAGCACAGGGAGCTGAAAGGAAGCAGATACAAGTGGCAGTTTCCCATCCCTGGGCAGGGGCAAAGCCCCTTGGGCAGGGACACCCTCCCAGCGCCTGGCACTGCAGCGTGGCGTCGCTCCCGCTGTCAGCCTCCCAAAACCATGTCAGCAGCACCAAGCTAATGAAATCCCTGCCTGCAAAACAGCCTCGGGTGGTGAGGGAAGCGGGGCTGAGTGTGGGTAGCAGGTGAAGAATGCAGTGCTGATGCTTCTGAAGGTATGACCTCAGTGCCCAAAGGCTGCCTTCGCCTTGCTGTCTGTGTGAAGACGGAGTGACTGTCATCACTGTCTGCCTGCACTGATGAGGAGGGCTGGGCAGGGGAAGGCTTCTTTCCTCACCTCTGCAAGATGATATTTGGGGTTTCTTAGCTTTGGCAGAGCCTACTGTTAGTGGGCCAAACCAAACACACCTTTTCAAACTGCAGCACTGATAAATCTTTGCTGAAGAGCAGCAGTTTCACTGAGCCCTCTTAGTGTTCATGGACTTGGCTCTGCACTGTGTACCTTGATATTCTGCTACAGGGAAAGATGATTAGGCCCATAGTTATGTCCTAAGTATATGTTTTCAGGTTCTACCCTGTGTTATGAAGTGAGGTGTCATGCAATTAATACGTGGAGGTTTTGACATGCATTTGCAATTCCAGGAACTTGACTGGCTGTGCATTTTTATCACTTGTTTTCAAGCCATGGGTTCATCACCTAATGATGCTTCTTTTCTTTCTTGTTCCTTAGGATTCTCAGTTGCTCACGTTTGAGGAAGATGATCCAGCAGAACCACTTGAGCTAGCAGTTAAAGAAGTCACCAGTGTTGTAAAGTCAGCTGGAGAGAAGGTAAACTTTGGTTTTGTTGCCTTTCAGTGTACTTTGGGTCAGGAAATGTTTTATTAGTGTCAGTGGAAGTTTTATTTATCAATAGATCTGTACCCTTGACCTGTGTTTGTCGAGACAGGTAAGAGGCTGCCTCTCTAAAGAACCTGTGCAGACTCCCTGCATTGATTCACTTCTTTAGGAGAATGTGCTCCAGGGCTTCCCCCAAATGCACAATAACCAGGGTTATGCCAAGTTTACAGCTACACCCTCAATGAGCTCATGGAGCAGCCTCTCCCCCACCTCCACAGTGCTGATGATGGGTCCCCATCCTATTGCTGAAGTGTGCAGTGAGAAGAAGGAAATTTCTTTCCTGGGCCAGGCAAACATCTTTGTCTGCCTCTTGCTGTTTGTGTGGCTGATGAAAGGTTTGCTTCCTAAGTGGGAGCTGAGTAAGGATCCGTGGAACAGGTGCAGAGTCCTGAGGGTGAAGTCCTGACTCTGCTGAACCCTGTGTTCAGTGAGCAGAAAGTGTTTTCTTTCCTCATCTCTCACTGCAAATACTGGGAAGGTGGTTCAGTGCCTGTGAAATTAAAATGAGGCAGAACATGGCTCTTGGAACAGCAAAAATACATTAAAAGGGGAAAAAAAAATGTATATGTTTACTTGCAATGATAGTTCCAGCATTTTTGTCCTAGTGACTGTAAGAACTGCTTACATTAGACACCTGCATCAAATTAGCCTGATGCTTTTCCTTTAGTTTTGCTTTGTTATTTTTCTTTGCTCGTCTGATTTAGATGCTAAGCAGCTCTCCTATGATTCCTTTGAAAACTATGCATGCTTATCTGCCTGATACACAACTTAGAGGCACACCCTGACTGGTGGCAGCTGGGGATTGCTCACATGTAAAGCTGTTTGTGTACTTATTTTCTCCCTTCTCTTAAAAATTCATTTCAGTCCCAGTGATCCCCAGCAGTGGGGCTGGAGAGACTGGACTTGGTGGGGCTGTAGGGTTGGCACAAGTGCTACTCTGTGCCACTGGAAGATGCCACAGAATTGTAAGGGGAGGGCACTGCTAGGTCTGGGAGTGATGTGCTGTGTCATGTGTGAAGCCAGGACCCGAGGGAGAGCTGCTGCAAATAAAAGCTGGCAAATAACAGCACAAAAAAAAAATTGGTGTCTTGCAGTGCAGTGTCTGAAATGTTGCTGGAAGGGACAGGCAGGGCTGGGTTGAGCCATTCCAGCATCTTAATGGAGGTGTTCTACTGCAGACAGAAATCTGACATGGTTTCAAAGCAGCTTAGACCATCAGAGGCACATTTTAAAATTTATTGTACTAAAACAGGTTTGCTTTCAAACACTGGGTTCTTCTGAGCTGTGTCAAAACCCATTTCAATAGTCTTGTGCACAGCTGCTGGAAAAAGTTCTCTGACTCATTCTTACTCCTTCAGTTTAGGTACAACCTGAATATTTATTTGAATTATAGGGTATAATAACCTTAGAGTGGCAGTCTGGCAGCTACTTTTCCTTCTTCTTTAAATGCATGCCTTTCTCAAAACACCTCAGGAGTTCTCTTTGATAATATGATAATTGTGTCTTATATTTCCTGAGGGAATACCAAGGCTGTTTGGTTTTTTGGGGGTTTTTTTTTGGTGTTTTCTTTTTTCCCCCATCCTCTTCAAACTCCTAATGTTTGCATGTGAAATGGAAATGTCTCTCTGCAGCTTGCCCAAACTCAGAGTTCTGACAGAAATTGATGTGTGCTGCAGGCATGGCTGGAATGCTGCTGCTTCTCAGCTTGGCCCAAGCTGTGGTGACAGGAACAGAGCTGCTCTGTGGCTGAAGGTTACACCACACTGCCCCTTGATAAAGCCCCTATTTATGTGTTGCCTTCACTCCAATTTTGGGCCAGAGCCTAAGTATATAGAATGAAATGGCCTGTTTTCATTGTGTGGTATTGGTTGTTTTGTTTTAATCAAGTAAACTTTAGAAATATTCTTAGTCTTAGCTTTTCCTGCCAGCCTTTCCATTAGTGCAGTCTATTTCCAGAGGACTTGAACTTCACAACAGAAACAGCAACAAAAAAGGCAACAAAGATGAGTGTTCTCTTGCTGGGGACTTGGCACAGAGGTTGGGATGGAGCAGGCTGTGACAGAAGTCTCCCTTCTTTTACTGCTTCATGCAAAAATGGAAAGGGATAAAATTCCTTCAGAGTGCCATTCCTTTAATGTCACTGCTGCACTCCTAACTGGGACCATTCCTAGTGTGTTTATTTCTGATTATTTTTGGTGGGGTGAACTGCCCTGACCATGGTGTACAGTTCCTGTTGTCTTTTAACTCCCCATTTTGCTTCAAAAGCCATCCCAGCTCTTTGCTGCTTTAATGACTGGGGTTTTTTTACAAGCCTAGTTGGAATAAAAGCCCCTGGATATCTTTTCCTTGGCTTTTTTTAGTCTTTGCACTAATGTAATCCCTCCTTCTTCAAGTGTTTACTCTTCTTCCATGGTGCTTACTGTCAGTAAATGTATTATGAAGGGATTATATTTCCTTCCAGCTTTTGTTTAGCTTGCCTGCATAAGTTACTCCTTAAATCTCCTTTTACAATGCTGTTCTGGCTCCTCAGTCTCTCCTCTGCACTCATTCTCAGCAGCAGCTCCAATTAAATCCAAATTTTTGAACTTGATGGCTGAAGGGCTACACAGCCCTACAGGTAAAGTCTCACAGTGCAAGGAGGCAGCTTCTTTTTGTCTCTGGAAGTACTTTCCTGAGGGGTTTTGGGCTCCAATCTGCCTCTCCTGTGGCTGCTTCATGCTGTGAGTGCCTTGTTGCATCAAGATCTCTCTCCCTGTGGTGCTGTCCTGGTGATGAAGTGTCCTTTGGGTGAGCAGTAGTTGTTAATTCTTACACACACACACACATCCCCCATGTTTTGTATTGCATTCCTCTCCTATGTTTCAAGGTCTTCCAGCTTTCCTGTGTTGTGACCTAATATTCCTTTATGTTGCTGCTTCCCAGCTTGCTTTCCTGAGCATCACATTCTTTCAGGTTTCTCCTGAGGGATTTTGGACTTTACCTGTGCAATAGGTTTGGTGCCTGAAGGAATCTTTGGTGTCCTGTTTCCAGCTTTCACCTCCCTGCTCACTGTTCTGTCCTCTCCCTTTCAAACACCCCAGTCCCCCTTAATGGGGGGAATGATGGAGTACAAGCTTAATTGTCACTGGGTGAGGCTACAGAAGTAAACAAGTCAAGGTTGTGATCTAACATTCTTCAGAACTGAGTGCCTTGTCAGGGGAAGATTTCCTCTGAAATCTGAAAGTGGTGGGTGTTTGCTTCACTGGAGGTGATCCTGCCTTTGGCACTGCCTGCATTCCAGCTGCTGCTGCAGATGTGTGTGGGCCTCCTGTAGGCTTGTGCCACATCTGCCAGCTTGGCACAGGGATCAGGGAAGCCTCAGCACACCCAACACAGGAGAGCTGTTTCTGCAAGTGAATGCTCTCCAAGCTACCACAGCACAAACTGGCAAACCTCTCCCGGGGTTTTCTGTCCCCTCTTGGTGTCTGTGTCTTTTAGCTGTGCTGTGTCTCAGATGGTTTGGAAAGGCTTGCATGATAATGAGGCCAAACTAGCAATTCTATTTCTGGTATTGATTTATATTCCCCTTTCTGAAATACAAGTACTGCTTCCTGTCTTTGCACTGCTTGATGTTCATTTGAACTCATTAGGTGGATTGAAAATTCTTCCTGTCCTGTCTCCTTGTACTCCCTGCTTGTTTATTTTATCCCCTCACTCCCCATTTTTTCCACCTATTTGAATTTGAATGTGTTGGTCTCAAAGGAGTGGATAAATGCACATGTTCCATCAACTTCTGCTTTGTTTCTGTTGCTGACATGGAAACTCTCTCTCCTGCACTGGGTGCATCCCTCACCCTGCCTTCAGCATGGTGTTTACCACCATTGGCAAAGCTGGCCTGAGGTTTTCACTGTACTTACAGGCAAATTCAGTTTGATACTGGCTCCTGTAAGTCCACTCCTGCCTCTGCCTGGGTTAGACATTGCATTTGTCATCTCCCCTTCATTTGCTCTGGTCACTTGGTTAATTGTTTGGGTAAAGAAGGGAAGAAGCTGAAGAAAGCCCCTCAAGAAATGAAGGAATTGGCTCTGGTAACCAAGAAGATCATGTAATTCTTCTGAACAGCTGAGTGCTAATGACTGTCAAAAGGCAGAAGTTTTTGACTTGAAAAATTTCCTTGTGGTGAGGTTTTAAGCTGAGCACACAAACTGTCTGTGTGGCCATTGACAAGATGAGTTTTCCATGCCAAAAATGAGAGCCTTCTCATAGTAGTACCCTGTGAGACACATTGGAAATTGTGAGGGTCCTAAATCTTACTGTGAGATCAAGGCAGCTTTCACTGTGTGGCTGCCTCATGGTTAATTCTGATTTTCTTGTGAAAATGTGAAATATTTGTATTGCTTGCATACTACTGAGTAACCTCAAGTAACCTCCCCTTTCTGGAAGTAAATGCCAAGTGCAGTAAAACTAATTTCCTTCTAGAAAACAAACACAAAAGGCAATTAAAGCCTGTACTGCTGGGGGTTTTACAAACACTTGTGGTGTGGTCAGGGCCTGGGGAAGGTGAGGGAAATGTTCCCCATCAGGGCTGTCAGAACTTCCCCCTGAAGCCACAGCCCTTCAGCTCAGGGAGGGAACCTGCTGCTGCACTTGGGGAGGGAAGAGTAAAGAAAAGGGAACGTGTAATGCACAAATTAATGGGGTGCCAGTGGCAAAACTGAAACCTCAAAGCAAGAGGACACCTGTGTGAGGAGCAGGGGCACCACGGTGCTTCTTGAGATGAAGAAGCTTCTGCTGCTGTCAGGGAGGAAAAAACTGAGATATTGAAGCCTGTCCAGAGGAGCTGCAAAGGGGAAAAGTCTGGATATAGAGGGGGATGGCAAAGCAGGGGAAGGGTTTTAATAGCTGTGAGTGCACAAGTTTGGGCACTTGACTTTCTCAGAAAAAGAGTCTTGCTCAAACCACGGTGCTTTCTCAGTCCCCTTTGTTCCTGTGGTTGTTTCTCTGGAAGAGAACTGTTAAAAGATAAGTGTACTCAGAGTTTTAGGTACACGTGAGCAAGTTGTGTCACTGCAGCTCAGGGGAGCTGGGTGCCAGCCTTTTGCATGTGGGGAACTGAGCCCAGCCAGGTCTGGGAGCTTTGGCCACTGCAGCTCATCCCATCATGAGGATGTCAGGTCAGGGGTGCAGAGGAGAGGCTGGAAACAGCAGGAATAACCCTGGCAGTGGGGTGATGGAGTGCCCTGGCAGTGGGGTGATGAGGTACCAGCTGTGTGTGGGGAGGGATGGCAGATCACTGAGGAGGAGCAGGGACACAAAGGTACCTGAGGAAGGGCTGGGAGCTCCTTCCATGGGAGATCCCCAGAGCACATGGAGAGAAGGGTGTTTGTGCCAAGGGAGGTGTTGGAGAGAGAAAATACCTTTGTCTTTTTTCTTTGTGCTGCTACTTCACCCTATTTCTGCTAATTTAGGAGCTGTGTCTTGTCCAGATGTTGGATCACAAGAGGGAGCTGGGGGTGACTCCTCTGGGAGTTCAGCATCAGCTGGTCCCAGCTGCTGTGCAAGGCTTGATTTTTCAAGAGCAGTTTGTTAAAAAAGTGACAGGTTTTTAGACTCTAAAACACAAAGGGTTGATAACTGGGGATGTCTCTGATAAGGGGAGTGGGAGAGAGAAGGAGGGATAGAAATGGAACTGAAGGAGAATCTCTTCCCATCAGTCCAGGTTCCTCTGTTTTTTTGTGGACACCTCTCCTTCCTCTTTCTCTCACTGCCAGCCAGAGAGGGGTGCTTTGCCTGGCCCTCCCTTCTCCAGCTCCTGGTCTGTGCAGAGAAAATGAATTTGAGGAAGGAGGTTGGAATGAGGCAGGGGAAAAGGAGCGGAGCACGGGATTCTTCAGTGTTTTTCTTTGTGTGCCTGCCATGGGGGAAATGGCCTACATATTCCTGCTCAGGTCTATCAAAATCACCTGCTACACTTCTAAAGGACTGTCACTCAGCAAGGGAAGCAGCAGTTGCAGTCTCTTTAATCACCTTTTCACCACTTGTGGCAGCATCAGAAATGAAAATAAAGCTGCTTTCTCTTCAAATTCCAGCTCAGAATTCTGCTTCTCTCAGTGTTCTGACTCCACCATCCATCCTGCTCCCAGAACAAAGGGATTCACCTGACAGAAATACTTATTATTTTCCATTTACAAATATGAACCACTCCTTGTGATGACTGGATTAAAAATTGACAGGTGGCTGTAGGTGAATAGCATGGTTTTTTTAGTGAAAGTAAGGGCAGAAGAGGAGTAGGGCTTAGTAGATGTCATTGGCAGAAAATAAATTAATCAGGGAGACTAAAACTCCAAACTCCACTGATCTGGGCTTTGAAATGAAAGGTAAAAATAGATATAAAAAACGGATTTAGCATCTCTTGACAAAATGCAGAAAGAAAAATGAAAGTTTCACCACCTGCAGTGATTCCATCCTTTATTTGGAATTAAATATGATTAAGAAACAAGTGGCACATGAACTCATTTACCAACTCTCTGGCCACACTTTTATTTCTTTTAAAAACATTCATGAACCACGTACCTGGCAGCCTTGGCTCTTGGACATCCAGAAATTCCAGAGGAATGGCTCTGCATTGCATGTATGTACAGCAAG
The DNA here is from genome assembly GCA_013398995.1 of Alaudala cheleensis. NCBI lineage: Eukaryota > Metazoa > Chordata > Aves > Passeriformes > Alaudidae > Alaudala > Alaudala cheleensis. The sequence goes on along the minus strand of VWYE01018917.1, from coordinate 15,191 downwards.
TCCAACTTGTTCTGAATGCACTGAACTTCCTATGGATCTGTGGAAAAAACACACGTGGATGATAAAACACTGGTTTTATCCCATTAGGATGGAAGTGTCAGCAGTTTTTGCATCAGACTTGTCCTTTTTCCTCCTCTTCTTTCAAAAAAGAAGAAGAACCTTTTCCTTTTTGAAGCCTTTAAAGAGTCACTGTATCAATCCATTGCTTTGAATGAAAGGAGTGATTCCATGTTTCCTCTCAGCTGCAAGTAAAACCAGCAGCTGGGCTCTTTGTTCTTGTCAGCTATTAAAAATCCTTTATATTTTTGCCATCATACTGGGTGTTGGTCATGTTTGTGTGGGATTAAGGTCAGAAATTACTTCTGAAGGAATCTGGACTTTGGGAAGGGGGAGAAGTGAGGAAAACTCATTTGTCCACTTCTAAATTACAATTTGCAAAGGCATAACCTGAAAAGGCAAATCTTACTGCTTGTGGGTGTGCTTGGGATTTTTATTTGTCATATCCACCCCCCCCACCCCCTGCTGCATTGTAATTAAGTCTCTACCTTAATGGATGTACTCAGGCCCTTGATAAAGCCCTGCCCATCCTTAAAATGTACTCCAGAGAGCCCAGGGAGATGAAATGTATTTAAGGAGAGGCTGATAAGGATCTTCCAGGAGGTTCATGATTCCTTTGAAAGCTTTCAGCTTCAATTCCAGTGCCCCTAAGTGGAGCAGGAAGTGTACAAACACAATTTAATAGCACCATGCAGAGTTTTTGCCAGACAGGGAATTACTTGTCTGTGCATGGCATTGACCTGGTTCCCTGTGCCTGAGTCAGTGTGAGGAGCTGTGGGGACAGGAACCACAGAGGGACAGTGACAAGCAGCTCTCCTCCAGCAGCACATCTGTTTGCAAAGCAAACATGCCTCTGTGGTGTGATGAATAATTCCTGACTTCCACCCCATGGGCTTTTTTCCTGTGCTGCCAGGAGCGCTCCAGGAATTTCTGCACACTCCAGGAATTTTGCGTGGCAGCTCAGTCAGTTTGCAGAGGGGAGGGAGCAAAAACTGCCCACTGTTTACAAACTCAGGGTGATAACAAGCTGGATTACTGCTCGTAAAAGTGTATTGCAGTCAAGTGGCACTCAGGCTTTTCCCACGCATTTAGCTTTGTCACCACATTTCAGAGCCTTTCTTGGTTTGGTCAGAGGCTTGAATAAATTCTTAAAGGCTCCTGCTCCTTCTGATCCCACTGAGAACTGGAATTACTCAGACAGAATCCTCTGCTGTAGCAGCAGGTTTATTCCAAAGTTTCTCATTTGTGGGATGCCACTAAACTAAAGATTGTGTGGTAAATCAGCTGTCCTGTTGTAGGCTGCTTTAGCTCAGAGCAGAAGAGGAAGAAGAGCAAACATCTTTGCCCTCTTGGAGCTTTTTAATATCTAGATCTGTGAAATGGAAAGGAGTCCTTGTCAGGCAGGGAGTTACTTCTAAGTTAGGTAATGATACAAAAGAAGTTTTGGGAAATGCCATAATTTGCACGTATTAAATTTCATGTACATATTTGAACACTTGAACCATGTGCTTTTAGAAGAATGTACAGAAGGAGGCGGGAACATGAATGAAATTGCTTAGAAATTTCCCACTTGTGCAACTTAGCATAATTCTGCTAGCTTAAATCCCTTTCTTATTTGCCTTCACCAGACCTTCTGAAGACTAATTTGTTTTTCCCTTCATTTCCCCTCATCCTTTTCCTTTCTCCAGGTGGTTTCCTGCAATGTTGTGGGAGATGCTGTTAAGTTCCTCGTTGCTGTCTCAGCCCCTTCCCCCGAGGCTGCTGAAGCTCAGTCCTATTTTGTGAAGCTGTCCCCAGTACACCTGCAGGTAAAGCCCTAAGTGTTGTTCTCTCTTCCCTGCCTTTTGTTTCCCCTCTGGGGCAAGTGGTAAATACAGAAATTAAGCTGCCTCTTCAGGAGGCTGGGGATAAATAACATGTTGGGTAGACTGCTTGGATATCTGGAACAATTCCCTTCTTTAACTGGCACTCTCAAAGCTCAAGCAACTTCTGCCTCTTTAGTGTTACTTTGAAGTTGCCTACTCAGAAATTGGTGTCATTCTTCCTGTGCATGGAGATTGACCTACAATTTCCTGACAGGACACCACAGCACTCTACAGTAACTTTTTCCTGCCCACAGCTTCAGCTCTACGTGAAAGACAAAGGAGAAGATGTCAAAGTTGAGTGGTTCCTCATTAACACCAATGAAATCAACTTTGAAATCCAGCCAGCAGTGCAGGAGGTCAGTCAGTAAGTTTTATTTGTAATGGCAGAGCAGATGGGTCTCCATCCCCTTGGTGCAAAGTGTGGTGTAAAGCATCTGCCATGGATCATCTGTCAAACCCCTACACCTCTGAAATCCAGCAGCACCTCTCAGGATTACTGAAACAAGCCTGTATTTGACAGACAAATGATTTGTCTGTCAAACAAAACACCTTTCATCCAAATTCAGGGTGTGAAAAATGTCTGTTCCTGAATATCTTCTCTCAGAACACTTCTAAAATTATAAAAAATACCCCAGTTGTAATGGTATTTCCATCAAAGCAATTGAAGCATTGCTCCTTCCCTAATTTAAATCAGTTTTGAAATCTGCCAACAACAGATCAGAAACAGCTGTGAAAAATACAGTTATTTAAGGAAATGATGGATGATCTAAAAATATTTTGATGCTTTTGATGCACCTGATCTTTGTGTGAGCACTGATTCATTGGGACATCCCCTGCAAGAGTTTAATCTTGACTGGGATTCTCTTCTGCCTTTGACCCTTCACAGTTTTTTATTTTTGGCACAAATGTGGCACAAACTGTTTATTACAAGTGGGGGGGAAAGGCTTGCTTGTGTTTTGTGAAGTTTTTCTTGACTGAAGGCCTTTTTAAATAATAAGTTTATTGTAGAGCTGTTTCTAATGACCTGTACTGAGAGAACTACAGTCATGGTAATTTATTACCACAGCTTTTGTCCATAAAAATGTGAGACTCATAACTAAAGACAGACAAGCCTTTTGAAGTGTGTTTTAATGTAGGTTTTACCATGCACACGTAGCATGAAAATGACCTTCATGTGCTGGGGTGGCATGTTGATTATCCACATTTGAACAGTCACTAAGTATTAAATCCTCCCTGACAAACACAGATGACTCTGCTGCAGTCACTGGAATTCACAATCAGCTTTTTGAGAGGTGCCCAAGCCCAGCTTTGCAGAGCTGCACCTGTTCTGCTCTGCCTGCATTTTTGGAATGAGCCTGTTAAGTTCTTCATTTGTTAGAGAGCTTTATTTTCACTTTGAAGTTTGTATTGGCACTTCTGGAAGGGGAGAGGCAAAAAACAAAGGGCTAAAACCTGTGAGCAAGCTACACCTTAAAAATTGCCTCAGCTCCTAAACTTCAGTGTCAGCTTCTGTGTCTTGTTTTTTCCCTCTTCCAGAAGCAAGACTGTGTGTACAAATAAATACCTTTAATGACTTGTGATTATCTCCACAGTGGTGTTGACATCACACAAGAGGGTGTAATAACCCATTTTCTCTTGGTAATGGCTGGGTGAACCTGAGTTGTGTTGGGCAACCTGGCTGGTAGGGTTTGGATTTCCACAAGGTGACTTCATGTGCTGGTGTGCCCCAGGCTGGCTGTGGGGTACACCCCTAGCCCAAGCCAAACCCAAAGTGAAACCTGTTGTCTTTATCATTTTGGGGTGGCAGTTAATCCATTCTGCCTTGCCTTGTCGAAGGAGTTGCGGTGGAGAGTTACTTTCCAAAAAAAGGATGGCTAAAAATGAGGCAGAGCTGACAGGAGGCTCTTTAATCAGTCTCCAGATAACTATGGAAACAACAGCAAATACCTGTGAGCAGAAGTCCAGTGAGTGAGGTTGCTGTTGTTACTGTTAAATAACAGATGTCACATTAGGCTGATGGCAGAGCACAAGAGGCAACTGAGATTTTACAATTTAGGTAAGAGCAGGGGAGGGAAATTACCTCCAAAACAATGAAGACAAACCACAATTTATCTGCTTGTTTAAGTAACTTAAGTAACACAATTGCTGTTACTAAGGCTTTAAATAGCCTCATTTACTGTGATCTTTAGTGAATGAGTACTATGTGTTTCCTTAGTGGTTATTTGAGGGCACATGGTGTGAATGCAGCAGATTTTTGTGGGACTGACCAATGCTGTTGTATGTTTTGAGCATGTCATCAAGGGTCAGTTAGGTAAGGCAGTAAAACAGGATTTCTGTACACAGCATTCCTGGGATTTTTTGTGAAACACCCTGAGTGTTTCTGTAACACCTGGGTGGCTGGGAAAGGGCTCTTACTCCCAATCTGTTGGACCTGTTTGTTGTGCAAGGTGCACATCAGGGAAGCCTCTCAGTGTGGTATCAGATGAAGAAAGATGGATGGCTCCTCTGTTTTTAGGTCAGATCTTTGTCTCCCACTTCAGGCTTTCCTTTAGAAAAGAAACCTCACTGAGATTCCAGAGCTGTTTGGTTTCAGACTGTGTTTTCTGGGACAGCTTGATTTAAAAATCCATGCCCTGTAGGTAACTGAGCAGAAGAACATTCCTGAGGAGCATGCTGTGAGAAGCAGGCATTCTCCAGGAGCACAGGGAGGGCAGGGGCAGTTCACTCTCTTCATACACCTTAGAATTAATCATGTGAAGCTTCACATGTGTACACAAATTCTGTGCTGTGTTCTGACCCCTCAGAGCTTGTGGTGCTAAGCACAGATGGCTGTGAGATTTTTTTTATGGGCAAACAACAACTCAGTGCCCCAGAGCAGCATAACTCTGTCTATCCACTTTCCAGCAAGGTAGAAGACCTCCAGGAGATGCTATCATATTTTTTTTTCAGTGCAGCACAGGATTAGCTGCTTCTCAGCTGTTGCAGGCTGGCATAACTCCCATTAAATCAGTGGAATGGTGTCGATCTGCTTATCTGCTGACCTGATCTGCTCTCTCAGGGGAGCACAGAGCAGTGCAGAACCTTTAAAACACCATCACAGGGTAAAAGCTGTTAAAGAAACTTCTGGTTTTGTGGATAACAGCTGGGCTTTCCTAACTCTCAGAACAGCATGAAGTTTTCAGTGTTTAGTTCTAGCTTTCCCTTAATGCATAATGGAGAAATTTAAGTAATTCTTTGCATGATCTGTTGTTAAATTCTGTTGTTAGCAATAGAAACCACACATCTCTCTCTGACAAAGCTAATGTTTGGTGGCTTTGGTGGTTTAGATATATACCAGATTAATTATTGCCCCAACTTCTTCTGAGTTTTGAGAAGCCTGATTGCTTGTTTCCTCACAGGGGCAGACAGCAGGGACATGTGCAATATCTGAAACGCTCAGAGATGTCTTGAAGAACCTCTTCAGCTCAGCTTCTCCATCTGTGGTGTTGAGTGTGAGGCCTGCAGATACAAAGGAGGTTCAGGTGAGGCTCATTCCTTCCAAAATCATTTGAGAAGTGCCCTTCTGCTTAGTGCTTTCATTATATAGTCATGACTCACAAACGAGTAAGTTGAACAGTGTTTAGGAACCAACTGGGACACAGTCGCTTGTGGCGCTGGAAGCTTTGTGGTCACACCTCCTCGTGTGGCTCCTTGGTGTTACAGCCCAGCTGGGCTTCCCTGTGTGGCTCAGGGGTTTGGTGTTGGCCTGTGCCCAGTGTCCCCCTGTCCTGGTTGCCTTTTGCAGAATGTACAGAGCACGAGCCTTCTCCCTCAGGGCACGAGTCCTCCCAAGCCTCCGCGGGCTCACGAGCTCAAGCTGCTGGTGAGGAACATCGCGGTGGAGCTGCGTGACCCCCGTGCTGCAGGTAACACAGCCCAGGAGCTGCTGCTGCACTCTGGGTAGGCCTGGGGATGGGGTTTTTAGCTTTTCTTTCAGGTGAGATAATGTGGGAGCTCTGGGTTACAGCCTGCTCTCAAAAGAAGGTGTAAGAAATTGCTGTGTTCTGAGAAATCGACTGCGTAGAATCCCAGAATGGTTTGGGTTGGGAGGAACCTCAAAGCTCATCTCATTCCACCGCCTGCCATGGGCAGGGACACCTTCCACTAGCCCAGGTTGCTCAAAGCCCCCTCCAGCCTGGCCTTGAGCATTCCCAGGGACTGCACCTAAGTGTCTTTCAGACAACACCAGGAGTGTTCTGCATCCTAACTTTCAGTCTGGTTTCCTGAAGGAAAAGGTCCCAGTGGATGGCACTGACAATTCTGTCCTCCCCCTCTGCCCCTCCATACTTGCTGAGCTGTCTTTCTCCAAAAAACTTCAACAGAAGACTCAAAGTAGAATCATATTAAGGAGCCTGAGTTATCTGACTATAGATCCCTACTTGTATAGTACAGGTATAGACAAGGGTTTAATACTCCTGTTATGCCTGTTCAAATTGTGTTTGAGAAAATAGTTGAATACAAAGTCTCAGCACATGTTCTGTGCTAACCTGACCCCAAAAGGCCAGTGAAGTGTAGGAATTAATTGTTTTTAAACATTCTGCTTTGCACAGAAAACTAGGATTTCATCTTCTTTCACAGCTTCTCTGGACAACCTGCACCAGTGCTGACTTAATGTATATTTTAGTTTATTTGGGTATTTAAACATCTTGTTCTTCTTGTACAGAATCCATCATTGCTGAAAACAGATTGAAATGATCACATGCATAAAGCTGGCTGATCATTTTCTGGCTTTTTGTTTTAATTTCTAAAAGTTCTCACTTTGGCTGTACCCAAGATGAGGGGCTCAAATCCAACTCTCCATTAGCTGCTGGCAATGACATTGGCTTGATTCAGTGTTACCTTATTTTTCTTTACTTCTGACTGATGTGCAGATATATCTCAAACTCTCCTCCTGCATTATGAACTCCTGAAAGATGATTTTTTTGTTGTTGTCAGGGACATTTTCTCCTGATGAAATACCTCTGCAGGTAAAGGGAGAAGGTGCCTTTTGCAGTGGAGAATGAAGCCAAAAAAGAGGTCACTGCCTCGTGGAGTTAGTGTTGGGTTTGGAAACTGCACCAGGCCTGCCTTGGAAGTGCTCAGACTTCTCCAGGTGCAGGCACATCTCAGATTCTATTTCAGAGGAAATACAGATTCAGGCTCTGTTATTTATGGCCACTAAACAATTCCATAACAGTACTTTAAATGGCAGCTTGTGGCTGCTAAATTGGGCAAGGCAGTAGTTGTAGATAAATATATCCTACTTGCTGTTCTCCTTGTTTTCAGTTAGATGGAATAGGTTTCTGCCCTTGAGTCTTGCATAACACTTGCTTCCCTCATCCTGGTTGGAAGTCATCCCCCTGAAAATCTCTGCAGAGCTTTTTTTTTAAAAAAACAAATTATTTTTAAAGCCATTCTGGAACTCTTGGCTGTGAAATGTCTTATATATCAATAAAACTATGCTGGCAACTGCAACCCAGTCTAGTGGAAAGTGTCCCAGCCCATGGCAGGGGGTTTGGAATGAAATGATGTCTAAGGTCCCTTCCAACCCCATCATTCTATGATTTATTATTACTCTATAATTTCATACTACAAAGGAAACTTTCCAAAAGATTGGGTCGTTTTGCCTCTCTTCAAAAGTCATNTCAGGTGTGGTTGCAGGCTGTGCAGGGTCCCCGGGCAGGAACACACGGCTGGGTGAGCAGAAACCAGCCCAGGCCCATCAGCTCAGGCTCAGCCCCTGTGAAAGCAGCTCAGCTGCTTACTCTGGGGTCAGCTGGGATCCCAAATAAGCTGTGTGTCCCCAGTGCTGTGTCTCCTCTAATCACCTTGCCAGGCCCTCTGTGTCTGAGGCAGGGCTGATCCACAGCCCCAGAGCATCCCCAGAGAACAGTGAGAGCTGCTCACAGCAAATACAGACCCAGCTCCTTCTGGAGAACTGGGGACAGCATCTCTGTTTGCTTTGCACACAGTCAGTACTGAGCTTTTCCGTGTTAGAAGTCTGGGTTTGAATTATTTCTGATGCTGTGAAAGCCATATTAAAGGAATTGTTTTAAGAGGAACACATCTGGCAAACTGTTTCCCCTTGGAGCAGCAGCATAACTACTCTTAATATGCCAATTTGCAGCACTATCAAATTCTGAGATCGAGGCAGAGATAAGTCTGCAGCAGTGCTTTAAAACTTGTTAAAAACCACAGTGCACAAACCATTGTGAATTAGCACTGCTGTCATCAGTCATTTGCCAGCAGAAAAAGCTTATTTTCATGTCCAAATAAACCACTGTGACTGTGGCCAGGAGGAACTTAGAAAACTTCTGGTTTTTTAAAAGCAGCTGAAAGCAACTTAGCTCCCTCCCTGCCTCACACCCACATCATCACCTGCTCACTCTGTTTGTTTTTGGGTTTTTTTTTGTCTCCCCATCTTTTTGAATCATTTTATGCCTGCATTTTGTTGCTTCATGGCAGGTTTAAATTGGGCTGTCACGTTTCACAGTGTGTAGGGTAGCTCACGAGCCAGCAGTGATGCAATGGTGACCTTTGCCATGAATGTACACACCAAGGGAAGGCATTTCTTCTGTGGGAGGGTGAGAAAGTGTCTGCAAAAATGCAGTGTGCAAGGAAGGGGGGTTTCTTTTCAGTGAGTGGCCTTTTGGAGCATTCATAACTGGCTGTTGGTTTTTCTTGCCCTCACAGGCAGCACAGACCTTGTGTGTATAGTTCAGTTGAATGACCCTATGCAGAAGTTTTCCAGCTCTGTAGCCAAAAATGCTGCACATCCCCTTTGGAAGGAAGAGTTTATCTTGTAAGTAACTTACCTGCTGAGAATACTTTCTCACTCTGTTTCCTTTTTTTTTGTTTTTTTCCTGAACTGTGTAAGAGAAGAATGACATTTTGAAATAATTCTTGGCCTTTCTCTGTGTGGCCTCAGAGAGATCTGGAGCTGGTAGGGACTTCAGGATATCTAATTACCTTCTCCATGGATATGAGATACAGGTTTTTAGGTGCTCTAGTAGATGACAGCAGTCACAGGCATAATAAATCAGCTCATGCTCTCCTACAGTGCCAGAAAAGAAGTGTTAGCAAGGTTTTGAAGTCACTTTACTGTGAAAACTGTATTTGAGGGAATCTAATGTCTCTCCATTCCCTCTCCTAAGTGGAAAAGCAAATGTGCAAAAACAATTGACCATCTAAAAGAATGGTGGCCGTGGCTAAAAAGGGAGTGTAAAACTTGAATAAATTGTATTTCTCCCGTAGAACAACAACAAAAATAAGGGACTTTCAGGCAGCCTACACAGTATTCTGTGATTCACACAGCTGCTGTAAATAAGGTCAACAGTGAGCAGTTCTGAAACTACTTTTATTTTCACTTGCTAACAGCAGGGCAGAAACGGCTTCTGAGGTGCTTGAGTTCAGGAAAGGGGGAGTCACTGATGAACTTTGGTTTCTGAGTATCACAAGGTGCTTCAGGCTGTGGGTGTGTGGTTCACTTCAGCCATCTGTTGGTGGAACAGCACCCCCTGCTCAGTGCTGCAGAGCAGACAAGTTCCCAGCAGTTTGGGACAGGAAGTTTGGAAGAATAATACCCTTTTCCAGCTGAAAGGGCTGAGAGAGGACAGGCAGGATGTGATTAACTGGACTGGAATTTGGCCTTGACACCAGGAATAACGCTGGGGTTTCCACACTGCTTTGCTGCAGTGCATGAGGTAAGCCTGGGGGCTTTTACTGATAAATGAATAGGATTTTGGCTGGGGTTTTGGAACTTCTTTCAAGTTCCCACAGACAAACCTCTGCTCTTTTCTTCCTTCAGAGCCAAAAACATCCTCCACTTGAACACCACTGCACTGACCCCCATGTCAGGCTCTGCTTTAGCTTCATGGCAAAGCAGCAGTAGTGCCATCAAGGTGCTCCTTTCCAAGTTTTGGGGTGCAGGCAGGGTGGGAGTGACAGGGAGAAACTTCAGATCTGCATCACAGATGATATTCCACAGCATCTAATGGAGGTGGGGTGTCTGCAGGCAGGATCTCACCATCCTGAAACAGAGACATAGCAAAATGAAATCCAGGTTTGCATGCCCTCAGGGGTTTTGGCAGAAGGCCTGCTGAGAAGGTTATAAAATAAAGTTTTGCTGGAGGGTTCCTCAGTAGGTGCCCAGTTTGCTTCAGTGTCTCAGTCAGAGGAATGGTTTTGTATCTGTTGTCTAGTCCATCTTAGGAAGTACCACATGTGTAATTCTGAGAGTTCTTCACCTGGGTTTTGGCACACAGAAACTCCTTCTTGTTGGCTTGCAGCATCCTTGAGTCTTGTTTTGGAAAAGGGATACTGACCCTTCTCATTTAAAGCTGGAACTACTTTTGTTTCCTTGCAATTGTCCTGTTTTTGCAGGACACTTTCCTGCTTTGACAGGGATGTTGATGGAGCCTGTTCCAGCATCTTGACTCACAATTTTGATCCTGCCAGGAGAAACAAAGCTTTTTGGTGGTGTGGTGCAGCAGTCAGACTGGGAACCATCTTCAGCTGGGAGGGCAGCGTTTGTCAGCTCCTGGGGAGAAGAAAAACCTCTGAAGCTCAACAAATTGAACCTGTGCAAAAGAGGGGGAGGGACCCAGGCCTTGGTTTTCTGTCTGTGATCCCTTTAAACACTCTTACCCACCTGCAAGGAGCAGTGCTGGGTCTGGAGAGGGCTGAGAAAAGCTGGACAAAGGGGAACAGCTACATGGGAAGGGAAATTGCTTGGCCTGCAAAGACCTCACGTGGTTTTGTTTCCTTCACAGTGAACTAAGTGCCAAATCAAAAGCATTGCAACTGCAAATAGTGGACGATGGGAAGTTGGATAGTAAGTATTGAGTTATTTTGCATGACCAGTGTGTGAGCTTTGCTGAGTGTGGACAGAAGTCCCCTTTTATTTCTGGATGGCCACAGAAGCTGTGAGATCCATCAGTATTCCTGGGTGGAAGGAGAATGCACTGACCAGGTGCCTCTCTCGTGGGCTGGGTCAAGGTTACAGAGAATTTTGGAGTTTCTTTCTAGATGGTCAATGTGCTGAGTCTTCCAGGTGCTGATATCCTGTATTTTTCCATCTTCTAAACATCCAACAGATCCTCTGGGAACCTTTTTGGTTTCAAGTTAAGCTTTTGAGTTCTTTCTGTGGCTGAAGGGGAATCATGGGGGTTAATTGTAAATCCTTCCTTTTCAAGTCCCAGAGACTGCCTAACAATTCAGGTATCAAAATCACAGTCAGGTGTAAAACACTCCAATTCTGATTGTGTTGGATTAAATATAAAACATGGGGCCTCAAATATTTGTTCAGCTTGATTTTGTTGTTTCAGAGTTCTTTTTAATAACCTGGATATACAAAGTTCTGCAATACCTTGCTTATAGTATGTGATTATTGGAGGGATTGGAAAGTCAAAAGCTTTAAAGTATTTTTCGGATAGGGATGCTATTTTTTTATTTTTCAAAAAAATTTATATGGAGTCAACAAACTTAGGTTTTTCTTGGACAAAATGCAATCTTGACTATACCTAAGCATCTTTAGTCCTTCAGACACCACCAGGAATGTTCTGCATCCTAACTTCAGCCTGGTTTCCTAAAGAAAAGTGCCAGTGGATGACACTGACAATTCTCTTCCTCCCCCTCTGCCCCTCCATACTTGCTGAGCTGTCCTTCTCCAAAAACTTCAATACAAGACTCAAAGTAGAATCATATTAAGGAGCAGAGACCTGAGTTATGTGAATTTTACATCTCTACTTGTATAATACAGGTAGACAAGAGTTTATTATCCCTGTTGAAATTGTGTTTGAGAAAACAGTTGAATACAAAGTCTCAGCACATGTTCTGTGCTAACCTGACCCCAAAAGGCCAGTGAAGTGTAGGAATTAATTGTTTTTAAACATTCTGCTTTGCACAGAAAATTTCATCTCTGAAATCATGCAGTGCTCTGCTAATAATTTGTTCTGGTCTAGTGGAGCTGATAAAGTCAGGGGAGGAACAAGAGAACTGCTGAAGTTTTACTAAAGTTCAAATTAAGAAACACTATTCTTGTGATGCACCAGTTAGCCAGATTCCAGACTGTCCTCTGAAATGAAAGATGCAGAAACTGATTATGGAGATTGTCCAAGAACCTCATAGTTGTTCCCTTTTTGACTCAGACATTCTGCATATAAATAATATATATGGGAAAATAATGGCCAGAAACAACAGTAAATAAGTAATATTTCATGGTTCCATTCTTTCCTGTTGCACAGTATTAGGCCAGGCTGAGGAATAGTCATAAAATGGGAAAAAAAGCTGGAAAATGCCATGGTATAGAACCAGTTATTGCAGTTTTTTGCCTGATTTTTTTTTCCTCCCTTCTCATATTCTCTTCCTTACACATCCTGGCAGCTTAGATCTGGGCTGACCTTGCTGATTTTTATTCTTCCAGGTCCTTTATCTGGGAAGGTGACAGTACCTCTGGACCTGTTCAGGAAGCAGCCCTGTGGCCAGCACAGCTTTGCTCTGAGCAGTGAGGCCAAGGAGAGCTCAGAGCCAGAGCTGGGATCCATCAGTGCTGAGGTACTGCTGGCCTTGGGGGGTTTGGGCTGGCTTTTCTCCTTCAGGAAGTGCTTGGGAGTGCTCATCTCATGCTTGGACTTGTCCTGGACTTGTGGCTGAGTCAGAGCAGCCTGTTCTGGCTGCAGGGTATTTGTGTCTTACTGAAAGAATTAATGTAGTAATGCAGCTTCAAACCAAGCAGGTATCTTCCACAGAAGGAAAAAGGGTTTCAGTTTTACCTTAAAACTTAAAAGGAAAAAAAAAACCTAGAAATTTCTCTGCTCTCCTGGCAGCCATTGGCTTAAAGACAGAAACACTGATAGGTCTATTTATCTGTCCCTCAGAAATGTAGCCATTCTCTATTGGGCAGTTTGCCAAAAATCCCACCCAAATCCTTCAGTACACAGAGATTCTCAGTGCTTCTTGGGATGTTGTAGCCAGGTACAATTCTTGCATGTGCTCAGATTCTATTTTGTTCTTTATTGTTTATTATTTTATCAGTTTATTAAACCTTTTGCTTTACAGAACACACCCAAAGAGCTGTCTCACAAACAATTTTTAAGCCATTTCTGTGAGGTGCAGGACACCCTCGGAGGGATTGGTACATCTTCACAGGGCTCGCTCCACCCTGGTGGTGTGTACGATGTATCAAATTAACTCTTTTAGTTTAGCTCAGCAAAAGCCTTAAAGGGAGCACCAGAAATACCCTCCTTGCCTGACTGTGCTTCTGAGGTGGTGTTTTTCTGTCTCCTTAGTTCTCTTTCATAGAGCCCAGTGAGCTGAAGGCAAGGCAGGTCTCCTCTCCAGTGCTGGCCACCAAGGTCGAGAAGGATCGCACTGTGATGCCCTGTGGGACTGTGGTCACCACTGTCACTGCTGTCAGAACCAAACCTCGCCTGGAAGGGAGAGCATCCCCCCTGAGCACAGGTCAGCACCTCCAGACCCTCCTGGGCTCCCTCTGTGGGCACCAGGAGAAGCTCTGGGGGGTGGGATGTCAGGGAAGCACCATTTTCCAGACTTCTCTGTGTATTGCAGTGGGGTTGTTCGTGTTCTCCAGAATCAGGTTGTTCATTTTCATGCAAACTTGTTTCTGGCAAGAGGAACAGTTAAAAGTTTCTTACAACACACACTGTAAATCTCCACCATGCTGTGATAATGTGGAAGGGCTGGGTTTTGGTGGATGGTTTTTCACATGACAAAGGTATCAGGCTCTCAGAGGTTTTGCTGATAACAAACCCAGATCTGTGTTGTCATCTGTGATGAGGGGTGGTGTTACCTGGTGACAAAATACTGCTGCAACATAAGTGATGTTTCATCTTTCCAGCAAAATAATGTCCTCCAGGAGCAGATTTTCCAATTTTTCTTGGGAAAATTGTAGAAATAAAACCTGTGAACAGTCTTGGTGTGAAGCACCACAAAGATCTGTGTTCTCTCAAGTTGTTAAAGCAAGTCTTTTATTTAAGTGGGTGTTGTCTCATGTGTTATAGCAGAATGTTTAAAAACATTCTACTGTATGTTTACTGCATGTTTAAAAACATTAAAAATGTTTTTTTTAAATTCTCACACTTCACTGGCCTTTTGAGGTCAGGTTTACCACAGAACATGTGTTGAGAATTTCTGTTAAGCAATTTTCTCAAACACTTATGATTTGAACAGGCATAACTACTATAATAAATTCTTACTAATATAATAAAAAATGTCTTGATCAGTTCAAATAACCAAAAAAACTTGGCCCTCAGATTCTCCTGTGAAAACTCCAGTTAAAGTGAAGGTGACTGAAAAGGATTTCACTGTTGAAGCCCTCCAATCTCATGGTGCTCCAGTCAGCAAAACTTTGTCATCTTCAGATACAGGTAATAGAAGTGCTTGAAGCTGCTAAGGAGAGCATTTCTCTGTTCTGCACATGGGATTAATGTGATCCTGTTGAAATGACAGCCAGCCCATGTGGCTGCTGCCTGTCAGCAGCACTGGGGTGTTTATGTTACAAAACACTGTGGTTTGGGCTGTGGCAGCCTTGCAGGAAAAGTCTGGTTTTAATTGGCAATTTAAATTACTGGTTTTGAATAAATAACAATGAGCTGTGGCTTTTGGAGAGGAGACTGCAGAAAAGCCAAAAGTAAGGCTTTTCTCTTACTTAAGAATGAAAGATGCCTCCTTCTATAAAGGCATGGGGGATGATGCTGCTCTAAATTAAAATCCTGTGCCTCTAAGCCCCCTGTGTCTGAGGAGAAGGCAGAGGCTGGATTGATGTAAGGAAGGCTCAATTCTCTTCCTAGCTCATTTTTTGGGCTTGCTGTGCCCATTTGTCACCTTCCTAAGTCACCTGGATACAGCTGAAATTCCTTCAGAGTGTCAGGTGACATTGACAATAATTACAAATTCACTTTGAATTGTGTATAAACCTGATTTTGTCTCTGGGGAATTGACCTGTTCAAGTTGCAGCTCTAAACCTTCAGCACATTTTTCAGTGCTGTGTGTGGCCAGCACTGACCCTTTCAGTGGCTCTGTGGGCAGGGGCAGTGACAGATGTGACCCAGTGTGGCTGCCAGTGGCACCTGCTGTGGGGTTCATTTGGCTTTGTACAGCTCTGAGTGGGGAATGGACAATCTGGAGATGATCTGGGCTGCTCCTGGCACAGTCAGGAGGTTTCTGAGAGACAGAAATGTATTGGCCTGTAAATATGGGGAAGGGCAAGAAGCAGGAACCATGAATACCTCT
>VWYE01018916.1:0-12951 GCA_013398995.1 Alaudala cheleensis | reverse complement strand
TATTGCCCCATCCTTTGGCCAAACGCCCCTCGCTTCGAGCGGACCTATCAAAACTGTGAGGACTGAAACCCACCTCATGCGCACCCCAACAGAAGAAGACGCATCTATAGGCAAATCTTCGCCTCGAGGACTCGGCTCTTCTGCTGGTAACTATGATCCCCTTCCCCTCTTTCTCTCTCTTTCTCTCTATTCTTTATTTCTCTCCCACTATTGCATACAGTTGTTGGAACTAAATAAAGGTGCATTGCTGTTTAAGCAAACTGGTTTTGTCCCTTTGCTGTGTCTTTTGCGCTCTGAGATTCCTAAAAGAACCTATCAGGACTTTGCAGACAGCTGCGGACCCTGACAACCCCTCTCCTCTCTTCTGTGGCTCCGGGATGACAGCTCTATGGGGGCATGCCTCAGTCATTGTTTCCAAGGTCGATGGTGGGTCCAGCAGCAAAGCCAGTATGATCTGCTTACAAGTATCATTTACATTGGCTTGTGCTACTTCTGTCATCACTTCTAATTTTACCACTCCACTCTCCACTTGTAGTTCTACTGCCATCCGAAGCCTTTTTACAAAATTTACAAATGATTCTAAAGGAGAATGTTTATTATTAATGTAAGTAAATTTGGGGTCTTTAGTACACAAGGTAATGAAAGCTTTCTCCGCAGTTCTTTTCACATGCTCTGAAACCGGCTGTGGGATTTTTCCTGCTTGCTTAGGTGCCATTACCCAATCTCCCTCACCGCACGAATGGTGAAATGTAATTTGGTTTCCATCAGCATCAAAGGCGCAGTCAGGAACTCTTAAAAGCTCAGGAAGGAACCCTTTCAGAGATCTGCTCCAAATTCTCTCCCACGGTAGGTATTCTGTGGGAGTTAGGAGACATGAAAAGAACTCTTGGAGGTCATTGGGAACTAACACATTCTATGAGAATGTGGCTTTAAGGAGACCTCTAAAATATTCACTCCTCCTCCCAAAATCTTTTTGGGCTTTACAGAGGTCTTTTTTACTTTGATATAAGAATGGTTCCCGTGAGGGATTTCATCTTGTCCAGTTATAATGTACCGGTGCAGCGAACAGGAAAGGCTCCTGTTCCAGGTTCTGGCTTCTGGATCCATCACTTCTGGGTTCTGGACTGTGGGAACTGGAAGCAAGGAAGTGGAGGGGCAGAGCTGGCAGAGACAGGGGTGGTGACGGGGCGGGGCTGAAACTGAGAGGGGCAGTACTTAAGGATGATATCATGGGAACAGGGGGTAGAGCCGACAAGGAAGGGGAGGTACCAAGGGAGAAGAAGGGGGTTTCAGGTGATGTATTCAAGGGAGGAGTAAAGGGAGGAGCCAGGGGAGGGGCCAAAGGGTGGTGCCCGAGGGAGGGGGGGAGTCAGGTGACTGAAAGGCATTGGACAAGGAAAGAAAAGAATTGTGGGGTGAAGAAGCAGGGAGTGGCCCTGCCATGTGGCCTCCCCCATCTTGTGCCCCTTGGGGGCCATTTTGAGTACATGGGATAACTGAGGGAGCTTGGACACTCTCCTGAACAACAACTTGGGGATTAACAACCATGGAAGATGGTTTTGGGAAAGGTTCCTTGTCAGTGGGTACCTCACTGACAAGGCTAGGGTGCTGAGGAGACTGCACAGGGCCAAGGAGACGGTGGCTGCCTTGCACTTATTCATGTTCTGCCCCACACAGTTCTCCCAGCTTAGGGGACAAGGGTTTAGGGCTGAGGGACAGGGAAACTGGGGAGGTTTTTTCCTGTTGTTCTTGCACTTTCCTTTTTTCAGCCAGTTCTGTCCGAACTAAAAGAATCAGCTTGAGAAATTTTGCTGCTGAGCTATCTCCCAGTCTCACTAAAACTGTTAATTTCTATTTTACTTGATCCCAAAAAGGAATTGTCTGCACTTCCAAGGGAGACACATTTGGAAAGTGCACGAACAACCATTGCACAAACTTTGTTAACAGACCCCAGGAATATTTCAACTTTTTCCCACCCTCTAAAATCCCTCAAACTTGATAAAACATCCCTCTCTGTGGAGCTGAAAGCTATGCACCCATCTCTCCACCCTGTCAGCTCCACAAAATCCTCCCTTCCTGGCTGCAAAAGGAAAACTGAGACAGAAACAGCAGGAAACCAGTTTGGATGGAGGGTGCAATCTGCGCAGCTTTCCCCTCCCTTGAGAAGCTGTGCACCCTCACTTGTCACTCTAGTATCCCCTTTTCTTCAGGATACTCACTACCTTTTGTCATCGGGAACAAAAAGCAAGCAGGAAAGGTCCCCCAGACCAAAGACAATCTTCTCGGGTGCCAGAGGGTTGCTGTCTTCACCTCCTGAAGAGCCACCAGACAGAAGTCGGTCTGCTTTTAGGAGGCACCTGATAAAAAGTATCAACAACATTTGGCAGCTTCATTTCAAGGGACTCAATCCCCTTTGTTGCTTATAGGCTATCATCAATAATGGCATCAAAGGCGCACGTGGAGCTTTGCAAGAACTCAGGAAGAAGGCCCTTTAGCAACCCTTTCCATGTCTTAGGGAACTAGTCCTTTTTCATTGAGGGAGACTAGTCCCCCTCCCACAGGGTATTGACTTTGCCCTGCCTCTGCCTTGGAGCAGGCACGAGTCTCCTCTGTGCTCTCCTGCCGCCGCCTCTGCTGCTGGGGCTGGCTCTCCTGCTTGCTCAGGGCTGATATTTGCATTTCACTGGGCACGGGAAGTTGGAGGGGGGAGCCCTCCCCTCACTGCTTATGTTGGCTCCAGTCAGGCACTTTTGGGAGTGCACAGCTCCGCACTGCCTCTCCCCTATTCTGTGGGGTAAAGGAGGCATAGAAATAAATTTTTGTGGTCGCTAGGGACTTACACGCTTGAGGAAGAGGCGGCTTTCTATTACTTTGTTGCTGCTTTTGGTCTCTCAAAGGCTCTGAGGAGACCAGAAACCCTGAGTGCTTTGATCTTGCCCTGCCCCCACTGCTGCCTCAGAGCCGGGGCTGGCCCCGGGGTGCCGGCTGCTTTCAGCTGCTGGGGCTGGCAGCTGCAGTTCTTCTGCTCCCACTTCTTCACCCAAACTCTTTCTGGGCTCTGCAAAACTCTTTTCTTCGTTAGCAAGAGAAATCTTCGGTGCTTTCCCTTACCATTCTAAAACTGGGGTGGTGAAGGGAAGGGCCTCCTGTTCTGGGTTCCAGCTACTGAGCTCGTCACCCCTGGTCTCCATAGCATGGGAACGGGAAGGAGGAACATGGAAATTGGAAGTCGGAAAGAGTGCAAATAGAGCTGCATGAACAAAAAATAATCACTAATACATCAAATAATACTAACCTCAAGTTAAATTAATATAAAACATACACAAAAGTACAATTGTAATAATAACCTATTTACTGATTTTGTGAAACTCACGTCTATTAGAGTAACAAAATTACTGAAACAAACACATTTTAATATAAAACACATTTCAACTTACGACAGTTTTCAATAAAAAAGAGGGTAACCAAAATAGTCCAAACAACTTGCGCTATCACCTCCTCTAATTATCTTAAAATAAAACAGTGATGGTTCTTTTTTCTCCTCCCGGCATTATCTTTACATTTCGGATGGATCACAGTAACTTTACAAATGTCCATTACTACAAATAGAGGTTGGAATGGTGGACGACTTCTCTAATCAGGCAGACTGGCTTGATGCAACAACGGCTGCACAGTGCTGGTGTAGGTGACAACTATAAGATCTTTTTTAGCAGAGAGACTGCTGACCTGTGTCCTGCATTTGTAACAAGTTATTTGAGGTTTGGGTTGGGGAAAGGATAGGGACAGGGAAGGGAACATGGATGCTGTTATCATGAGGGGAGAGTTCAAAATAGTGGTCTTCGCAAGGAAGCTTTCGGTCCCACTCCCCCCGGAATGAGCTTACTGTGGAACGGCCACTGCTTCCAGAGGCGGAGCTTTGCGTGGAACTGGAGGCTGGAACGGCAACAGGAAAAGAAGGAGAGAGCCAGGAAAGTGAACTTGAACTGACGCAGCCATCGCCATCTTGGAAAGGGAGCCTCGGCTGGACAACATGGCCAACGTTGTCCCGGGCAAGGGGCTGGGAAGGATTTAGGCAAGTCAGAGGGAGAAAGGGTAAGGGAGGCTTCACTGAAGCCAAAAAGGGAGGACCACACGATAGGAGAAAGGGACTGGATTTGGGGTTTAGAGAAGGGTCCCGGGCAGCAGAGCACCTGCTGCCGGGACAAGGATGCATAAGGGACAAGGGTCTGGGGCTGAGGGGTGAGAAAGGAAGGGTATGGGAACTACTTAACTTAAAGGGATAATAAAAGTCTTGCCAACATATGGAAGATGTCATGCCCATGCCGGCCCTTTCCACTATAAACCTCTGGAGAGGACCCTACTGTAAGCCACCACCCCCTCATCATCTGCAGCCAGCTAGTGACTTTTAGGTCGTCTGCTCCCTCCTAAGGATCCAGTGGGGTTCCCTAAGAGAAGCTGAGGGGGGTNTTCTAAAACTGGGGTGGTGAAGGGAAGGGCCTCCTGTTCTGGGTTCCAGCTACTGAGCTCGTCACCCCTGGTCTCCATAGCATGGGAACGGGAAGGAGGAACATGGAAATTGGAAGTCGGAAAGAGTGCAAATAGAGCTGCATGAACAAAAAATAATCACTAATACATCAAATAATACTAACCTCAAGTTAAATTAATATAAAACATACACAAAAGTACAATTGTAATAATAACCTATTTACTGATTTTGTGAAACTCACGTCTATTAGAGTAACAAAATTACTGAAACAAACACATTTTAATATAAAACACATTTCAACTTACGACAGTTTTCAATAAAAAAGAGGGTAACCAAAATAGTCCAAACAACTTGCGCTATCACCTCCTCTAATTATCTTAAAATAAAACAGTGATGGTTCTTTTTTCTCCTCCCGGCATTATCTTTACATTTCGGATGGATCACAGTAACTTTACAAATGTCCATTACTACAAATAGAGGTTGGAATGGTGGACGACTTCTCTAATCAGGCAGACTGGCTTGATGCAACAACGGCTGCACAGTGCTGGTGTAGGTGACAACTATAAGATCTTTTTTAGCAGAGAGACTGCTGACCTGTGTCCTGCATTTGTAACAAGTTATTTGAGGTTTGGGTTGGGGAAAGGATAGGGACAGGGAAGGGAACATGGATGCTGTTATCATGAGGGGAGAGTTCAAAATAGTGGTCTTCGCAAGGAAGCTTTCGGTCCCACTCCCCCCGGAATGAGCTTACTGTGGAACGGCCACTGCTTCCAGAGGCGGAGCTTTGCGTGGAACTGGAGGCTGGAACGGCAACAGGAAAAGAAGGAGAGAGCCAGGAAAGTGAACTTGAACTGACGCAGCCATCGCCATCTTGGAAAGGGAGCCTCGGCTGGACAACATGGCCAACGTTGTCCCGGGCAAGGGGCTGGGAAGGATTTAGGCAAGTCAGAGGGAGAAAGGGTAAGGGAGGCTTCACTGAAGCCAAAAAGGGAGGACCACACGATAGGAGAAAGGGACTGGATTTGGGGTTTAGAGAAGGGTCCCGGGCAGCAGAGCACCTGCTGCCGGGACAAGGATGCATAAGGGACAAGGGTCTGGGGCTGAGGGGTGAGAAAGGAAGGGTATGGGAACTACTTAACTTAAAGGGATAATAAAAGTCTTGCCAACATATGGAAGATGTCATGCCCATGCCGGCCCTTTCCACTATAAACCTCTGGAGAGGACCCTACTGTAAGCCACCACCCCCTCATCATCTGCAGCCAGCTAGTGACTTTTAGGTCGTCTGCTCCCTCCTAAGGATCCAGTGGGGTTCCCTAAGAGAAGCTGAGGGGGGTCCCCGCAAGCCTGGCCCTGACTGCTGGGGGATTTGTGGTCTGGACCCACTCACCACTACAAAGAGTGTTGACTGCTTCTTCGGGACCACCTTCTTCGAGTCCAAAGGGCCGGCTTACAGGACACCTTGATCAGGAACTGTTCCCTGCCATCCACAGGAACTGCTCCTCTCCCTTGCTGATCAAATAAAACTTGGAGTTTCCTTAGAAGCAGTGAGTGCCTCGGACAACATCTTTTCGACTTGTCCTGCCAGGGTCCTCCAAACAAGCCGGGCCTCGAGACCAGCTGACAGACAGAAGCCACTCCTTGTGAGCTTCTCAGACTCTCCTCACTCGGCCAATGTCTTCAGGAACCTTGTCGCAGTCCTTGCTGCCCCACAGTGGTGCGCTAGATGTCATGGTGTGCTCCTAATAGTGATCCAGGGACCGCGAACAACAGAGCTGCAACATTTCCCCTGGAGTTCCGGAGTGTCCTTGGCACCCACCAGACGATCAAGGTAGGAAAGAACAACACGGACTCTCCTTGCAACTCCTAGGATTGATTTTATTAACAGAAACATAAAGCAAACTTAACTCGAAGGAAGGGCAGACGCAGAGGCTGCTAACACAAGCTTACAGTGACTTACTTATAAACCAGGGAGGTCTCAGGGGAGGATACGAAACTATAGCCAACCGAGGAAGAATAGGGGAGGAGCACAAGGTGGAATGACAATGCTTAAACCAATGAGGGGTACACAGAGGTGGGTAATAATTTAGACTGACTTATGAGGCATTAAGGTTAGGAAGAGTGACATGGAACCATTGGGAATAAAGGGTGGATCTGAGGGTAGAGTGACAGCTGTATAAGGGCTAAACCAACTATACAAGGAAGGAGAGAGGAGGGATATAGAAGGAACCATTCTGAGAGACTACAAAACTATACATTAAAAAAACACACCTCCACAGATAATAAAAAATGTTTTTACAAATATATTAATGACAAAAGGAAGGGTAAGACCAACCTGTGTTCTCTGTTGAATGAGGGAGGGGAACTTAGTAACTGCAGATGAGGGAAGGCAGAAGTGCTTAATGCCTTCTTTTCCTCAGTCTTTAGTGGGAAGACGGCCTGTCCTCAGGACAGCTGTCCTGGGTTTGTAGATCATGTCAGGGAGCAGAATGGTCCCCTTGTTATCCAGGAGGAGGCAGTCAGAGAACTGCTGAGCCGCTTGGATGTTCGTAAGTCTATGGGACCAGATGGGATCCATCCCAGGATGATGAGGGAGCTGGCATATGAGCTTACAAAGCCGCTCTCCATCATTTACCAACAGTCCTAGCCCACTGGTGAGGTTCCAGATGACTGGAAGTTGGCCAATGTGATGCCCATTCACAAGAAATGTAGGAAGGAGGATCCTGGGAATTATAGGCCAGTTAGCCTGACCTCAGTACTTGGTAAGGTACTTGTCTTGGGGTGACTTTCTGATGCTTGTATCCTGAGTCGTCTGATCTGCTTATGCTGGATATTAAGTTCTGCACCGTTAAGACTGGTTAAAAAAGCAAAGGGGGGAATAGAAGAAGCACGCCACTTGTTTTCAAAAATTGCACTTTTCCCCCCTCATTTTTCCTCACAGACTGTGTTGTCCGCAGCACGGACATGCAGGATAGAGTTCTCCTTTACTTCTAATTAGAATTTTTTTAGCCAGCTGAGGCAGAGAAGTTCCCTGGACTGTGGCTTTTCTTTTTCTCAGAACTATTAAAACCTGCTCTGGACTCAAAACCCAGGAAAACACCGTGAACTCATGCCTTTGGGCCACTGGGGCCCGCAAAGTAGCATTTTCCAGAGCAGGACAGACTGATAAGAGACTGAGTGAGTTGAGCTACACCACATGAAAAGGACTTTCTGAATTTGCCATCACTTCAGAACAAGTGGTTTTATTGTTTAATAGTCTTAATTTTTTTAATGCTTGTGAATACTTCGCTTGTTAAATCAACAGGTTTTTTCCACTTTTCTCTAAGGAAATCTTTTCCTGAACCAGTAGGGGGAGGGGCTTGAATCTGCTTTCTAGAAAGTTCCCCTTTTGGAGATTCCTCCCAAATTTGCCCTAAACCAGAACAGTAATGGAGAAATTTATATTAAATGTCATCACACAGCACTGACAGGATGGCCAGGGTATCACACTCAGCCAGCATGGGTTTAGGAGGGGTAGGTCGTGTTTGACCAGCTTGGTGTCCCTTTATGACCAGGTGACCTGCCTGGTGGATGCAGGAAAGGCTTTGGATGTTGTCTATTTGGACTTTAGCGAGGCCTTTGACACCGTCTCACACAGCATACTCCTGGAAAAGCTGGCTGCCCATGGCTTGGACAGGTGCACTCTTTGCTGGGTTAAGAACGGCCTGGATGTCCAGGCCCAGATAGTGGTAGCAACCAGTGCTGCATCCAGCTGGCGGCCACTCACTAGTAGTGTCCCTCAGGGGTCTATGCTAGGGCCAGTTCTGTTCAATATTTTTATTGAAGACATGGATGAGGGTATTGAGTGTGTCATTAATAAATTTCAGGACTACACTAAGCTGGGAGTGTGTGTCTATCTCCTGGAAGGTAGGAGGACTCTGCAGAGAGACTTGGAATGATTAGATAGATGGGCAGAATCCAATAAAATGAAGTTTAATAAGTCCAAGTGCCCAGTCCAGCATTTTGGCCACAATAACCCGCTGCAATATTATAGGCTGGGGACGATGTGGCTGGACAGTGCCCAGGTGGAAAGGGACCTGGTGGTCTTGGTCGACAGCCAACTGAACATGAGCCAGCAGTGTGCCCTGGAGGCCAAGAAGGCCACTGGCATCCTGGCCTGTATCAGGAATAGTGTGGCCAGCAGGACCAGGGAAGTCACTCTTCCCTGTACTTGGCACTGGTGAGGCTGCACCTTGAGTACTGTGTCCAGTTCTGGGCCCCTTATTTTCAGAAGAACGTTGAGACACTTGAACACTTCCAGAGGATGGCAACAAGGTTGGTGAGGGGCTTGGAACACAAGCCCTGTGGGGAACGACTGAGGGAGCTGGGGTTGTTAAGCCTGGAGAAAAGGAGAATCAGAGGTGACCTTATCACTCTCAACAACTTCCTGAAAGGTGGTTGCAGTCAGGTGGGGGTTGGTCTCTTTTTCCAGGCAGCAACTGACAGAACAAGAGGACACAGTCTTAAGCTGCACCAAGTGAGATATAGTTTGGATATTAGGAAAATGTTTTTTACATAAAGGCTGATAAAATACTGGAATGGTCTGCTCGGGGAGGAGGTGGTCACCATCCCTGGATGTGTTTAAAAAAAGACTGGATGTGGCACTTGGTGCCATGGTTTAATTGAGGTGCTCAGGCATGGGTTGGACTCGATGATCTTGAAGGTGTCTTCCAACCTAGTGATTCTGTGTGTGATACCCACTTCAGAGGAAGTGTATGCCCAAAATGCATGGGGCCTCTGGGCCAGTCATAATAGGGTGGTTCTTCCACTCATTTCCAGTCAGGCTCACCTCAGGTTCTACCAAGGTCAAATCCTGTGATCCTCCTGTCACACCAGCAATAGAAATAGATTCTGCCCCAATATGTCTCAATGGGATTCATGTGCACTGTGCACCAGTGTCGACCAAGGCTTCATATTTTTGTGGTTCTGATGCTCCAAGCCAACAAATCCACACAGTCCAAAAGACGCAGTTTTTCCTGTCCTCTACCTTGCTAGAGGCAGGGCCCCTCTAAGCATGGTTATCCTTCCTCCCCTGGGCATACATTTTAGAGGTTCCTTCAAAGGGATCGGACATGTCATCATCGCACTGGGCAGTTTGGCTGTGGTCAACTGGAGCTGCTTACTTTTTGGAGGAACTTCCTCTCTGAGTCTTGCCCTCCTTCAATTCATGTACCCGTTGTGCCAGAGCAGCTGTGTGTCTTCCATCTTACCTCCTCATGTTTTCCCCACAATCACACAGAAAGAACCACAGCTCACCTCGTGGGGTGTATCTTCTCTCCCTATCTGGGGGACGTTTGTGTTTGGTAACACAATCTCTGATCTTTACTGCCAATATTTACAGAAGGTCCTCTTCAATCTCCTTCCTGAATTTCTCGTGGTTATCCTCTATCTTATCTTCTATTTTCTGCAGATGTGTTTCCACTGCTGCAATTCTTGCATATGTTGGGCCATTGCGAGTGCTCCTGTTCCTAAGAGGCTAGAATTTGATCCTACCCTTCTTGTGTAAACTCTGCCCCTTCAACCCCTATAAAACCCCCTACCCTGCCCCTGCCTCCCTCTCTTTGTCCTCATCTCCCTCCCCAGCCCTGGGGGAAATAAATGGATTCTCGAGTTTAACAAGCTGAAACCCATCTTGTTTGTTCCCATGCCAGCACGGTAACTGTAACCTCCCTGGACTGATGGACAGTCTAGCAGCCACACCCTGTTACAGGCCATGTATGGCATCTGCATATGCTTGGAGCTTCTTTGCTATATCAAGCACGGTCTCACTGACATCATCCTGCTTCATTATTGCTAAAGCAGAAGCATATTCTTGTGCCCCAAGTTGTACAAGTTTTCACCATATCACAGATGTACATGTTACCAAGTCTGGATTCCTAGGCACTGGAAGACAATCTCTGCCACTGACATTTCTCTCAAGCATCGAATCCCTTGTTCTATGGTCTTCCACTGGGTTTGCTGCATATAGAGATCATCAGCATACAGATATCTATGCCCCCCCACTTCTCAAGATACATATCCACAGACTGAGAGGATCAGCCCCCTCTTACCATTCCTTGGTTGAAAACTGGATCATATGACAGGGATCCCAAATGCCTCACTTCAGTACTGCCCAGAATTGTAGCCTTGCCTGCAGTGTCCCAAAGATGGACTAACCAACTAATTATAGATTCATCAGATTGTCGAGTACAATCCTTTCTTAAACCACGAAGGTACTTCAGGGACAAAGACTCAGTAGTGACTTCTGATTTTGAGTCACTTGCTGGCCTTGAGGGTCCTTCCCCCAGATCATCATCATCCACTGGCTGATTGGTTTTGCTTTTGTGCTTCTTTCCCATGGTAGCAACTGCCAGTGGCTTAGGCTCACTGTCTGGTTTAGCTGCAACCTGAATGACTGCGGTATCTGCTGCAGCCTGAGTGACTGGGGTGCCTACTGATTTATCTCCCTGCCCCCCTGCCACCTTAGAGTCATCATTGCAGTTCTCTTGCAAATATTTCTGCACCTCATCTGGGTTATGAATTTGTTCACAGGGAAAGTCCCAGGCTATGGGGTCAGATAATTCCTTCAAGGTCTGGCCCATTTTCTCCCATTCCCCACACCACTCAATATTTTCCATGCCTGGGTCCACACCTAGGTCAGGTGCTTTATCAGNGGTGTTTTATCAGCCCCTCTGGACATCTCAGCCCTCATTGTAGACAAGCTGCAAACCATACAGAGGAAGCCTACCAGATGAACTACCAGGAAGGTGGTATTCTTTGCATCCAGGGGAAACTGAACATTCTCAAAAGGCAACGTAACAGATTTAAAGGAGAAGAAGAAAAGGAAAGGCTGGGAAGCCTCACTCCCTGCTCTTCTTCTAAC
Organism: Alaudala cheleensis; assembly: GCA_013398995.1. Classification (NCBI taxonomy): domain Eukaryota; kingdom Metazoa; phylum Chordata; class Aves; order Passeriformes; family Alaudidae; genus Alaudala; species Alaudala cheleensis. The sequence continues at coordinate 1,567 of VWYE01018916.1, read as the reverse complement.
AAACTGGGTGCAATTACTAATAAACCCCCAAAACATGCTGCTGAAACTAGGATGCAGGGTAGGGTGAAGAAACCATAAACCATACATATTTTGAACAAACCACAGTACCTTTGTTGACTCTCTATAAATCATTATCAGCACGCCCAGCAAAATAGCAATCCGAATCCTTGCCCCTCTACTGTGCCGGGGACAGTACTGCAACTATCTGTGGATAGAAAAACAAGCCTAGGGACCAGAAAGGTATTAACACCTCAAACAAGCCTAGGGACCAGAGAGACATCAAGGCCCCCACCCAGAGACATTATAAACTCAAGCAACATGGTGGGTACTGAGTACTGAATCCCAATACAGAGTAAGTGAAACCAAAATGCAATCACTGCAGTTTTTTTCCACTTTCTCGAGCCCCACATTGGGTGCCAAAATCTTTGTCCTGGTTTGAGACAGATTTAGAAGGAAACTTCCCAAAGGATGTTTCCTCCAAAGGGCAGAATTCAGCAGCCCTTCCCCCAACCAGTTCAGGAGATAATTTCCTTGGAGAAAAGTGGAAAAAACTTTTTATTTAACAAGTACTCACAAGCATGAAAAAAAGAATAATATTAAACAATTAAACCTCTCACTGTTCTGGAGAGATGGCAAATTCACAAAGTACTTCTGTAGCTCAGAGAGTCCTCTGTGGGTGTGTCTTGGCCTTGCTTGGTCTCTCTCAGTCCCTCCGCTGCTGGAATGCATCATCCCAGCCCCCGGCGTCCAGGACACAGAACAGTTAAAGGGGGCCCCTGGGCAATTGTCCTGGTGTTCAAGACAGGAGAGAAGCCAAACAGTTCCAGAAATAAAAAGACGCAGTCCTAGGAAAACCTTTCTTGCTGTAGCTAAGGGGGAAAATCAGCAAAAATGGCAAAGAAAAACTCCCTGTCTCTCTCTCTGCAAAAGCCGAGAACTCGGAGAGCACTGAGAGCCTTATCTCTCTCTTGCTGTCCGTGCTAGGCAGCACAGTCCGTGAGAGGGAGGAATTCCAGGGGAGTAAAGCAAAGCTTCTGAAGACCAACTGTGCATTGCTTCTCCCCTCCCTTTGCCCTCTCTGTCTCTCTCTGTTTAGCTTAAAACTACAGGACCCATTTCTGAGCAGAAAAATCAGACAATGGGATATCAGACCATACAGTTACTCCAGGACACTGCCTTTGTCCAGGTTTCTGGCAGTAGACAGCAGCTTTGTTAAGGTGGCCAGCACTCCAAAACCCACTCTCGCTCACAAGTTCTTGATAATTACCGATCATGTGTATTACAACATGAATTATTTATTGAATAAACACAAGGAAAACAGACATAAGACTTTAAACAGACTACTTACTACACAGTAGTAAAACAAAAAGAACTATAACTAGATAAAATATAGTGCACAATTATGGGAGACCAGAGTATCTCTCTGGGTCTCCTGGATGGGCAGCAGCCTGGACAGGGGGGCAGGTCCCCCTTGGCCTATGTCAGAGACAGTGGTGGCTTTGATCTGAGCTGGTGGGAAAGGCTGCCAGGGATGTCTGAGAATGTGAAGGTCATGAGAGTTTGATTG
>VWYE01018913.1:8699-25496 GCA_013398995.1 Alaudala cheleensis | reverse complement strand
GATAGCGCCATGGTGCGCGCGGGGCGGAGCGGCGCTTCCCGCCCGCAGCGGGGCCGCCCGGCCGGGCCCGCCCTCAGCGCCCTCAGAGCGCTCAGAACCCGCCTCAGAGCGCTCAGAACCCGCCTCAGAGCCCTCCGAGCCCGCCTCAGCGCCGGAACCGGCAGGGATCCCGCTGCCGCAGGGCACGGATGGCTGCGATAGTGCGAAATTCCTCCCTGTGAGGGCCTGAGGCCCTGGCACAGCGTGCCCAGAGCAGCTGCGGCTGCCGCTGGAAGCGCCCAAGGAAGGCCAGGCTGGAAGGGGCTGGAGCAGCCTGGGACAGTGGAAGGTGTCCCTGCTATGGCAGGGGGTGGGATGGGATGAGCTTTACGGTCGCTCCCAAGCGCAGAGACAGCGGCTGAAATGCGGACAGTGGGTGCAGCGGGGCACGGGGCACCGCCGCCCCTCACACCCGCACCCACACCGCCGTGCTGGCCACGGCAAGAGCTATGGCAGAAAAGAAAAAAAACCAAACAAAAAAAACCCAACAAAAAACCAGTAACTGAAAAAAGGCACACCCAGAGCAGGGTTAGACACTCCCAGTTCCAGGATGCGGGGAATCAAAAGGGACAGTTAAAAACATTAATTACCTCTTTTCCTTCCCAACCTCTGAGGCAGCGAGAACAGAGGCAGGCACAGCTTTGGGGACGTGCAGCCCCCAGCATTTGTGGTCCTGCTCATGTCCCCGAGGGGGCTGTAAAGCAGGGTCACAGGGAGCAGTGTCACCCACAGGGGAGAGTTTCTAGAACCACACACAAGGAGAAAGGCCCAAATAAACTGACAAGTAAAAAAATATTTATTTAATGTGAGCTTTTGTACTCAACAAATACACAAGTCCCAGAAGGTTCAGCAGCAGCAAATGAAACAAAAATTTAATAAACAGTGATTCCATCTTGGGGAAATTCATCCAGTAGTTGCGTTTCCCAGTTAAAATATGGAATATGAAGGCTGGAGGAAGTTCCTGGATTTGGGTTTGGGCAGTGCCATCATGGCCAGCTTCCCAGCAGCTCCCTGCATGCCACCAACGCTGTGGGACACGGAGCTGGCACCAGAGGAAGCTGGAGCCTTCGAGCTTGGCACCTTCTTGGTCCTTCTGTACCTGCTGTAGCCACTGCAAAGATCAGAGAGAAGCTGTGTGAGACACTGTGTCACCTGCCCTGGCCCCTGCACCAGCCTGTGCTCACATGGGCACCACCACTGCATTTTCTACACACTCATTTTGTAATTTATTTTTAACACAAAACTATCTCTGAAATGCAAACAGTACAGTTGTTGCTCTGGGATGTACCCAAGGGTGGGCAGCAACAGCAAGTGACACTTCAGAGGCAGCAACAGCTAATACAGATATTCCAGCAGATGGGGAAGTGCCAAGGGTGGGACAAAACCTACTGGGCTGGGAAAACCATTTGCTACAAAAACCAGGGAGCAGAATGATGAAAAATGGGGCAGGGAAGGGGAAATCCTTGGGCAGTGGCAGATCTGCCCTAGAAGCTCAAAACCAACCAACAGCAGATGCAGGTGGTGCCTTGCACGATACAATCAGAGGGAGAATCTGAATTAACAAGGGGCTGAAGTTCAAGTATTCCATCAAATGTTCTAAGTTTTAAGACCACTTTATGATTTCAGGCAAGGAACCTGCTCAGCCTGCTAATGCTGCTATGGTAGAACACTGAAATGTAGAGTTCCTGCTTAGCCTGTGGCACTCAAGTGTGAGTACAACTGGTAAATATTCTTGCTCACCAGTTTTTGAACCAAACCTGCAGGAAAGCACGGCAGGGCAGTTCTGACCAGGCTCCTGGATAATTTTAACCCCCTTATTTAAGCCCATACTGAAGAAACTGCAGTTCTGGGACATCACTAAACAAAGTGACAGGTGACCCCAGGCACGTACCCTCGGGGGTGGAACTGCTGGCTGCCACCACCACTCGTCTTCTTCCTCTTGGAGTCCCTGGAGTTGGGCGGCCGCTTCCTCTTCCTCCTCTGGTTTGTGTTATTGCCAAAATAGCTGGAGGTTGTAGCTGCATCCTCTGCCTCTCCATCACTGCCCAGAGAGCCAGGGCTGCCCGTGCCTGTGTCCTGTGGGCAGGCAGCATCTTCTGCACACAGGCAGGGAGGGAAAAGAACTCAGTCAAGAGCTCTCACCCAGGCCAGTCAGTCCCCAGAACACACTGCTGCTGTCCAAACATCTGTCCTGGCTGTTCCTCACCTCCTCTGCACTGCCCCATCCCCAGTCTTTCAGAGATACCCTGAATTCAGATAGTGGGAAGGTAGAAAAATTTTGGTGAAAGTGATTGCTCCCCTTTAGGAATTACTGTACTGTAAGAATTAGTTATTTGTGATTAAATCATGGTCAGTTTTGAATCAAAACACCTGCCAGAGGAGGAGAGAAAGGCTCTGAACAGGAAGTACATGTTGAGGTACAAAGCACACCTGGGATGGAGCATTCTGAGTACTTATCCATCACTTTCATTATTTCTGCACCGTATTTCTCCAGTTTGTCTTCTGTGACACCATCGATCTGCAGCAACACCTCCATGTCTGAGGACAAGGTTTCTGTAAAACAAAGNCCCAAATAAACTGACAAGTAAAAAAATATTTATTTAATGTGAGCTTTTGTACTCAACAAATACACAAGTCCCAGAAGGTTCAGCAGCAGCAAATGAAACAAAAATTTAATAAACAGTGATTCCATCTTGGGGAAATTCATCCAGTAGTTGCGTTTCCCAGTTAAAATATGGAATATGAAGGCTGGAGGAAGTTCCTGGATTTGGGTTTGGGCAGTGCCATCATGGCCAGCTTCCCAGCAGCTCCCTGCATGCCACCAACGCTGTGGGACACGGAGCTGGCACCAGAGGAAGCTGGAGCCTTCGAGCTTGGCACCTTCTTGGTCCTTCTGTACCTGCTGTAGCCACTGCAAAGATCAGAGAGAAGCTGTGTGAGACACTGTGTCACCTGCCCTGGCCCCTGCACCAGCCTGTGCTCACATGGGCACCACCACTGCATTTTCTACACACTCATTTTGTAATTTATTTTTAACACAAAACTATCTCTGGAATGCAAACAGTACAGTTGTTGCTCTGGGATGTACCCAAGGGTGAGCAGCAACATCAAGTGACACTTCAGAGGCAGCAGCAGCTAATACAGATATTCCAGCAGATGGGGAAGTGCCAAGGGTGGGACAAAACCTACTGGGCTGGGAAAACCATTTGCTACAAAAACCAGGGAGCAGAATGATGAAAAATGGGGCAGGGAAGGGGAAATCCTTGGGCAGTGGCAGATCTGCCCCAGAAGCTCAAAACCAACCAACAGCAGATGCAGGTGGTGCCTTGCACGATACAATCAGAGGGAGAATCTGAATTAACAAGGGGCTGAAGTTCAAGTATTCCATCAAATGTTCTAAGTTTTAAGACCACTTTATGATTTCAGGCAAGGAACCTGCTCAGCCTGCTAATGCTGCTATGGTAGAACACTGAAATGTAGAGTTCCTGCTTAGCCTGTTGCACTCAAGTGTGAGTACAACTGTTAAATATTCTTGCTCACCGTTTTTGAACCAAACCTGCAGGAAAGCACGGCAGGGCAGTTCTGACCAGGCTCCTGGATAATTTTAACCCCCTTATTTAAGCCCATACTGAAGAAACTGCAGTTCTGGGACCATCACTAAGCAAAGTGACAGGTGACCCCAGGCACGTACCCTCGGGGGTGGAACTGCTGGCTGCCACCACCACTCGTCTTCTTCCTCTTGGAGTCCCTGGAGTTGGGCGGCCGCTTCCTCTTCCTCCTCTGGTTTGTGTTATTGCCAAAATAGCTGGAGGTTGTAGCTGCATCCTCTGCCTCTCCATCACTGCCCAGAGAGCCAGGGCTGCCCGTGCCTGTGTCCTGTGGGCAGGCAGCATCTTCTGCACACAGACAGGGAGGGAAAAGAACTCAGTCAAGAGTTATCACCCAGGCCAGTCAGTCCCTAGAACACACTGGTGCTGTCCAAACATCTGTCCTGGCTGTTCCTCACCTCCTCTGCACTGCCTCACCCCCAGTCTTTCAGAGATACCCTGAATTCAGATAGTGGGAAGGTAGAAAGGCTTTGGTGAAAGTGATTGCTCCCCTTTAGGAATTACTGTACTGTAAGAATTAGTTATTTGTGATTAAATCATGGTCAGTTTTGAATCAAAACACCTGCCAGAGGAGGAGAGAAAGGCTCTGAACAGGAAGTACATGTTGAGGTACAAAGCACACCTGGGATGGAGCATTCTGAGTACTTATCCATCACTTTCATTATTTCTGCNCTTTGGTGAAAGTGATTGCTCCCCTTTAGGAATTACTGTACTGTAAGAATTAGTTATTTGTGATTAAATCATGGTCAGTTTTGAATCAAAACACCTGCCAGAGGAGGAGAGAAAGGCTCTGAACAGGAAGTACATGTTGAGGTACAAAGCACACCTGGGATGGAGCATTCTGAGTACTTATCCATCACTTTCATTATTTCTGCACCGTATTTCTCCAGTTTGTCTTCTGTGACACCATCGATCTGCAGCAACACCTCCATGTCTGAGGACAAGGTTTCTGTAAAACAAAGCACCCCCCAGACATGTTAAACAAACAACTTTATAAAGATGCCCTGAAGGAAATTAATTCCTTTCTGTGCCTCTCTATGCAGAAGCCCCAAAGGGCTTATGAGAAACCCGACCTTACCTGCTATTTTCTTTAGGGTGGAAGTACTGAAAATGTTGAAGTAATGCACATCAAAGACTTTGCCCAGGGTTTTGCAGGTGTCTGTGAGTTCACTGAGGCACTGTTTAACCATCTCTTCCCTCTGGGACATCTTTGCCATGGAAGCCCTTTGCCTTCTGATGGCACTGGCACTCTCTGTCTCGTGGAACTCCACCTGTTGAAAGGAGCCATCCATAACTCCTGCCAGGGAGCTCCTGCCCACCCTGACTGAGAACTCAGGAACTCAGCACTGAGTATCCTTGGATGCACCAAAAAAAGCTCTTTACCCAGTATCCATATTTAAACAATTTTTTACAGGCTACTCAACCACACCCAAGTTTCTTCTACAAAGAGCTGGCAGAGTTTAAAGAGAGGGAAAAGAGTCCACTTCCCAGCTGGCTTCAGAGGTCACTGAGGTAATGCTGAGGGCTCTGTCCTGCTCAAACACAGCACTAAGGCAGAGGAGGTGTTGCCTCCAGGTCTGTTCCATGATGTGCCAATTCCCTCAGATCCCACCAATGACAAGGAAAAAATAGAGTAGAAAACAAAGAAGGGAGTGCTGGTCCTTCTTTCTCTTCTTGGCCACCTTCCTGTGGGAGTCACAACTTTCCTTCGAAGATTTAAACCTCTCCAAGCCTCTCAAACTCACCTTTTACCCCACAACATTATTACTGGAATACTGGGCTAGGAATCACATGCCTTGGATTCTGTTNCTGTGGGAGTCACAACTTTCCTTCACTGTCCAGCAGGAATCAGATGGGTGGGGAAGAAGAGGAAGATTTAAACCTCACCAAATCACATGCCTTGGATTCTGTCCCTTGCATCTACCAGACATTAGTTCAGCTTGAGGCAAACTGTGCTTAAAGCTACCTGAGGGGATATGCTGAAGGAAAACTGCAGCACCTTCCTTAAAACAATGCCTTCAGGAAACTAAACAGTTACACACCTGGAGTGCCCCATCCAGCACAGCCTGAGCTCTCTCTCCCAGGATGACATATGCCACTGCCTGGTCGTTGGCTGTGATGTACAAATCCTCATCCAGGATCTTGTCCAGGACCAGTTTTCTAAACAGCCTTTCAGCATTGTGCCTGGAATAGGCAGCCCCCTTCCCAAATATTCCAGACTGAATCTTGGCACTCGTTGAACCTGTGCAACAGAAAGCACAGGATGAGCCTGTGCTCACAAAGCCCAGACACATGTGCATTTACAGGCCTGGGGGAGATTCCCAAGGCAGTCTATTCACATTCAAAAAAGCCTTCAAGCACTGGAAAACCAATATTATCACTATAGCAACCTGAAATGGATTAAATCTTCAGTTTCATTTATTTTGCATCACTCACCACCAAGAGATTCTGGGGAAGATTAACTTTGCAAAACACACGATTTTTTTAAACACCTGCTGGCATTGCACAACCCTCTTGATTCCTGGCTGGGGATTTGTGCACCAAATTCAGGAGTTTCTGGGAGAACAGACTCACCTAAGAAAATGTCCACCATCATGTTGAGGGTGTACCTGCCAGAGCCTGGGTTCCTCTTGCCATTCACGCTGCCCCCGTGGCCGCAGTGCTCTCGCACAAACCGCACGATGCTCTTCACATCCTCCGTCACATTCCTGGATTTATAATCCTGTGAAACCACACCTGATTAGGACATGCCATTGCATGTTCCTGACAACCTCAGCTTTCATTACTGAGCTTTTCTCAGCTGTGAGAATTGAGTTGGTTCCAAATAAAGAAAGTGTGATTTCCTAGTTAGTAACCTCCAGTGATACAGTCATGGGGATTCTGGATGTGATAACACACAACCAGTCCAACTGTCTGAAAATAATCTCCCTGGGCTTATTTGTGTAGAGTGAGGTGCAAGATTGCTGGGTGAATACTGGGAATCAAGGTAAATCATTTGGAAAGCATTCTTGTAATTATCCTGCCACGCTCCAGAACTTACACTTCCAAAAGCCATTACAATGAGACTGAATATGCATTATCCTGCTCAGACTTGGTTCCAATCACAGCTAGATAAGGGAATGCTTCAAACACAGAGCTGAGAAATACCCACAGGTACAAAACTGATCAGGATCCCTTCCACAGCTGCCTTCTCTTCTGCTCCTGCATAACCCCAATGTTTGGAGCACCTTGAGCAGTGCACACCTAATGTGGCCCTCAGGCTGCTCTGGGAACACCAGCACAGGAGCTGAAGGGATTTCCCCACAGTCACTGCAGTGGATCTGATCTCAGCTCCTGCCTCCTACAAGGAACATCCTTATGCCTCTAAAAGGAACAGGAGCATCACAAGTCCCTGGTTAAACCCTGAAAATACTGGAAGCATCACAAAAATACAGCACTTTTATTCCTTCTCTCCATTTGCCTTCCCAAGGGGTCCTGTAACCACTTTTTGATGCAACTAAACACAAATTCAGTTTAACACCACAACAAGCACAGCCTGTGGGGTTTTACCTTCTTTCTACTGCAGTTGTCACAAGTGACTTCGGGGTGATCCTTGCAGAAGGTGGGGTTGAAGTTGGTTTCCCCGAAGTAGGCGAGCAGCTGCACGCGGCGGCACTCGAGCACGTTCTCACAGTAGTGCACCATGCTGTACAGGTTGTTGAAATGGGTCTGCCTCGTGTGGCTGTTCCCATCCTTCTCCACTGAAACACAGCAGATTCATGGGGTTTGTTAAAGCTGCACCTTTGTGTTTTCACGGACCGTGGAAAAAATTGGCTTTGCTTTAAAAAACCCGCAATGTTGGGTTTGCTCAAGAAAAGATGACTTAGTACAGAACAGATGTAGGACAGATTTTATCTCTGCAGTTGTAGAGAACTGGAGAAGGGAAATAAGCCTAGAATGACAAAAGTCAAGAGAAGGGGATGCATGACAAGATGAGAGGAAGTGGCTCAAGTTGTATGAAGAGAGGTTTAGATTAGATGTCAAGAGCAGTTTCTTCATAGCAAGGGTAACAAAGCCCTGGCACAGGATGCCCTGAGTCACTATCCTTGGAAATGCTCAAAAAATATGTGGATGTGGCACTTGGGGACATGTTTAAGTGGTGAACAGGGGGGTGGAGTTGGTCTGACAGTTGGATTTGATGGCCTTAAGATTTTTCCAACCTTAACAATTCCATGATTCTTTGAAGTAAAGTGGTTTTGACTAAAATTAAGTACAAGTGACAAAAATCCTGCTCCTGCCACCTGAATGAAAACCATCCAGGTAAGGATTCCCAGTTCTCCCCTCCCAGCAATACTGAACCATCCATGGCACTTGTAAAAGAGAAATAACACAGGCTAAATGAGACCAGGGACAATGTGAGTGCTGCAATCTCCATGTCCCCAGAGGAGAACTCACTCAGGATGAGCCTCCTCAGCCTGGTGACATCGCTGTAGCTGTAGAAGAGCAGGCAGTGGGACATCTCCCCATCCCTGCCAGCTCTGCCAGACTCCTGGTAGTAGCCCTCGATGGACTTGGGCAGGGAGGCGTGGATGACGTAGCGCACGTCAGGCTTGTCAATGCCCATCCCAAAGGCAATGGTGGCACAGATCACCTGCAAGGAGAATGTCATGTTCCACACACACCTGATGGAAACCACTCCTGCAGCACTGCGTGGAAAGCACAGCTGGATTAGGGAGCCTGGAGGGCCCAGAATTCCAGCTGGAACGGTGCAGAGCAAGTACAGAACAGCAACAACCTCCCCTCCTGTCAGACACAGCACACACCCCAAATCCCAGGCTCTGCACAGGAGCCTGCCAGGAGCTGGTTCTGGAGCCCTGCAGTGCTCAGGTCCTCCCTGCTGGAGTAGCACACCTCAGTACAGTGCTACAACCTTTTATTCCCAAAACTCCCAGTGAGAGGTGGCTGTTGGGATCAGTTAATCAGCACTGCAGACATGTGGTGATAACACTGCACAACTTCCCTGTTATCCCCCAGGCCAAGAGGGATAAAAGTGCCCAGATTTTCTTCCCTTTTCCTCCCTGTTTCTGCTCACCTGGCATCCCTCCTGATTGACCCACTTCTGCTGCACCAGATCCCTGTTGGAATCAGTGAGGCCAGCGTGGTAGGCCAGGGCAGCCAGCCCCTCCTTCTGCAGGGTGGCTGCTGTGGTGTCACACTCGTGCCGGGAGAGGCAATAGATTATCCCAGAGTCATCTGCAAACAGATGGGAAAAGACATTTGAACTACAATACAGCTCTATTTCCTCTCCCTGCTCAACCTGACAAGCAGATAGCAACCTCTCCCTGCTGGAATAAAGATAAGAGTGAAGATATAACTGCTTCACTATAGGACTTACTTTATTAATATCAGATAGTCGTGACAGTTTTTCCTACACAGTCTTTTTGGGCTTTTGGTGAGGTGGAATAAAGAAATGTTTTCCTCATCAGTATTGTGCAACCTCAGGATTTAGAATACATTAATAAAACCTATGTAATTCAAGAGTTAGAGCAGTTCAGTAAATGCCTTCTGAGGGCACAGCATGGGAGAAGCTCTGAGGGAGCCTGCTGTAATCCACTTCCAGCAGCAGGAGCTGCAGGACTCCAAAGTGAGCCTGTAAAAATAGGAATCTCTGAGGATAGCTTCAAGGGGAACTACAGATAAGCAGATCAATTAAACAATTAAGATACTGGATGACCTTTATGCCCTGAAGACATGAGCCAAAAGCTCTGGCAGGCTCCAGAAGAGTTATTCAAGGGCATCACCATAATTTACTTTTCCATCTTAACTTAAATTCTCAACTTTAGAATGCACATAAATCTGATTCCCATTTTCAATAACACCACTTTACCTCCACCTTGCTTTTCTGGTAAATATATCACTATCACAGCATTACAAAAGCTTGTACTGCCTTGAGAAGTGGTTCATGAGGAGGCCTGTGGGCCCCACGCTGCTCAGTACTCACGGGGGTGGTATTTTTTAATCCATTCCAAGCAATCCAATGCCACCTTCTTTGGCTTCTTGGGCAACACATCATATTTCAGGTTATGCCTGTTGAAGCTCATTGTAAACCTGGAATGTGACAGTTCATGGTGCTGGTCAGCCCTATGGGTATAGTTATGTTGTGTTGAACACCTTCCTTCATCATGCAAGGAAGGGCTTGGCTAGGTTTTTGTTTCTTATTTTGCTAATATTATTTATCTACCTCCTATTAAATCCCATGCATTTAATTTAATTTCATTTCATTCCATTTCATCAGGTGCAGCTACACAAGGATTTCACACGGGCCTGTGACACTTTTCTTTACTGCACCAAGTTTTCCAGCCAGAATTCCCATGGCACAAACGTGGGGTTTCAGACAGCTGCAGAGCAACTCACACTTGTGGTGTCAGCATCTCCAGCTGGTTGAGGATGTCCTTCTGCACCCGGGGGTTGGCTGTGGCAGTCAGGGCCATCATGGGCACGCTGCGGAACCGCCGGCGCAGCGCGTTCAGCCGCTTGTAGTCCTGGCGGAAGTCGTGGCCCCACTGGGGGAAAAACCAAGGTGTGAGTGCAACAAAGTGGTCCAGCAGAGCCTTCTGGCATTGCTCAAAGCAGGAGGAGGCTTTACCTGGCTGACACAGTGGGCCTCATCGATGACAAAACGTGCCAGGAGTTTCCTGTTGTAGAGGTTCTCCAGGGCGGACATGAGGCGGCTGCTGGCGCACACCTGGGACACACCACCAGGGCAAGGACAGAAAACTCCTGGGTGAAAGTGTCAGCTGGCCTGGCTGAGAGCACAGAAACCCCTGTCCTGCACTGCAGAACCACCCTGCCCTGCACTGGGGAGCCTCCCAGGCACACAGGTGATGCCTTTTGAGCACGCAGCTGCTGTGGGATTCCCTCCAGGCTCTAAGGCCCCTCATGCTGAGGAAATTTCAGTGTATTTAAATGACTTATGTCAGGGAACAGAGGGAGAAATAATGCTGGAGAGAGAAACACAATCAGCACACTAACCAGACCCCTCTTACAAAGCTCATGTGCAACAACAGATTTTTAAGGCAGCACATAATGCAGCCCAAGGCAAGCTGACAATCTCCTATCACCCTGACAATGCTGTATTTTCCTTTATGACTCTATTCAGAGCAGTCTGGATTTAGTAGCTACTGGGCAGTGAGTAACACTAACAAGCCAGATTGAAATAGGTGGGCATGGGAGCTTGTTTTAGGAATTTACATTTTACAGACATTCTCACCTCTAATTCTTGGCTTATTACTGACTGAAGTTACATCTGTATAGATTCTTAATGAATTATTTAAAACCTAGCTATTTTTTCCCCAGAAGCCTACTCTGAGTGCAGTTTTTTAGCACCTCACAGCAATCCCCCCCTCGTAGCCCCCATGGTTTTACAAGTGAAGTTCAGACCTTCTCAGGGGTGACATACAGCAGCTTTATGACAGGGTCTTTCTTTGACAACTGCATGTAGATTTTCGAGGCATCAGCATCTGTTCTGTCCCCAGTCAGGTATGTTGCAGCAATCTATATTAAAACATATTTATATATATATTGAGTTTTATTACATGCAAATAGAGAAGCTCCAAACACAGCCCTACCTCTTATTACAAAGCAGTTCCTAAGCAGCCAGCCTTGGGAACCAGCCTTGGGAACACACCTTTGGGAACACACACCTGAGCCCCCTGGGCCAGGGGAAGGTGTCCCTGCCTGTGCTGAGGGGTGAAACAAGATGAACTTTAGGATCCCTTCCAACCCAAACCATTCTGGGACCTGTGATCTCCTGCACCCACATTTCTGCTCTGTCATGTTTCCAAAGATGTTCCCTAACTCAGGAACTCTTAGGGCTCATTCCCACTGCAGAGCCAGGCTCTGTGCAGTGATTACAACTCTCAGGATCTCAGAACCAGCACCTGCTCTGAAGAACACAGCTCTAACACCCCTCAAAGGAGCAGCAATAAATCCAGGGGTCACACTGCCAAGATATTCGAGTTCATCCAATTTACTCCTTCCCTGGCAGCTCCCTGTGCCATTCACAGTGTCCATCTGATCAATTTGTGCAGTTTGTATTCAGGAGACACAAGGTTTGCTGTAAAATTTCCCATTTCTAATGCAGTTACCTGCAGTTTCACTCAATAAAGCTGCTGGGACTTACATCTAAAGTCTTCAGCTTCTGCACCTGATCGATGATCAGCGACCTCAGGGGAGAGATGACAATGGTGACCCCAGCAGAGACACAGGCTGGCAGCTGATAGCACAGGCTCTTCCCTCCTCCTGGGGGGTGAGACACAACACAGCAAGAGCTGGGGATCAGGACAAAAGGCATGGAGGCCTATTTCTCATCTCCCATTTTACAGCACTTTTGGAAATGCTGAATTTCTACCAATGCCTGCCCCAAAGTGACACCTGCAGGATAAGAAAGAGTCACTGTGTGAATTCCTAAGGAAGGCAGGAATTCAGTCTCCTTACTCACAGCACCCCAGTGCAATAATACCCCTGAAATCCTGCAGTCACAGAATTCCAGCAGCACAAAGGCACAGGGCAAGAGCAGAGCTTGTCCCAAAGCCTGCCAAAGGAGCTCAGGTGTGTCCCCTGTGCTGTGGGGACAGGTACCTGTGGGCATGAGGATGAAGCAGTCCTCCCCCAGCAGGGCAGCATTGATGGCCTCCAGCTGGTTTGTCCTGAAACAGTGCAGCCCAAACTTCTTGTGGAATATATTCATCATTTCTGCAGAGTGGGGAAACTTCATACCCCTGAAACGCTCCAGGGCAGGGTTGGGAACCACTGGATCTGGGAGAGAAAAAAAATGGAATTACAGTAAGTTATGGAACATCAGGTTATGGAAGGAATTGTTCCCTGGGAGGGTGGGCAGGCCCTGGCACAGGGTCCCCTGGATCCCTGGCAGTGCCCAAGGCCAGGCTGGACAGGACTGGGAGCAGTTTGGGACAGAGGGAGGTGTCCCTGCCATGGCAGGGGTGGCACTGGGTGGGATTTAAGGTCTCCTCCACCCCAAACCATTCTGTGGCTCTGATTTCCACCCCCCCTTTTGCCAGCCTGTCCCTACATTAACCTGAAATGACACTGAGCAACCCTGGGCCCCAGGGGGACTGAGTTTGCTTCCACAAACCCATTTTGGGACATTTTGCAGCTCAAACCATTGTACAGCTTTGAATCAAAAACTGCAGAATCATTATTTAACTAAAACACAGAAACACCCTCGTTTCCAATTTTAGCAGCTTCATCTTCCAGCAGCCTGAAACCTGCACAGGAAGGGAATATTCAAGTTTGGCATCATTTTGAGGAAAAAAAAAATCCAAGGTGACTTTGCAAAAAAAAAAAAAGAACCAAAAGAAACTCCCACAGAAACAAAAGGCATGGATGTGATCTGTAGTGGATACTTGGTCTTAGATTTAAAAAGAAATAAATCAGAATTTTAAAATGGAAAAACCCCAATGATCCTGGGGAATAAAACTCACCTGGATGGTTCTTTGTTGCCATCAGCAGGCCTGGCTTTGCAGCAGCAGGAGTGGATGCCCCAGCAGAGCCCTGGGCTCTGGACATGATCTTGTACAGGAGGGATTTGGGAGGTGGCCCCTCCCTGCCAGGCTGGCACAGGGGTGTTGGTGGTGCCTCAGGGGCTGCCACAGGCACTGAGCTCTCCCAGTCCTCATCCAGGTCATCAATGTCAAAGTGATCCAGCTCAAAGTCCAGGGGGTTTGTCCCCAAGCTGTCCCCTGCAGGGCTGGCAGTGCCAGCTGTGCTCTGAGCCCTCGGGGCTGTGCTGCTCAGGGGCTGCTTCCCACTCCTGCCTCCTGGACTTGTGTCCCAGCTGCTGTCCCAGCACTGGGGGCTGAGCCCTGGGGAGGCTCCCTCCCTGCCACTGCCCTTGGGACATGGCAGCTCCTCAGCACTCTGCCTGGAGGCACCAGGGGAGTCCCAGGTTTGGTTTGTTTTGGCAGAACAGCTGCT
This sequence comes from Alaudala cheleensis, assembly GCA_013398995.1. NCBI lineage: Eukaryota > Metazoa > Chordata > Aves > Passeriformes > Alaudidae > Alaudala > Alaudala cheleensis. The sequence continues at coordinate 11,874 of VWYE01018913.1, read as the reverse complement.
GGGATGAACAGAAAGCACCGATGGGGGGGTTGTGGGTTTGGGGGAGCTCCTGCCAGAGCTGAAGCTCCACCTTGGGCCAGAAGTTGGACCTGCACCAGGAGACACACGAGGGCCCTGCTCCATGGGAGACCTCCAGCTCCTAGGAATAGTGCTGCTTGTGCCATTCTGGTTCAAACTGACAGAATCAGCCAGCAATTTTCTCCTGGGAGAGATGACAAGGGAGGGAAGATGGAAAAAAAAATATTCAGTCACAAGCAATGACTTACCAGGTTCTACAACATTCATTAAAGAGTTTTGTGTTTCTGCTATTAAACTCATTAACATATGGTGGTTCCATCATGTTCTGAGTCACCATGTTTGAAAATGATTTCAAACAAATCTAGGGAAGAGAGAAACTAGTGACAGAACTGTGACATCATCTCTACAGACATAAAATAAAAGAAATCCTAAAAGTAAAGAACAGATCCAGGCAAAGTAGAATATAAAAAATAAATCCTTAGAGGCAAAACCTGAAGTTAAAGGTATGCCTGAACCAAATCCTGTTTTTAGGTACTTTCTAAAGACTATGTCTGACTACAGCAGTGAGAAATAAAGTAAGTTGTTGTACTGAGAACATTGACAGAAGCTCATGGTCCCAGTCCAGGAAAAACCTAACCAAAGTCCCAAATCCCAATACTTTGTCCATGTATTGTGCCAGCAGGTGGATGAGGAGACAAAGCAGCAGGTTGTGGCAGCAGTAATTGCACTGGAAGGTGACAATGACAGGGACATCAGGAGAAATCACCATCCCTGCAGTCAGCCAGAGGGCAGACAACACCAGCTGGATGTCTGTGGCAGGGGAACTGAGGGGGACACCTGGCAGGTCACATCACACCACATTAAACCACACCACATCACACCACACCACATCAAACCACAGCACAGCAGCTGCCTGTGCAGAAGCACCTGTGCCAGGCACCTCCTCAGGCACTGGATCCTGCCCTCTGGCAGCAGTCTGGGGTGTCCTTTTCCCTCCCCCAGTCAGTGTTTGAAGCCTTTCAGAGCCCCTGGTTCTGCAGGGTGCTGGGGACACCTGCAGGCAGCTGCTGAGCCCACCTGAGCTGCCTGTGCTGCAGCAGGGCCCTGGCACAGCCCAGGGCCTGCAGCTCCTGCAGGGGGATGGTCTCCACCAGCTCACAGATGGCCTCCATGACTCGGAACAGCTGCGGGGCCACGGGCACGGCCTCACCTGCACAGGAGGGACAGCAGCACAGTCACTGCCACCACAGGGCCTGCCAGGAGGATACCCCCTCCCAGAGCATAGTGCATTGCAGTACATCACTCTAAACTACTTATTTCCAGTGTATTTTTAGTCCATGTGCATAAAGAAACTTTCTGTGTGCAGGAACTCAATGAATTCACACATTTCTGCCCTTGTCTTTCATTATCTGTTTATAATCCAACTATTTATGTCAACTCTCCATCTACAGATGTTAATTCCCCATCTGTTAGTTACTGCTCTTGGATTACACAGGTAATAAATAGCTGCAAACTGTCCCCAAGATCAGAGCCAGGAAATTCCAGAGCATTTTGAGTACCTGAGTGGCCTGCACTGGGATCACCTCCAGGATGTGCTGTGGGAACCTTCTCCAGCCTGGCCTCAGAGCTGCCAGCAGTGCATCCCCCACCAGTGGGAGAGCCTCTGAGAATACTGCTAAGAAAAGAGAAAGCCATTAAAATACAATATCTGTAAACTGAGGCGTTATCATAGATCAGAGGGATTTCAGATGTGTGTAAAACATAAATTCCTGAGGGCCCAGGTGGAGCCCAGGAGCTGAGCAGTCACTCATCCTCTGTGCCAACGTGTGGAATATTGCCCCAGTAATTTCCTCCCATCCCACTACAAAAGTGACTCTGCCTTTTTCTGAAGTGAAAGCCACCCAAAACACCAAATTAGTGTTTGATAAAGCATTAACTGCAGCTGCCAAGCAGCAGAGAGACACCAGCTCAGCCTGCACCTCTGTCACAAGCAGAGTTTTGGGTTGTTTTGGGCACTTTTCTGATCGTGCAACACAGATGGTTCCAGCAGTGAACTCTGGTTACCTGACACCCTGTGCAAAGGGGGAGAAGAGAGGCAGCTCCTCCTCAGGGGAGGGGGGGATGATGTCCAGGTCATCCTCCTCCAGCTCAGCACCTGCCAAGGGCCAGCTGGGCTCAGCCAGTGCTGGGGGGCTGTTCCCAGCCCCCTGCTGCTCCTGGCCCCCTCCAGCACCAGCAGCTGCAAGAGAAGGACATGGATGTTACTGGGTAACACTGCACACTCAGCCTGCCACACACACGGGGGAAAATCAGCAGCCAGATTCCAAAACACTCCTTTGATACAGTTTCTGAGTTTCAAAGAATAAAACTTACTGCTCCCTTTTCTCCCCTCGTTAAAAACAGACAGACAAATCCCCACCAAGCCTCATTTGAGTGGCAGAGTGATCCAGCTAAACCCAGTCACCTGTCCCTGGCAGAAGGGAAACACTGAAGACATCTATTTTTCTGAAATTGTTTTCTATAAAAAGTATTTATACAAAAACCTATTTCTATAAAAAGCTCCTATTATATTAAATCCCAGCCTTAACAGAGTGCAGAGTCATCAGCTGGCACAGTCCCTGCACTGGAATTGGAAGGTAAATGTACATTTATTGTGCCTTTAAAGAAAAATCCTACAAAGAAAGGTCAACATCATTAACTTACTAAACTTAATTTCACAAGGAAAAGGCAACTAAACATTAAGAACAGAAATGCAGTTCACAAATCTTTTCACCATTCAGTGGAAGGGCAGCATCCCAGAACACGCTCTGATGTTATTCAGTTGCATAAACAAGTTAATTTCCCAAATAAAGGTCCAAGGTTTCAAAACACAGGAGGTAAGGAATGTAAAACAGAGCAGTTCTGTGGGACAGAGCTGCCAAAGGAGTGACAGGCAGGAATTTTGTGATCATAAATGAGGATTGGAGTTCCTTTGTGGTGTTTATTACGTTTGTATTAATAATGGAGAGAGAGCACTTTTCTGGTTTAATATTTCATTTAGGTGTAAGATGAGTTTATGTCTCTCCTGTAGGAATTTTCCAAACGCTTTTCTCTCCATAACACCCCTGTAATTATTGATCATTTCAGGAATGCCATGTGGGAAGCTGTAACTGCAGTA
>VWYE01018909.1:0-15455 GCA_013398995.1 Alaudala cheleensis | reverse complement strand
CATTGTTTCGTAGCAGAGGTGTGTTTAGAAATGTGTCCGTAATAGAAGCTTTTCTGTAAAGAGTGACCACATTTTTTTCTTTTTTCCATCTAGCTGTCCCATTTCCTCCAAGTCACCGTCTCACAGCTAAGGAAGTGTTTGATAATGATGGAAAACCTCGTGTGGATATCTTAAAGGCACACCTTATGAAAGAAGGAAGACTGGAAGAGAGTGTCGCTTTGAGAATAATAACAGAGGGAGCTTCGATCCTCCGCCAGGAAAAAAATTTGCTGGACATAGATGCACCTGTCACAGGTTAGTGTGGATTCATGGTGGTGGAGAGGAATGGTTGCTGGCTGGGACATGTTTGGTAATGCACTAGTGTATGTGGCTTCCTAGGGCCCGAAAGGCAGCTTGAAAATCTGTTGTTCTCTCCAATACTTGATTTACTCTTTGTCTGTTACCATTGGATAATGGAGGCCATCAAGCAGCTTGTAATTTAAAGGATTACATCTGCTGAGCCCTTTCTGTTTCTAAGGCAGAGAACATATTTGGTCTTTAGGAGAAAATCAGAACTACTTTCTGAAACTTGAAAAGTTGTCTGCCCTTTTGCACCAGGTATTAATTCTGTAATTTTATAGATGTTATTTATCGTAGTAGGACTGTTCATGACGTCCAGACCCCAATGCTGCCTGTATATCTGAAGTTCAACAAGGCCAAGTGTAAAGACCTGGCTTGGGGCAATCCTAAGCACAAATACAGGCTGGGCAGAAAATGGACTGAGAGCAGAGGTGATGAGAAGGACTTGGGAATGTTGGTGGATGAGAAGCTCAACATGTCTTGAGCCATGTGCACTTGCAGCCCAGAAAGCCAGCTGTGCCCAGGGCTGCATCAAAAGCAGCATGGGCAGCAGAGCAAGGGAGGGAATTCTGCCCCTCTGCACTGGTGAGACCCCACCTGGACTGCTGCATCCAGCTCTGGGGCTCCTGACATAGGAAGCCCATGAACTTTTTGGAGCAAGTCTGGAAGAGGTCTGTGAAGATGCTCAGGGTGCTGGAGCACTTTTGCTCTGCAGACAGGCTGGGAGAGCTGGGGCTGTTGAGCCTGGAGAAGAGAAGGCCTTGGTGAGACCATACAGCACCTTCCAGTACCTGAAGGGGGCCTACAGGAAAGTGAAAGGCAGGGGGAATGTCCTCAAACAGATAGATGGTGGGTTTAGATGAGATATGAGGAAGACATTCATTACTATGAGGGTGGTAAGGCACAGGTTGCCCAGAGAAATTGTGGATGCTCCATCCCTGGAAGTGTTCAAGGCCAGGCTGGATGGGGCTTTGAGCAACCTGGTCCAGTGGGACTTGGCCTGCCCATGATAGAGGTCTTGGAACTAGATTATCTGTAAGGTCTCTTCCAACCCAAACCATTCTGTGATTCTGTGAGGGAATGATGGTGTCAGATTTAGTGGAAATTTTAATTAGATGTTAAGGAAAATAAGAAGTGCAGAAAAAAATTAGCAATTTGTGTTGCCTGGGGGATTGATGAATTGTGCCAGTTGCAGAGCCCATCCTGCCCTTGACTGTCAAACACTACCACCCACTCATTAATCCTCAGGAAATGCCTTATTTTTGAATTTCCTTCTCTAATTGTCTCCTGCCTCTGCCTGCATTCTGAAAGTATGAATGCATTTGCTTGCTCTAATGTGTCTCCTCCCATATTTTGTTGTTGCTAATGGATATGAGTGCATTTTTGACAACTAATTGATCTGTGGCGTAGAAAGGTAGCTGGGGGGAAAAAGACACCTAATTCCAGCCAGTTTAAACTATGAATCCAACTAAACAACTAAAACTTGTGACTTTTGTCACTTTTGCTTCTTGAGAGCCCTGATAAAAGTACAAGAAATGGTCATTTCCTGCAGAGGAAGGGTTACCAGTTTTTATTAGCAATACTGGTAGCATTGACCACAAACTACATAGAAATAGTAAAACCTTCATTTTCAGGAAACCTTCTCTGAAACTGCGCGTAGTGTCTGGACTAGAATGATGCACAATTTATTAAAGCTTGTAATTCTAAAAATGACATCCAACTAGAGGATTGTAGCTTGACCTGGAGAGGTAATGGGTATCATTTTTAATATAGTAATTAGCTTGTCATGCTGCTGTACAGTTCTGATGCAAAAGATGTCAATCATGTTGCAGCTCATGGATGAATAAAGAAAACAGAATGAATAAAAGGAGCCTTAGTTGACTGAAAATGAAGTTCTACAGATATTTTTTGACACTTCAGGACAAATGGAAGAAGTTGTAGAGGTGCAATACCCTTGTCCATAACACGGAAAATTCTACTTTTATGGATTTTTTTTTTCTTGAGTGTAATTTTTACTTTTTTTCTTTTTTTTTAAATCCATTGAGAGATGTAGACTGTAGGAGAACATCTCTGTGTTGTGTCCCATTTGATCTCCATAAGCCTGTGTTTAATGTTCTCTCTCTCTTTTTAATTTTTCTATTCAAATTATTTTCTTAAATGTATTTGAAGGTACTGGAATTGTTCTGAATTATATTTTGGGGATTAATCTCCTGAAGTTTACCCCATTGTATAACACTGGATAAGTCTTTGATGCTTTTTTTCAGTTAAGCCTGCACCTTGCTTTGTTCTTGCTTTTGAAATAATTCTCATGCAGTGATTGTGATACTGCAGCATTCTTCAGAGTGGCTGGTAGCTGCTTTCTTTTGAGGCAGGGTAGGAAAGCTGGGCTCCTGATGTGTGTGTGCAGGGTAGCTGAGAAGTGCTAATCTTCTGTATGAACAAACATGAAAGCTATAGTTATGAAAGTGATCATCAAAAGAGGGAAGAACTTAAATTGTTAGGGGGAGGTTGAGAAAGCTTGTGAGGCATGTTGTTGTGGGCCTGACAATTTTCTTTGTATGAGTGGTATGACAGCAGGTGACTGGATAAAGAGAATATCAATTGACTGATGATGTAGTGGAAGTGCCAGGTATACAGGCAGTCAGGAAATAGCTGTGCAGTAGAGGAAAGCTTTTTTGAAAAAGTAAAAAGCAGACAAATTGGAAAGAACAAATAAAACCACTGGTAGAGTGGATAAGAAAATAAATTTTAGGTTTCATACAAGAGAAGCAGTCTTGTTGAAGAATGACAGTCATAAACCACTAATAAACCCCCCCAATATGGGGTTCTTTGTGGGAGAGGCATTCATCTTTTAGAAGTGTATTCCTGTTGTTGGTTTATGAGATGGTGATCATCAAAAAGAAGAAAAATAGAAGAATGTAACTGTAGAAGTAATAGCATTGTGGATTATTAGAGTGATATGCTTGATAAACATTAAAGAATACAAAAAGTTATTTCTTAAAGCCTTGTGCAGCCATCCAATTATCTGAAATTTCACTTTTGTTTATTTTAAGGGGGTGATGAAATTGTCCTCAGAAGAAGTATCAGAGTTCTGTTTATAAGTAAAGTCATGTGCAATGAAGTGGGTGCATACAAAGCCTGAATTTGAGTGAGAAAATGATAATTGGATGTCAGTCATGCAAAGAGCCTTAATGTGAAGTGCACATTTTGTATTTAGGTATAAAACTTATTTTGTGTTTGTGGTTAGCTGGAACCATCAATGTGATTGCCATTTGAATTAATGCATTTTATTTTCAAATTTGGCAAGGCTTTAAGCGTTTTGAAGTGTCCCTTTGTAAGGGTAACTCAAATTGTCATCATTTGCTCCACGTGTACACACGAGCACAGTTCACTGCTGGTCTGGCTTACAGACACAGTGAGCTGTTCCCGCAGTTACACTGGGCTGCTCCCTGGGCAGGAATATGAACAGAGCCCAAAATAAGAGACTCCAAGTGCTCTGCTATCAGGACTCTTCTTGCATGTGGGAAGTGTTGAGGCAATGTTGTCTTGACCGACTTCATCTGTAACCTCTTCACTTGGAGAAATGCGAACTTTGTTTGCAGCTCGTGTGTTTAATGGGGTTGATCTACAACTAGGTGTTCAGTGGAAAGATGTATTTATGGCAGCCTTGGAATTTCCAGTCCTGTGTTATGGTCATAATAGTATAATGACACATGGAGAAATTGGCTCATTTTTAATGTTTGGGTTTTTGCTTTTTTTTTCTAGAAGGCTAAGGAAGTAGATCTCTGAACCACTCTGATGGCAATATTTACTGCAGTCACACTCCAAAGTACACTTAGGAATGCCAGATTTATAATTGACTGGGTAGCCTCATTACAGAGGTTCATTACTATACAGAGTGATTTTGGGCAAGTGATATACTGCCCTTTCTTTGCATGACGACTGACTGTGTGGTTTTATGGGCTCACACTTCCAAATATAAAATATGCTGCTTGGGTACTGACCACTCTTAACTGCAAGCCAAGCATGTGTCCCTTTGACTTCAGTGCATGGGTAACTTGATACTTTAATGTGTATCTCCTTAAATTACATACATAACTACAGGGTAGACCTAGAACCGTAAAGTGATGTATTTATCTACTAGCTATCATTGCACATGCTTGCTTGTACCTTTTAGATTATTTTCCTTGAGGATATTGTTAGATTTACAGATACTGAATGAAAATAGCGTGATACCTCTTGCACATGTGACTACATGAGTGAATAAGCTCATAAGATGTATATTGGTGCTTTAAGATAGATCTTTTTTCCCTGTTGACATTGATGCCTTGGGAAGGCTGACCTGAAACAGACTGGACAGAGCTAGAGAATAAAGTAGATATTTATTGAAAGGTGTTTAGGGTACACCTTGAGCAGGACAAAAGCCTGACCCAGGGTGGACTGAGAATGGTCACAAAATGGATGCCCAGTCATGAGGTCTTACACTTTTATAAGTTTTGGTCCATTTGCATATTGGGGTTTCATGGTCAAATTACCACTTCGGGCTGTGAGGTCTCATCCTTCTTGTTTCTCCCTCCAGACCACTGTTTTTTATGCTTTTGGACCTGAAAAATGTCCTTGGCCTTCAGCAGTGTCCATGATAGTGGTTTCTGTAGCCAGGCTCTGTGCAGGCACAGGGCCCAGCATCTGTTACTCCTTCATTAAAAAAACAGGCAAAATAGGTAAAAATGGCACATACTTTTGTTCTAAACCTTCACATGCTTCATTGAGGAAGTCCTGACTCTGCACTATCTCCCATGCAAAGCCTCTGAACTGCACCTTAGTAGGTGAAGAGAGGAGAGCATTGAGGAAGACAAACTCCTGCACAACTCCTTGGCCATATTGTTTTCCACAACTAGTCCTGTTTTTTGCAGCTCCCATGTCTGTGGCTGTGGTAGGTGCAAGGGAACCACTGTTGTTTGCAGAGCCTTCCTTGCTATTCTCTTTGCATTATGTAATGTAAGGTAGGGTGTTTGTATCTGGTAGGTTTGGAAGTCCTAAGCTTGTACATGCTAAAGGGAAATACACCCACTTGCACTATTATTGCAGTGTCTTTAAGTAAAAAATTCCAGTGGCTTGGTTGATGCCACAGCAATATGGAGATCCAACTTAAATACTTGAATTGCTTGTAATGTTTGTGTCTTTGTGAACACAGAGTTTTTACAATTCAGACTTCAGATTGATGAGAGGGAAAAAGTTGTAGGCATTTATGGACAAGCCTGTGTGGAAACAACTGTGACAACTTGGGTGACCTTTGGAATTTTTTGTGCATTACAGGTCCATAAGCACTAGCGGGAAAGCCCTTTCCTGCCAGCATGGGCCATTATGATCTCTGAGGGCTCCAGATATTCTCTGGATACATTATTCCATGGAATGTTAGGGTGTCCTGGGGCTGAATTTTTCTTCATGTTCCACATATATTTTTCCTTTGCCCAATTTCTCTTATTTGGTGGCATGAAATAACATTAGTAGGTTGCTAGTGCTGTGCAAGCTAAAACTTTGTAAACAGCAAGAATTTCTGGCTCAACTAATCAATGTTAAGATGAGTTAGTAAAAGTATTTATGCCCACATTATAGTAAAAGATAATAGGATTTAAAATTACATTGAATTCTAGCATGCATATGAATAATCTGATCTAATCTGAGTGTCAAACGAAACCAGTTCTTTCTGACTTTTACCTTTAAAGCAGCTTAAGATAAAATTTCAGCATGGAAAATGAGCAAGGTTGCTTATTAGAGACCTACAAATATTGTTAGATCTATGCATATTAGCACAGCAGAGTTTGTTTGAAATTAACAGTTCAGTAAAAGTTTAGAGTTTAACCCCATGTACTGTGATCACTGCTGAAGAAACTATTGAATTCCCAGGACATGTATAACTAAAATATTTACATATGTGCCATGGAAAAATCGCACATATGATCAAATTGTCAAGTGTTTCTGAATGGCTGGTGTCTTCATACACGCAAGTCTTACAGCATAATTGGTAATCTGAAGTCTACATGCTGCAACTGCTGAGGATAAGAATTACACTTTTCCCTTCTTTGCCATAAGATATTCAGTATAGGTATCTTTAAAAAGCATCTTTAATTTTGTTTATGGTACTAAGAGCGAGTGTGTGATGGGGTCCATCCTCAGAACAGGATGCTGATTGCAGTACAACACCTTTTTCTGTATCTTGGAGACGCATGAGAGTTGCAAATGTTCCAGGTGTAACTATATCAGTTTGAGTTGCTGTTACCGGTAACAGCTGAGACCTGGACACATTTCTGCTCACTCTCAGATTTAGTAGCCTGCAGCTAATTCTCCATCATAGGAAAGTTAACTTTGCCTGGAGTGAGGTAAATGTTTGAAGTGAACTTTGACTTGTTTCTTTCTTAATATCCATTCACAATCTCATTTGCATAGATGAGATTTCAGCAGAACAGGCTGGAACTGGGAAGTGGAGGCAAGGCAAAGTATTCATAGCAACACCTACTCTTGTATCCACCTTGAAAACAAATGACAGTCCAATTGTTTTTACATTTTTTTAACTATATAAGGGAGATAATGCTTTCTCAAATTACTTTGACTTTATGAAGAAATGCTTGCCATAATTTTTAAAAATCTGTTAGATATCCTATTTTCTCAATGTAGCATAAACACAATTTGCTGTTGCAGCAATTATTTTCCATTACGTTATCACTGTTGAATGTCATTAAGCTACAGAAAACCTGCATTTTAACTTTGTTTATATGGTAAATTATTTATAAAATTACTGTTAAACAGCTAAAATGAACTTGATTGGATCCTTTATTTGGGTTGCTGATCAAAACTGACACTACTCCAGCTATTTTGAATGCCTTGTTGAAAACTCATAATGCATCCAGTCACTTGTGGCTTAAAATCTGGGACTTCTGTAGGAAGGTGAAGATGGAAGACTGTACATGTTCAGATTTCTTTTTTTATCTGTTCCTTCCCTAAATGCTTCTGTTGGTTCCAGGTATAGATTGAAATATGTCTGCCTGCATCCCTGGTAGAACAAAAGCAATTGTCTGGTAGCTTAATTGAGCTGCTTCAGCCATTAGCATCTGACATTTTGGCAGAGCTGATGTTTTCTAGTAGCAGCTGCTTAAATCAATCATTATTGCCAACACAGGGGATGCTACTGACAGTATTCTTTAAAACTACCTCAGTTACTCTATAAATGATCTATGGTTCATTTTATTTGGTGCAAAAACTGCAGTTAAATAAGCCAAACTGAAATTGTGCAATCTGAGATTCCCTTCAGATACAGAGCTTAATTTGATACTGTGAAATGGAAGATCAAATATATTTTGGGCTTCAAGTCAGCACAGAAATTGCATTGATTAAAAAAATAACCACCAGCAAAAAATACAAAAACAACTGCTTGCAAATACCTAAGCCTTTAGGACTTTGATTCTTGCCATCTTTTATTTAGCATGTGGGTGGTTCATCATGTAAATACTGACAGCACAGTATAGCACATTATCATTTCTTCTAGGACTATTCCAAGCAGACAGAGTACATTATAGCAGTGCTGTTTATTATAGCTTTTCAAATATTTTTCTGAAACTTGTAAATCAGAGTTTTTTACTTGCTTTGCAGCTTTGTAGTCAGTGGCACAGCTTGAGTTAGAACTGGGTCTTTGACACTTGGGTTCTTTTTTGAAAATAACCATGATGTTTGTACTGTGTAATCCTCATTAAGAAGAAAGAACCTTTGTTCTTGCTTGTGTTCTTTTAGCTTTGCCCAGTTACTCCTCCTTTTGATTCTCACCTCAGTTAATTTAACTCAGGTTATAGTCTGTATTAGTAAGAGATGTGGGAATGCAGTGGGATCACTGCTGAAATGACAGCCACCCATGTTCCTCCTTCCATCCATTTTGGATAGAGGAGCTACTGAAATGAGTAAGAACTAAAAGGGGGCAGAGGGAAATTCCAGCCTATGTTTGCCTTCCCCTATGGAAAATAAAAAATCTACCAGTCACAGGTGAACAAACCAGAGTTCCCCATTTTGTTTGAATGTGAAATAGAGTCATGATTTATATGCGTGTGAGGCTGAAAGGGGGATTGATTTGGTCTTAATCACACTGTACCTGCAACAGCTGTGGAGTGGCTGCAGTGAGAAATCAAGAAAAGGAGTTGGAGGAGTGTGAGGGGGTGGACTAACAGCGAGTCAGAGACAAACAGGGTTTTGTGTCAGCTGATGGTTGCCATTGGAGGTACCACCGTGTTCACGTGGTTCTGGGAATCGTGTGCAGAGGTGTGCCTCTGTTGATCAGACTCTGGTTGGGCATTTGGAGCTAACACCAGCTGTCTCTTGCCTTCATCTGTGCCCTATTTTAGTGCGTCTAACCTTTCACCAAAACCTGCTGAGAAGCACTGGCAAGTGCAAAGGAGATAACTAATAGGTTCCTTCTTAAGGAGATACTATAAACATACCTGTCATCACTCAGAGCATAATCAGAGAACATTAGAAGTAAGAATGATACTTATAGAAGGATGTTCTTCTGGGGTGGGTGATTCTATTTTTCCTGTCTTTACATACTTTTGCATTAGCATTTTAATTATTCTAATAAATACTACCAGAGCTGGGACAGATGATTTCTCTATTTGGTTTTCTGCATTTATCTAAAGAAAACATTTCTAGAATAATTTCCAGGTGTATATAATGTCCTCTGTGAAGGTACTGCCTTTTTAAATGGAAAAGAAAGCTGCTATAGTTCAAATATTTTAATTGGTTTTTTTTTAATAATATTTTAAAATGTTCTTTGCAGCCTAAAAAATCCATGATCTCCAAATGAATGTACCAATTAGGAAGATCAGTATTGCTGAACAGGAATATCTTTTCAATCTGCAGTTGATTTCAGAAAGTCTTGGGAAGTGTCACAGGGGATTCTGGCAATAATGTACATGATTTGTACTGGTAGTGTGTCAAGCCATAACATTTTCTTTTGACCTAGGGGTCATTATGGGCATTAAAACATTAAATGATGAGCCTCAAATTATTCCTTGGTGTTCTTTCTGCACTGACAGTGTTTGCTCCTGCTTCTCTCTTCTCTTAGCATTGGGCATCTAAATCTAGTCAAAATTCATGTATTGATACCACTTGGGTGCTAATTGCCTCATTATAAAATGTTCTTGATAAGTGAGGAGGATCTTCTCATCCACTAAAGAAAATCCAGAATTTTCAGGAGGGGCCTATGTCTTATGACATTTTTTCTTTCCCATTCTTTATTGCATATTGAGCTTGGCAGTTGTGTTGAACTTTGTGGATTGCTTGGCCTAAGTCAGTGTTGTTCCTTCCTGGGAGATTTTCATAGATCCAGCTATGTCATCTTTAAAGCAGGCAACCCAAGGGCAAATGGCAAAGGACCAAGCTCCAGTTTCAGAGCCTTTGTGTGAGTCAAAACCAGCCATGGTGCTCTACACAAGGGAAGGTGCTGTGGAGACTCCTTCTTGCTCATTATGTGTACCAGCATTACTGCTTTCAGGTGGTATTCTGAAAGCTGCCTTGTTGAATTTTTGACAGTTGTTCTTACACCTCTTCTCACTCCAAATTTACTCCTGCAAAAAAATTTACAAGTGGAAAACACCACAAAAGTACTGCTTCAATCAGAATAGGTTGAATTTAGATGTCAAAATGAAGGGCTAGGGAGAGTTCATTACAGAAGTTTATTCATCAAAAAAAAAAATTCTTCTGAATAGTCAAGGAGATAATAGAGGTTATTAAAGAATAAATCTGACACAGCTCACTGAATTTTAAGTAAGAAAGAACACATAAAAGTGTCATTTTAAGAAAACAACACGTAACACATTTCAGTTAATTTTTCATGCATGTTCTCCTTTGTATTTGGTGCCCCCTGTACAAACAGGTCAAGAGCTTAGTGTGGCAGCAAGGGTTGGGGATGTTGCTGGTGGCCATAGAAATGAATCCTGTGACTTCAGCTGTTGACAAAGTGGCAGAACACTTTGATTTGCTTTCTGCTTGGCTTAATTCCTGTCACTGGCAATCGTTGGAGTTGTCTACAGCAATAAATTATGGAAGCTAATGTAGCTTCTTTGTTCCACTTCATTTCCTTTGGTTCTCATCAGACTTTAAAAGGGGGAAAGAAAAACTAGCCTCAGCACAGAGTACACAACTGAAAGTATAGGGAGGAAAACCTAAGAGCTGTTTGTGTGATCATTCTGCATACATAAAACTAGGTTATATTTTTTCCCAAACAATCTAAAACATTTCAGTTGACGGGTTAAAACTGCTTTGAAGAGAAAATCATGTTTAGATTCTAAACAAATAAGAAAATTGTCTCTCAAAGGCAGTTAATTAGCAATGCCTATGGCAGGAAATAGCAAAAAAAAGAAGTATTTGAAAGAAGAAGAGCATGGTAAGAGTATTGAGGTGAGAGTTGGTTGCTCTCTAAGTACAATAAAGCAAGCATTGTTACAGATTTGGGTGTGGTGTGTGTGCTGTATTTGTTACTGTAATGATTGATAGCAGAAGATTAAGAATAGGTTTGTAGTCTACTGTTTCTTGTAGAATTACTTGGAGTTAGAGATGGTTTTTTGTTTGCTTTGTTTTCGTTAAGATATCTGCTAAGGGAAATAGACCTTCTCATTATAGTGGAAAAACTGAAATTTCCAAATAGATGTAGAGGTTAGTTATGGCCAAAACCACCTCTTAACATGGGACAAGTATCAAATGTAATTAAATCCTGTGCAAATCAGTAGTCCCTTGTTGAAAATCCAGTGCAATGCACCTAGTAAAATTAGAGAGACCTCATTAAGGAGATGTGTGGGGAGAAGACATCAAGCATGGTGCAGAATACTGCTATGGCTCCCAGAATCCTTGTTGAGGGTACAAATGTATCCTCAGTAAAATGATGATTTTAGCAATGAAAAATGACTTTCAGATCATTGATGCCAATCTAGGTCTTCACTTTTGCCTTTTGCCTTTTCTAGTCTAGAAGCTTGAGACTTCAGAATATCAAGGGTCTTCTCAAATGCAGGATCCTCTTGAAAGCACAATCTTAAAATATAACTGGTTGAAGATGCCATCTGGTGGCATGTATTTGGTGTGTCTGGCTGTTTCCTGATGCACCTGCCATCAAGGCCATATATTCTTCAATATGCTGGAGAGGAAGAGCAACCCCAGTGATAAGGCCAGAACACACAGGTCTCTCCAGCTGTTGCCAGGGGAACAGGCTGGAAGATGACCACAACTGTGGGAGAGCAGATAACTATAAGCAATTAATACAAGTCAGCCTTTTACTTTGAAGTCTCATTTTCTAATAAACATTTGGGAAAAATTTCATGTTATCTTACTTGGGGAGACAGTGAAGAATAAACTGGATTTTTGTTGGTTTGAGGCAGCAGTGAAATGATGAAGATCTGAATTTGCTTGCTGCAAATTTTTATGGTAGAAGGAAATGTGTTTCAACTGCATAAACAAAGCTTGAGGGTGTGTGTGTTCTAAAACCTCAAGGTCTTTATATTCTTTTATCTTTAAGAATATCTGGAATATGAAGATCACCTTTCCTGGTTTTTCAATGAAGCTGTTTTCTTTGTGGAGAGCTTTTCAGGTCTAACATTAATTGAATGGGGAAAGGTTAAAACTCTGTAGCAGTAGCTGTTATTCACTGTGCTGTTGAAGCAAAGTTACTCACTTTAGCTAGTTTAAACAAAAAGCATTAGTCTGCCAAAAGACATCTATCTTCTCGTAACATTTGCAGGTTCTTTGGCACTTAATTCATCACACTCTTTCCCTAGGCACCAGTGACCTACTCTCCAGACTGCAGCTTTTTTCAGCATAGGTTTCATTCAGTAATGAAGATAATGTTATTTTTGTTTTGTTCTTCCCACATTAAGCCCTCTTCCTAAAATAATTTAGGTTGGGCAGTACCTTTGAAAATCACATTGTGCTGCCTCTTGTTCAAAGCCAGGGCCAGGTTCAAAGGTAGATCAGAGTAAATTCTGACGCTTCTTTTCCTAACCCTAATCCGTCGTCTTCTTTCCGACTTGCACACATTTGTCCTTCCCTCGTAACATGATGTTTCTGACCTCCTACTATTCCAGCTGTGTTCTGAGAGAGGTTAACTCCTCACAAAAGCTATCATATTCTTAGGCATCACGACTGTCCCTCATGATTATGCTTCTTACTGTCTGTCCCTGTTTTATCAATTATCCATATTGTCTGTTCTGCTCCAAGAACCCCAGTGACTCATCTGAGCTCAGACAGTTTCATTCTGAGAATGAGCCTCTGAAACATTTCTTTGATCCTTCTTAGAAGAAGGACCATATGCAGTTCCTTTTACCTTTTAGTATTTGGTTCAACTCCTCTTGGTATATTGTGATATGGTGGTATAAAAAAAGGACTTTCCCCAAGTACCTTATTCACAGAAAAGCATGGAGAAAGGTATTTCAGTGGGAAGAATATGTTTCTAGTTGCAGCAATTGAATTCATATTGACAAGAATTTTATGGAAAATACAGATGCTAATGGTTAGAATTTTTTATTTGGTGTCTGTTCTGCTGCATTTTACATTTTTTCTAGTGAACTAGAAACCTTTCCCAGTAAACATGTATTTCTATCCAGAGTGTGTATCATGTGTGATCTCCAAGCACAGTTGTTACAGCTGATGAATGTGTTGTGTGGGTGCTGTATCAGTTGTGAGGCTCTGGTGCATTTGCATGCATAGGGGGCATAGTGTAATTAACCACATTAAACTGAGTAACACACAGCCTCCCTATTGTTTCTCTTTATGGATGTAATTAGATGCTGAGAGAACTATAGCAGGAAATAGGAACAGTTTCCTCCTGCCACCCCTCCAACAGGTTCTCAGCTCCAATTAAAATAAATTACATTTTCAACCAGAAGAGATCACTCACATGATATCTATGTCATTTGTAAACAGGCATGGAAGGCCTATTGTAGAAGTAAATATTAGAAAGGAGAAAGAAAATGAGAATAATTCAGAAAACTTAACCAATAGGAAAGCAAAAACTGATTCTTTGTATTGCTCAGTTAGTTTTCACTGAGAAATCTACCAGAGGTTGAGTAATGGAGCTTGAAAGCCTCATCACAAAATTTTGGGTATTAGACATTTCTGTAGTTAAATTATATGATGTGCTTTGGCACTTTGACTAAAGAGCAAAGTTTCATAGTTTTATGTGTTTTTTTAAAAAATCCTTTATCTTGTGAGACTTCTTACAGAAGCAGTAACTTCCTGCCCAACTCCTTCAAATTTTGATCCATCAGATGTTCCCAGTGTGCATTCCTCATTGCTGTGACAATAGAACTTCTAAAACAAACAGAAGAAAGCTCTTCATTATGATACAGTGAGGTGGTTAATTTTTTTACTGATTTTTTAATCATTATTTTTGCTGAAATCCCATGCATTTTACATCAAAATAAAACCGTTGTTGGGTTTTGAAAGAATCAGTAAGAAATGAGAAGGAAAACATTGTGAAAATCATGTGATAAAGGAAAACCCCAGTCTTTTCAGCTATGAAAAGGTTGTAAAACTAGGACTATATTTTCATTCTTAATAAACTATGTAAGGGAAACCAGCAATTCACTTACTAAATGTTGTCTAGTACAGGAGCCTTTTATTCTCTTCATGAGGTGGAGGATAAGGTGGTCCAAGATGGATTATTTGAGCGATGAAGAATTTTTATCATGGTACAATTCCAGTGACTTGTAAATCTTTTGATAGACATTATGATAAATGATGGCTGTCTTTTGAGCTTAATCACGCAGGAAAGGTTGATATAATCATAGGGGAAAAAATGCTGTTTCCTGTCCTTTCTTTAATTATTCTGATGTTTAGGAAGGTTTAAATATCATTATGAAAAAATAATTAGTATATTAATAACACTGGTTTCCACAAGTGGAAAGTCTAAATTTCTATGGCTCCTTACCTGGGTCTCCATGGTACCTGCTGTGTACATTATTTCAGATCATTAATCAAACTGAGGAGGATGTGGTATGGGGAAGATTCTTGGATCAAGCAGAAGGGAGCAAGTATATTTTTAAGTACCATGCAGGTGTATGTTTTTCAGTAGTTTCTTACCCTGCAGATGCAGTCAAGCTGTGCAAATGTGTCTAGTGGAGAAGGATTTTGACAATGCTAATGATTGATGGTCTTTTATTGTTATCCCTCCATTGCATAAATGCACTTTTGAAGCATTTCAAAAAATGTACAATACATTTTTGAGTCCAAATTCAGTAGCCTTTGGTACTTTTTGCAGGGTAGAGAACTCCATCCTACAAAAGATAACGTGATCTACAGCCTGACAAGGCCAGTAAGTTATGGCTGGTAGACTGTGTCTTGATTTTAGATATAGAAAGGAAAAAAAAAAACAAACCCTCAGTTTTTTGATAGAATAAGCAGAGGGACACTAGCTGATCAATACATGCTTGTCACATTGGGGTTTGGAGCAACCTCACCTTTCTGTGAGTTTTCAGAACAGCTTATTTTGTGATGTTTAATATGAAGATGATAATGAGTTTTGGACTGAAAATCTGAGCTGCATTTGGAAGATTTGATAGCAGTTCATGTCTCTGCAAATGTGTGGTAAACTTTCAAGTAAAAGCATTGCAATGACAATTCAATTGGAAAATTAATGGCACAATGTGGAAAATAGCTCATTCTCCTCCCACTTCTTCCCCATCCTTTCATCTACCAGAGTAGTCTAATTCCTGGCAATCTTCTTATTTTCTCTGCAATTTTCCAGTGTCCTTGATGAGATAGGAAAAAGTACAAGTCTTAATTGCTTCCTTTTTTGAGATGTATGAAGAGATTGCTCTTCATACTTCTGTGTTACATGCTGATGCTTTTTTGGGGCTCACAGTAAAAATGCTGAGACAGTTTTGTAAAACTGGCTATAGTAGTAAATTCAGCTCATTACATAAGGAATGTAGAGCATGTTCTTGTACTGTCACTGCTTTAAGCTGGCAGCTACATAACTGCAAATACCTTGTTTGGTCTGATGCAATCTCTTGAGTTATTATAAAACCATTATACATATTGTTGGTTGAAAAGAGCAAACTAAGGCTTGCAGAAGATGTTTCCTTAGC
>VWYE01018907.1:1617-15546 GCA_013398995.1 Alaudala cheleensis | reverse complement strand
AATGTAGGGGATGAGTTTGATACAATCTGAGGATTTTTTGGGGTGGGAAAGGGAAATCTCGAGGTGGTCTGTAAAGCTTGAAAGGATTTTTTTTTTTTTTGCGTGTGTGTTTAGGGCAGGACAGTGAAGGGGAAAAAGCTATGGGGGTGACATTTCTCCGGCTGCAGGGGGGCAGCTGAGGCAGGAAAGGAAGGGTGGCCAGGATGTGGTGGTTTTCCTGGGGTGGGAATGGGGGCAGGGCTGCCAACGCCGGGGCCGGTTTGGCTGGGTAAAAGGGCTGCCCTGTGGGATTTGGGGCTGGAAAAAAAAAAAAAAAGGAGGGGGAAGCCGCTGGATTCTGGGACAAGCAACGCCTCAGGAAAAAGTCCTGGCGTGGCCCAGGGTGCCGCGAGTGACCTGCGGGAAGGTCTGAGTCAGGGAGGGGCGGGTTTCTTGGGAATGTCAGCTTGGGGGCCGTGCTTTGGGCCGAGCAGGAGCTGAGCTTTGGGATTTTTTGGGGTTTTTGGAGCACAGGTGAGGCAGTGGGGAAGTGCTTCGAGTGGCTTCCTTCAGTCGCATGATGGTTCCTGGGTGTGATTAGTCACGATCTGCATTTTCTCCCGGGGCAGTCTGTGCTCGCTGGTTTCGGGGCGAGG
Source organism: Alaudala cheleensis (assembly GCA_013398995.1). Taxonomy (NCBI): domain Eukaryota; kingdom Metazoa; phylum Chordata; class Aves; order Passeriformes; family Alaudidae; genus Alaudala; species Alaudala cheleensis. Next base: position 14,911 of record VWYE01018907.1, on the reverse strand, counting down.
AGGAGGAGGAGGAGGAAGGCAGAAATTTGGCTTTGAAAAGCTCCTGTATAAATGGAAACTCGCCTCGAAACTCCCTGAACGAACCAGGCAGGGTCTGACTCAGAACTGCAGTTAGGATCTAAAGGAGAGGGGAAAAAAAATAAAAAATAAATACGAGAAACCCACCACTAGCAGCAGCCAGAAAACTCTGTCTCCTTATGACTCAACGTGCAGAAATACTTGGATTTAATCAACTCAGCTGGAGTTAAGGTAGGAGTGTGGATGCACAGCCAGGAATGTGGGTCTTACTCTGGGTCTAGTTGTGATTTTTTTTTCTTTAAAAACACCTCATAAACTTCAGTGAACGATTCCAGGCTGAATTCCCTGCAGAGATCCATCCTCCTGTTCCACACTGCAGTGCTCAGGGCAGAGCCCAGGCTGCTTCCCTGGCTGCTGCCTGGACTTTGGCCTGCTCTGGAATTCCAGATCTGTTACCTGTGGAGCAGCCTGGGAGTGATTCATGGCACAGGCTCCAGGAGGGGCATCCCCAGCTGGGAAAGGAGCTCTGGAGCTGCAGGGCAAGCAGGGAGCTGCCTACAGGAGGGGGAGCAGCTTCACATTGACAGAAAGATGGGATTTGGGGATTTAAATGGGATTTACTTCATCCCTGGGAGGGTGGTGAGGAGCTGGGATGGATTTCCCAGCAGATCTGTGGCTGCCTCTGGATTCCTGTGATCCACAGCTGGGAAAGGAGCTCTGGAGCTGCAGGGCAAGCAGGAAACTTCCTACAGGAGTAGGAAGCAGCTTCACACTGACAGAAATACGGGATTTTGAGATTTAAGTGGGGTTCACTTCATCGCTGTGAAGATGAAGGGGCTGAGATGGATTTCCCAGAGAAGCTGTGGGTGCCCCATCCCTGGAATTGGAAAGGGAGGCTCCAGGAGGGTGATCCACTGCTGGGAAATGAGCTCTGGAGGTGTACAGGGCAAGCAGGGAGCTTCTACAGGAGTGCCAGGATGAGGGGGAGCAGCTTCACACTGACAGAAATGGGATTTTGAGATTTAGATGGGATTTACTTCATCCCTGTGAGGGTGATGCGGAGCTGGGCTGGATTTCCCAGAGAAGCTGTGGCTGCCCCATCCCTGGAAGTGCCCCAGGCCAGGCTGGAATAACCTGGGATGGCGGGAGCTGTCCCTGCCCATGGATGAGCTCCAATGTCCCTTCCCTCCTGAACCATCCCGGGATTCCAAACGCTGTTTGTGGGAGGGGCAATCCCCGTTTCCCCGATGTTCCTGCCCTGGCACTGAGCAGCTCAGAGCTGTGGGTGCCTCTGGATCCCTCTGCCAGCTGCAGATTTAAACCTTGGAAATCAGCCCCGAGGGCTCGGAGACTGCTCTTTTTGGGGCAGCAGAGCCCAGAGCAGCTTGGCACCTCTTCAATAAGAACAACAAAATCCCCTTAGAGCGGCTGTGACCCCGCTATCATCTCACGGCTCGTTGTGCTGATTGTGGAGCCTGCCGTGTCCTTTCTCAGCTCTCGGAGCCCTCCAGGCTGGCTCCACTCGGGTCACCGGCACTTGGAGCTTTTTGTTGTCCCTTGTTTCTCTCCGTGCCCTGCTGAAAACTCGAGCTCTCGCTCTCACGCTGCAAACCGAGCCGCGGCCGGGAACAATTGGCACTTTGTGGCCGGGCAGTGACATTTATCAGTCAGCCCCAGGCTCGGCTGTCAGCCCGGCTTTAACTCCTCAGCTCCAAACTGAGGTGTTTTCCCAGCAGAGCTCGAATTAAAGAGATGAGCGAGGTGCCAGTGACTCAGCTCTGCAGCTTCTGTGTTTTCTCTGTGATTTCTGAAGTTGCTTTTAAGTCCGGCTTGACTCGTTAATGGGGTTTTGGTGTTGGGTTTGATATTCGGGCTGAAAGCGTGAGAGTGTTTAGGCTGAGGCCTTGTTTTCAAAGCCCGGCTTAGACAACTCGGCCTTCTGATTCTTAGGAGAGACTTATTGATGTCACAAACAAATTTCTGAAAGTAATTTTGGGTTTCACTTGAGTATAATTCCACAGCTTAAACAGGATTGCAGCTCAATTTTTAATTTTTAATTTTTTTTTCTTAGCAGAGCCTTTTCCTTTCAACTTCAAACACTTTCAGCAACTTGGACTTCAAACACTTTTAGCAACTTTCAACTTTTTGGGCATGGAATGCAAATACCACTCAAACTTGTCCTCTAAAAACTTAAATGATGGGTGGGGAAGGTGTTTTTTTTTAAATAATCCCAGTGTCAAACAGCATTTATAATCCTGAAAGAATTCTGCTTCCCGGTGTTTCCAGGGGGATTATTCCATCCATTCCCTTTAGGATGGCAGCCCAGCTGGCTGAGCTTTGCCTCAGGCCTGTCCTGTCCCTGACAGGTGACAATTGGCACCATTTCCCGACGTGGCACTTGTCACTTCAGCCTTCCTTAGCACCGAGAGGGGTTTTATTTCATTTTATTTTGTTGTTCCTGCTGGGGCAGATCCGTATCTGCTGCCGCGGCTTTGGTGCGAGAGGAAACGCGTGAGTCAGGCCCAGAACTGGGAGGGGACTGGGAGGGAGCTGCCGCCACCCGCGGGGGTGTGCAGGGTGGAACTGGGACGTTTTTGGACCTCACCCCTCTGCGGGCACGGGTCAGTGTGAGCGAGCTTCCTGCAGAGAGGCTTCCCAAGGAGTTCATCCCAAACCCCTTTGGGTCCGGGGTTTTCTCCCTGTGCTGGGAGAGGGGTATTTTAGAAAAGATCTTTTTTATTTTTAAGGCTCATTTGTGGTTGAAGTTTCAAGGCTCCTTTTGGAGGTCTGTGACTTCTTTCACTGGGAAAATGTCATGGGTGGAAGATTTTGTAGGGATACAAAGGGGTCACTCGGTGAGGGATTTTAAGGAGAGGAAGTAAAACCTGGTGTGGGCAAAGTGTCAGGAAAAGCCCAAACCCTGATGGCAGGATGGAAATCTGCTGGGATCCAGCAAATTTCTGATTTCTGCTGCTGATCTCACCCGTGGAAATACCACAGATTTCCTGGGAGAGGAAAATCCAGCAGCTCGGGATTCTCCAATGATTTGGGGGTTGCTCGGGGCCTTCCCGAGGATCCCTCCAAGGCTGAGTAACAAATTAGCAGGGAGTGTTGTGCATCCTGTGCCCGGGGCACTGGGAAGGGGATCCCGGTGACCTTTGCAGGGGGATCCGTGTTGTGCAATAATCCCTGCGAGCTGCAGCTGCTCCGAGCTGTTCCCTCTCCCTCTCTCTCACTTTTGGAGCTGGGAATTCCTCCCGGTGTCGTTCCTGGTTTTTCCTTCCCTCTGAGCTGCTGTTGGCTCCGTGCTGAGCCTCTGGCTCTGCTGGAATCTCGGATTTGGGATCCCTGCCACGGCTCCCCTGGAATGTTGGATGTGTTGGATTTCACTCCCAGCCATCTCCGGGTCCTGCCGAGCCAGGAATTCATTTCCCCGATCCCTCCTGATCACTCCTTACCTTCACTCATTCGTGCTGGTTAATCACTGCCCTTTCCCTGCGTTTTCAGATTCTTTTTGCCCATTTCAAAAGGAATTCCTCTCAAATTTGCCTGGGATCAGGCTGGGAGGGAGGGGAGCCTGATCCTGGAGGGATCTGTGTGTGTGTGTTCAGGGAAAACTGCCCTAAATCCCTCCCACCTGCACGGAGAGCACCTGCATTGATCAGAGAGCTCCTGGATTGATCAATTAACCCCTGGGTTGATCAGATAAGGTCTGGGTTGATTAAATAAGGTCTGGGTTGATCAGATAAGGTCTGGATGGATCAGAGAGCTCCTGGATCGATCAGAGAAGGTCTGGATTGATCAGAGAGCCCCAGAGTTGATCAATGAAGCCCTGGGTTGATCAGATAAGGTCTGGATTGATTAAATAAGGTCTGGGTTGATCAGAGAGCCCCAGGGTCAATCAGATAAGGTCTGGATGGATCAGAGAGCTCCTGGATTGAGTAAATAAGGTCTGGGTTGATCAGAGAACCCCTGGATTGATCAGGTAACATTAGGGTTGATCAGAGAGCCCCTGGATTGATCAGAGAAAGTCTGGGGTTGATCAGAGAAGGTCTGGATTGATCAGGTAACATCAGGGTTGATCAGAGAGGGTCTGGGGTTGATCAGAGAGCACCTGGATTGGTCAGAGAAGGGCTGGGTTTGATCAGAGAAGGTCTGGGATTAATAAGAAGCCCCTGATCTGATCTGGGTTGATCAGAGAAGGTCTGGGATTGATCAGAGAGTCCCTGATCTGATCTGGGTTGATCAGATAACCCCAGGATTGATCAAATAACCCCCAGACTGATCCCCATCCCTGACCCCAGCACCCCCTGGCAGCCCCAGCACTGCTCCTTGTCCTGCTCAGTGTCTCTGCTTCTCCCCCCTGGATGTTCCTGCTCCCTTTCCCAGCCCAGCCTCGCCGTTTCTTGTTCCTCTCCCTCCTTTTCTCACTTTCTGACTCTGAAATCTGAAAGGGAGTTGGCTGAAAAGCCATTCCTTGTTTGCTGCTATCCACAGACCTGGGTACAATTCACCCTCATCTTCTCTTGGGGTTAAAAATGCAAATTTCCTTGGTGACACAGAGAGAGAGAATTTTTAAAATATTTACTTGGAAAAATCAAACGTTGTAGGCAATAAGTTGTAATTAATTTTTTAATTAGAAGCCTGATTTTTCTTTTTAACCTTGATATCTCTCAGCAACCCCAAACCTTTAAAATTAGCCTTGTGTGCCACATCAGCTCCTTACCCTGCTGGAAATAACTTTAAATACAGTGCTTTCTAATTTTTAATCACTCCTGAGCTAGGAGCTAATTAAATGCTTCAGGAAGATTCCTTTGGGAAGGGGAGCTGGTGACTCTCTGCCACTCTCAGGACACGTGGAAATGAAATATTCCACTTGTTAATCACTGGGTAAATTGTTTGTGCAGCTGCCTTTTCAAATCATTGGGGTGAAATTCCCTCTTTGGTTTGAGGAGTGTCCAACACGACCCTGATTTGATACAACTTCCAGGGGCAAAAATAGCTCTGGATTTTTAGTAATGATATTAAAATAATGATATTAAAATAGCAATGTTTAAATAATATTAATAAAGATATTTTAATACTAAATATGTTTTAATAATATATTTTAATAATAAATATATTTTTAATAATGAAACCAGCTGAGATTTATTCAGGCCAGCTCTGGATGAGGCTCTCCCAACCAAATCTGCTGAGAAGGAAATCTGGGAATGGATCTTCTCCATCCTCCTCACTTTGCCATGAAATTATTTATAAAATCATTTTCATTATCCTTAATTAAATTCCAGTTGGGCTTTCACCTCTTAATTTGCTGTGATCTGTGAGAGAGGGAATGGATAAACGTGAGGATGAGTTTGGAGGCTCTTCCACCCCGTGGATAAAACAAAACACTCCAGGATTTGTGGAGGAAATTTGTATTTGAGTCCCTGAGAGCTCTGAGGTCGGGGCAGGTGATGGAGAGCAGCTTTTCCCCTTGCCTCTGGCAGCTCATTAATATCATTTTTGGCACTGAGAGCTGCATTTGAAGGGGATAATTGCAGTTCTGTGGGTGATTTCTGCCTCGGTGGCAGAGCAGGAGGTGATTTCCTGCTGCTTCATTTGCCTCTCTGAGCGGGAGGCTCTGCTTAAAGCCCAGCTTTGGGCTGGGATCTCCTCAGGGGGGAGTTTTTCCCTAATTCCCCTCACTCCTGAGTGACCTTCCCACTCCAGCTGCAGCTCTGTCCCTCCCTCCTCAGGCCTGGGGTTTTCCCCAGCTCATTTCAGCCTTTTTTCCCCTCAAAACAAGAAGCATCAGCAGCGATTCCTTGGCTCCATCATTTTTAAAAACCACATTGATAATTCAATATTTCAGTCCTGATAACACCCATTTTCATCCCCCTGAATTTCATGGCTTTGTTCCCTCCCTCATTGCTGCAATTTTGTGTTTTAAATCCTCTTCAGGCTGAGAGCTGTGGCTGCCTTTTTAAAGCCCAGGTCTGTAAATAGAGATAAGAGCTGCGAAAAACCCAAAGTTATTGTGGGTTATAACTGAAATAATTGAGGATAACTAAAAGTTATTGCTGCTAAATGACCATTGGGCCATCACTTGGAGAGATTTCTGGGGGATATTTCGAGTTGGGGGGAAAATTTATCTGCTAGCAACAGCTCAAACACATGAAAAATTGATTGTACTCTATTATTTTATTTATTATGCTCTTACTTCTGCTCCTGCTGCTGGTTTTGTTCAGAAAACAGAGCCACAGCAGGGTTATTTTTTGATATGTTTGGGATTCATCCAAGCAGGTGGGGCTGTGGGGGACATTTCCAAGGGTGTGCTTGGCTTGGTGCTGTTTTCTCTTAGCCCAGGACACAGAGGGGAGGCGGAATTGGGGAGGGGGAACCCAGAACTGGGATGGGGAACCCAGAATTCCATGTTTTGGTGCCTCCAGGGGCAGGAATTACAACAAACCCCAAGAGAATATTCCCAATATTTGTGGTTAGGGCTGTCCTGGTTTGAAGGACAGGTGTGTGCCAGGGAAAAGGCAATGGAGAATGGGAACCCCCATCCCTCTGAATTGTTATAAATTTGAATTTAAGGGGATTTGTCTCGGTTTGGACAGACAGGTGTGTGCCAGGGAAAAGCCAGAACTTCCCTTGGAATGGAGAATGTGAACCCCCTCCTTCTGAATTATCAGAAATTTGAATTTAAAGGGGTGTCAGGCAAAGAGATGGGAGCAGGAATAACAGTTCTTTACTAGGATCATTAAAAAAATTAAAATGTAGTGGTACAAAATACAAACAAAACAAAAAGCAAACAGTGCCAGAGTGAGAACAGGACCTGACACCTGCAGCTCAGGGGGTTGGGAGCAGCCCAGTGAAATCCTCCTGCAGTGCCAGATGTGGCTCTGTGGGAGCAGAGAGGATCCTGTGGAAGGGTGGAGTTTCCTCTGAAGGTGCAGTGGGGCTGAGCTGGGTCTGGGCTCCTCTGGAATCCAGTGGGAAAAGGTTCCTGGGGTGTTCTGATCCCAGGGTTTCTCCAGAGCACCCAGGGCTGTGCTGGGCTCTGATCCCAGGGTTTCTCCAGCTGGGAATGCTCCTGGCTCCTGCCCTGGGTGCTGCCTCTCCCAGTGGGATGATGGAATTCTCTCAGCCCTGCTGGAGCCTCAATGGCCCCTGAACAGCAGAGATGCCCTGCAGGGAGGGTGGGTCCTGGAAGGGATAAAGAGCACTGCACACCTGGTTTAACAGCTGGGCCATGAACTGCAGGAGCTCCTCTGTCCTGGAGTTAAAAGAGATACAGAAAAACCCCTCCCCAAGGGTTCCAACAGCTGCCAAATTGAACACACACTGTTTTTTTGGTTACATTTGCAACTCAAGACACAACACTTGTATTTATTTTGCCTTTTTTTTCCAGTGTTCACCTCAATCTGAGTCTCTCTGTGATGGCAACAGAACCCACCAACACTTTCCCCTCTGTTTCTCCCCCACTCCAGGTGTTCTGTTGGAGGATATTTGGCACATTTATGGCGATTCTGAGCATCAGGGCAGACTTCTGCCAGGCCCAGCACAGCACCCTGGCTGCCAAGTGAGCTCAGGGGGCTCCCCACCTGTGTGTGAGTGCCACAATTCCCCCCCTTTCTTTTTTTTTTCCCCCCATTTTTTTATTTTTTATTTTATTTTATTTCATTTTTCCCCCCCTCTCCTCCTGGGGCCTCCAAGACTCCGAGAACGCAGCAGGAACACGGATTTATCCAGATTCACTCAGATTTATGGGCTGTCTCCTGCCCCTCTGCTGGGAGCTGATTCCTCTCACTGAACTCTGGCAGAACTCAAGAGGAACCAAGTGGAGACAACCCAAAAACCCTGCCCTGCCTCCCTCCACCTCAGCAGTGCCTCGATGTAGAGCAGCCTCACCTGCAGTCCCAGCAGCCTGAAGGAGAACACCCCCAGCCACTGAGGATTTGGAAACACTCCTGCTTTTTCCAGCAGCAAAAAAACCCCCTGAGGAACCGACCCAGCAAAGCCAACTCGTGCTCTTTTTGATGTTTTCTGCTGTGAAACCTTCCCAAGGTCATTGATTTAATTTTTTTTCCTTTTTATTTTGATTTTTTTTCTTTTTTTTTCTTTTTTTCTTTATTTTTTTTTGGTTGGTTGGCCCCTCACACATTTTCTTGGCCATTATGAACCGTCCAGCCCCTGTGGAAATTACTTATGAGAATCTGCGTTTCCTGATCACTCACAACCCAACCAATGCAACCCTCAGCAAGTTCATCGAGGTAAGGAGCCCCAAAACGTCCTCAAATTCCTCAGAATTCCCTTCCAGGAATTGCCTGACCTCACCTGAAATTTAAGGGGGTTTTTTTGTCTTTTATTTTTCACATTCTCTTCACATTATGAGATTTTTTTTTCTGAATTTTTGCTGATTTTTTTTCTGAATTCCTTCACTTTTGGGATACAAACACAACCCCCCCTTCCATCAATGATTTACTCCTTGGACAAGAATAATGAGTCAAAAAAAATTCCCAAATTTCTCGAAATTCCCTTCCAGGAATTGCCTGACCTCACCTCTGCTGCTCTTTGCCCGTTAATTGAAATTTAAGGGTTTTTTTTGTCTTTATTTTTCACATTCTCTTCACATTATGAGACTTTTTTTCTGAATTTTTGCTTTACAATTATTTCCCCACTCTCAGGGACATTTCTCCTTTGTCCTATCTCTTTTCACTTCTCCTCACAAACTTTACCCCCTGAAACTGAGGGAAATGTTGACTTTTCTGGCTGATAAAAAGGAGATTTATAATTTTTCAGTGCTCAGGTGTTTGGCTTTTCCCCCTGCAGGAGCTGAAGAAATATGGGGTGACCACCTTGGTGCGAGTTTGTGATGCCACTTATGACCAAGCCCCAATCGAGAAGGAAGGAATCCAAGTTCTAGTGAGTTGCTAAAATGTTTCAAACTGGCTGGAAAAAAAATGGGAATTTCCCCTGTCTTAGGAGTTGTGGGGATCTCTTTGTGCTTGGGGCTGGTGCAGCTTGGCCAGAGGTGAATCAGTCAAGGTGGGTCTGAGGAACTCCCACTGGGCTTTTTGTGTGTTCTTTGAGGTGTTTGGGTTTGATTTTTAGGGATTTTGGTTGTGTCTGGTGCTCAGCCCTGTGGTTGAGACCTGGTTTGGGATACAAAGCAAGGTTTGGTTTAAAATCCCAGGTTTAGGATGCAAACCAAGGTTTGGTTCACAGTCCCTGATTTGGGACATAAACCGAGGTTTGGCTCACAGTCCCTGGTTTAGGATACAAACCAAGGTTTGGGATACAAACCAAGATTTGGTTTAAAATCCTCTGATTCGGGACACAAACCAAGGTTTGGGATACAATCCCAGGTTTAGGATACAAACCAAGGTTTGGGATACAATCCCAGGTTTAGGATACAAACCAAGGTTTGGTTCAAAATCTCTGGTTTGGTACACCAACCAATGTTTGATTTAAAATCCCTGATTTGGGACACAAACTAAGCTTTGGGATACTATCCCAGGTTTAGGATTCAAACCAAGATTTAGTTTAAAATCTCCTGATTTGGGACATAAACCAGGGTTTGGTTTACAATCCCTGATTTGGGATACAAACCAAGGTTTGGTTTAAAATCCCCTGATTTGGGACATAAACCAGGCTTTGGTTCACAATTCCTGGTTTAGGATACAAACCAAGGTCTGGTTTAAAATCCCTGGTTTGGGGTACAAACCAAGCTTTGGTTTAAAATCCCCTGTTTTGGTTTAAAATCCCCTGATTTAGGACACAAACCAAGGTTTGGTGTCCAACCCCTGCTTTGGGACACAAAGCCCAAGGTTTGCTCCTTGTCTCTGCCCACAGCTTTTTTTTTTTAACTCCTGGGCACTTCCCACTATCCCAGACAGGCCTTGAGCCCTCCTGGAGCAGCCAGAGAAACCCACCCTGATCCCTGCCCACCCTGAGAGGGCAGAATTCCTCCCCAAATCCTGCCCTGAGTGGAGCTGCCCAGCCCAGCAGGTGGAATTGCTGCCCTTGGGAGGTTTTTCTAAGAGGTGTGTGCTCAGCCAGCCTCTGTTTTTCCAGGCAATATTTAGGAATTCTTACACTCTGCCTGATCCAATCACCTCATTTTGCTGCAGTCAGGAACCACCCCTGCTGTTGGTGAGGGCACAAATTGCACCTCAACCTTTCCCTTTGCTTTTTTCGTGGCTCAGCCACAGGAAAACTCCTGCAGTTTTCCATCAGGACAAGAAAAAAAAAACCCAAAAACCCCAAAAAAACCCCTCAGATCCTGGCACATCAGTGAGAATTCCACCTCCAGGTCAGGCAGCTTCCTTGGCTCCCAGCCCTGCAGGGTTTTGATTCCACGTGGGCCTTGGTGTGCTTGGAAAAAATCCCTCCTTGCCCTCTGGAATTGCCTTTTCCCTCTTCCCAGAGCTGCATTTGGCCACTCCCAGAGGGTTGGGAGGATCCCATTGGTGCTCTGGGATCCCTCTGGAATTCCTGTGCCAGCAGGGAGATCCTTCCCAGGATCTGGGATGGAATCCCCACCTTGCCCAGTCCTTTATTTCTAAAATAACTCAGCTTTTTTGCTTCTCAGGAAGCTTTAAAACCTCAATTTTGAACTGACAGCTGCTCTTTTGAGGAAGCTTTGCTAAAAAAAAAACCCCAAAAAAATGGAAATGGGGTTTCCTGCAGCTCTGCCCTGGTGTGGAGCCTCTCACTTTGAACCCCTAAAAATCCTCCAGGATAAACCCAGCTCCTCCTGCCCATGAAATTCCTGCTTTTTCTTTTCTCCAGGCAGAGCCCTGAAATGGGATTGAGTTACCCCTGGCTGAGAAAATAACACCTCACTATTTCAAGCTAATATTTGCCTGTTAAAAAATAAAATAAATAACATTCCACATTAAAATCACAGCCTGGGGGAAGCTGAGTGCCTCTTTTAGCACAATTTCATGTCCATTTTAGCTCTGCTGAGGTCAGAAATGGGGTGAAACCCCTGGAAATGGAGATGGGTAGAAAGTGGTGGCTCCAGAGCTTTTTTTTTTTCCTGATGGCAGAGTGAGAAAAGAGGGAATGAGGAATTCCCTGGGTGCTGGGAGGGCTCCACGAGCTGGAATTGGATTTAATTCCTGTGGGCTGCTGGAGTTCAGGGCTCAAATCACAAATTACATCAGGAAAAACAGGGTTTTTTTGTCATCTGAGAGGATTTTTCTGCACTTTTTGGGGCTGTGGTGGCTTTGTTCACCCTCAGCATCCAAAGGATGTTTCCTTGTTCTCCTCCTCTCACTCCAAAAAAAAAGGGAAAAGATGAGAAATCCTTTTTTCCCCCCCTTGTTTTCCCTTAATTTTCCCTTGTTTTCCCTTTATTCCCTCCACTTTATTTCTCTCCCTTTATTTTTCCCTTTGTTTTCCCTTTATTTTTTCCCNTTTCACTTCACTCTGCTGTCCCAGATATTTTGAATTTCCCCAGTATTTTAACAAAGCCCTCTGCAGGCTCAGTGAATTAATCCCATATAAAATAATTCCAGTATTTTTAGGGTTTTTATGGCTCTCAGATTGTTTGCTCTTCAGCATCTCCAAAAATTGAACCCTCTGCTGCTTTTCAGCTGTTCCCAGGATTCAGGGGGTGTTATTTCATCAGAGCCTCCCCTTGAAGTGCTGCTGCAAAGGGATTTTTGTGCCTGATGAGGGGACAAGGGCTCTTTTTAAAGCAATTTCCTCCCATTCTCAGCGTTTGTGGGATAATCCAGGAGTTTTCCTGCTGAAATGCACCACAGTCATCTAAAGAAAAGTGCTAAATGACAAAAAAATGTTATTTTCCCCCCTTTATTTCATTTCTCCAGTGCTCCCCACATCCATTAAAATTCTAAATTGAGGGCTGAAAGGAAAAAGGAGCACAAATTGCAGGAGAAATTCCATCCTCAGGAAAAATGAGGGATCTGCTCCCATGGAATTTGGAATTATTGATATTAAATACATTTAATGGTGGCTGCCCTTTAATGGGGAAGAAAAAAAAAGGGACTTTTTGCCATTATTTGCTTGTGAAAGTGGGGATTTTTCCAATTAAAATCACCCAGGGGATTGGGGACTCCCTGAGTTCCTGGCAGCTGGAGGAGCTGGAATTGGGGATTTTTAGGAAGTCCTGGGAATTTTTAGGAACTCATAGGAATTGGAAATTTTTAGGAATTCCATTTTGGAATTGGGAATTTTTAGGAACCCTTTGGAACTGGGAACTTTTAGGAACTCCATTTTGGAATTGACAATTTTTAGGAACTCCTGGGAATTTTTAGGAATTCCATTTTGGAACTGGGAATTTTTAGGAACTCTTGGGAATTTTTAGGGACCCATAGGAATTGGGAATTTTTAGGAACTCCACAGGAATTAGGAACTTTTAGGAACCCATAGGAACTGGAAACTTTTAGGAACTCCATTTTGGAATTGACAATTTTTAGGAACTCCATGTTGGAATTGGGAATTTTTAGGAACTCCTGGGAATTTTTAGGAACATTATAACTTTTAGGAACTCCATTTTGGAATTGACAATTTTTAGGAACTCCATGTTGGAATTGGGAATTTTTAGGACTCCACAGGAATTAGGAACTTTTAGGAACCCATAGGAACTGGAAACTTTTAGGAACTCCATTTTGGAATTGACAATTTTTAGGAACTCTGTTGTAATCAGGAATTTTTAGGAGCAGCTTCAGCTCCTCAGAGCCTGCAGCACAAACACCATTTATTTATTTGAAAATACCTATTAATTTTCACTTTTTTTTTAAAATAAAATAGAATTTCACAGAGCAGGAATTCTTCTAAAAACCCCTTTATTTCAGAGTGCAATTAAACTCTCATTAAACATAAACATCAACACCTACAAACTCCTGGCAAAACCACAACTCCGGGTGCTTTATTCTGCTTTTTTTTTTTCCCCTGAATGCCGGGATTTGTGGATTTCATGGAATTCTCTCTCTCTCCCCCCAGGACTGGCCGTTCGACGATGGGGCACCGCCCCCGGGCCAGATCGTGGAGGATTGGCTGAACCTGCTCAAAACCAAATTTCGGGAGGAGCCCGGCTGCTGCGTGGCCGTGCATTGTGTGGCCGGCCTGGGGAGGTGGGTGCCTGCCCCCGGGGCTGGAAATGGCGTTAAAATCACATTTATCTGTGTGAAAAAACACAATTTCTTTGTTTTATCCCGAATTATTTAAACCAACAATGCCAGACTTGTCAGTGGCCAGCTCCCTTGGTTTTAAATGGGATTAAAATCACATTTATCTGTGTGAAAAAACACAATTTCTTTGT
>VWYE01018901.1:3960-20418 GCA_013398995.1 Alaudala cheleensis | reverse complement strand
AGGACATTGCTGCATTAATAGAAAACATGACTCTGTGAAAGTACATCATGTAGATGTGCATGTGCCTAGGAGTTGTGCCACTGAGGAGCATCAAAACAATGAACGGGTAGATAAGGCCACCGAAATTGGTATAGCTCAGGTAGACCTAGATTGGGGGAAAAAAATGGTGAGCTATTTATAGCCCGATGGGCCCATGAAACATCAGGGCATCTAGGAAGGGATGCAACACACAGATGGGCTCATGATTGAGGGGTGGACTTGACCATGGAGGCTATTTCACAAGTTATCCATCAGTGTGAAACATGTGCTGCCATCAAGCGAGCCACATGAGCGAAGCCTCCTTGGAGTGGAGGGTGGTGGTTGGGTTTCCAGTATGGTGAAGCCTGGAAAATTGATTACATTGAGCCATTGCCACGAACACGCTAAGTTATATCCTCACCATGGTAGAAGCCACAACTGGCTGGCTGGAAACATACCCAGTAAACCATGCCACTGCCCGGAACATGATTTCAGGTCTTGAAAGACACATTTTATACTGACATGGAACCCTGTGGGAGACCAGAGTATCCCTCTGGGTCTCCTGGATGGGCAGCAGCCTGGAAGGGGGGGCTGGTCCTCCTCGGCCTGTGTCAGAGACAGTGGTGGCTTTGATCTGAGGCCGTGGGAAAGGCTGCCGGGGCTGTCTGAGGATTTGAAGGTCACAAAAGTTTGATTGGTGTGATTTTTGCTATATCACTGGGTGAAAAAGTAGGGTTTTTAGATTTTGCTATATAGGTAAAATGGGGCCAAGATGGAGGCAGATCAATGTGATAAGAGCACATTTTCCTGTCTTCCTTTTCCCCTTCCTCTTTGCAAAGGGTGATGGTTTTTTGGGACTGAGTGAAGATGCAATTTCACTGCATGACATGGATTTTAGTTATTGGAGTTTAGAGAAAAACAATGTTAGTGTAGTTTAGAGTATAAAAACCCAGGTGCTATCGTGGGTGGGAGAGAATCCATTTCTCCAGCTGCCTGTGAACTTCACGCTGGACAGAATGAACTTAGAGATAAGACTTTTAAAATAAACATCTTCAGACCGCAACCCAGACGTTCTCCAATTCCTTCTTCCAAGCACGGGCGGTGAGAAAACAGCCTTTTACACTGCCGGGGTTAATCTCAGAACTGATAACTCCCACAGAACCCCAGATAGAATTTGGTCAGACAGTGGGACTAATTTTCGAAATAATCTTATAAACTCCTGGGCAAAGAGATATGGCAATAAGTGGATATATCACATTCCCTATCATCCACAGGCCTCTGGGAAGACTGAAAAATATATAATGGGCTGCTAAAAATTATGTTGGGGCATTAGGTAATGAGACATGGAAGCATTGGGATGCAAACTTGGCAGAAGCCACTTGGCTAGTCAACACTAGGGGATCTGCTAGCTGCCCTCATCCTGCCCAAACTAAGCCCTTAGACACTGTGGAAGGAGACAAGGTCCCTACACTATACATAGGGAAGTGGCTGGGGAAGTCAGTGTGGATTTCTTCCCCCATGGGAAAAGACAAACCCATTTGTGGGATTGTTTTTGCCCAAGGACCTGGGTGTACTTGGTGGATGATGCGGGAGGTTGGGGAGGCCCAATGTGTACCTCAAAGAAATTTAACCTTGGCGTAAGAACAACTTATAGTGTATGTTACAGAAGGTAAAGTTGCAGGAGGGACATGAACTGAAGAAGAATGAATTTGGCGAGGAACAAGAATGCGATGATGAACAGGGATGGTGGCGATGCCTAATCATGAACCACCAAGTGTACTATTTCTCCAGTCCTGACCCCACATTGTGATGGAATGGAGACCACCTGGAGGGATGTGAAAGGACAGAGGATAGTCGTTAATAAAACGTATGTTTGGTATAGAGATGGTTTAATAATCTTAGTAATGAGAATTATATAGATTATTTGGGATCCAAGCATGATGCAAATGGTTTGGAATAAGGGGTGGATATTGTATTGGGTCTCACCAAGGTAAAGTTCAAAGCCCCTACTGAAACAAGGGGGCTAAAAGTCAAAGGGTGATTAATTAGGGGTAATAGTCTGAACAATCTATCTCACTCAATATTTGCTGGGCTTGCAAGAGCAGGCAAGGCCATTGCTTGCAACAACAAGATGAAAAGAATACAAGCTAGTGGATAAGAAAGAAACTGTCTACTTGAAGCAGTGATAAGAGAGACTGTTATGACCAAGACTAGCCTCGCAGCTCGAACTGTGACCAAGAAGCCAGTAAGCATGCACAAGAGGACAGGGTAAAAAGTTCAAACGAGAGGAAGACTCCTATTACTGCATCATGAAGACCACCGATGACCACCAGAGGGCATTACGCAGGCGCCAAAGACTGATAAGTTCATTTTAATACAAAGCGAGACTAGGCGGGCTTAGGTAATAAATATGTATAGACAACTTAATACATATGTAACATTTTAGAGAATAAGTACAGAAAAGTGACTCTTTAGAGGCACACATGCCTTTGGGAAATATCCCACATTGCACCCGGTGCCAAATAGTACATACCCACTCTCCAACTAACTCTTATTGGTTGTGGAGTCTTTTTTTTCCATATATCATTACAGTGTTGTGCTTTGCATTGGTAGCTGAACAGGTGTTGATAACAGCCCAGTGTTTTGGCTACTGCTGAGCAGCACTGTCCCTCTGACATTCCTTCCCCCATCAAAGGGGGTGGGAGTGGCAAGATCCTGGGAGGGAACCCAACCAGGCCAGCTGACCCAAATTGGCCAAAGGGATATTCCATACCGTATGACATAAGCTCAGATATGTAAGCTAAGGGAGAGAGGAACAAGGGGGGGCATTCATGAGTTTTCAATGTTTGCCTTCCGGAGGAACCATTATGTGTGCTGAAGCCCTGCTTCCCAGGAAGTGTCCAAACATTGCTGCTGATGGGAAGTAGAGACTGACCTTTTTTCTCTTTAGCCCATGCGCGTGCAGATCTCTGCTTATTTCTTTCTTTTACTGTAATGCTGGTTGTTTTCCATCTTATTCTCTTCCCCTGTCCCAGTGGAAAAGGGATTGATAGAGTGATTGAGTGGGCACTTGGCTCAAAAAAATGGTTGCTGTATCTTTAATGCAAGAGACTGGATGCGTGTGGGGCTAGGGGTTGGGAGAGCCCCTGTTTCAGTGAAGGCATTTTTAAAAGCTTTGCTGTCCACGTTTTCCGCAGCTCAGGGGATATTATGAAAGATGTAAGCTCAGCCTGGGACCTGGGCAGGATGGGGCCTGGGGCTCTCTCATTCTCACTCTCTTCTGGTTCAGGATCACTCTCTACTGGTTTAGGATCAAGGTGGCAGCCACGTGGGGACACAGTGAGTGCATCTGGCTTGAAATACTGTTGCCCTGCGCTTTTTTTTCCTGGCACTGTGACTAGGGCCTGTCTGCTTGCTTCCCTGTTTCCCTGTTATTTGGGAGCCCAGAGCCAGCACATGTGTGCCATCTGGGACTGGGGCCATGTCCCACCAGACCCCAGCCTGCAGTGTGGTGGCCACGGCTACTCCTGTGTGTTAGGCTCCAGGACTTCGACCTGCCACAGTTTCTACACTGCTTGTTTTTTTCCTGTTTCTCAGCCATTTGGGGGTCCAAACTGAGACACTTTGCTATGAAAGGCTGAGAGAATTGGGATTGTTTAGCCTGGAGAAGAGAGGCTCCAGCGTGACCTCCAGGTCCTAAAGGGAGCTGACAAGAAAGATGGAGAGAGACTATTTTCAAGTGCCTGGAGTGAGAGGACAAGGGGGAATGCCTTAAAACGGAAAAGGAGTAGGTTTAGATTAGATATTAGGAAAAACTCTTTACTGTAAAGAGGGTGAAGCCCTGGCACGGGTTGCCCAGAGAAGCTGTGGCTGTCCCATCCCTGGAAGTATTCAAGGCCAGGTTGGACAGAGCTTGGAACAACCTGGTCTAGTGGAAGGCACTCATGGCAGGAGGGGCTGGAATGAGATGACCTTTAAGGTCCCTTCCAATCCAGGCCATTCTATGATTCTATGAATATTACAGAACAAAACTCACACCACAAACCTTCACCTACTCTGTGATCTGGTCATATTTAAAGAGTTACTTGAAGCAAGGCACTGCCCAGTTAAGGACAGAATTATTCTATTTTTACCCAAATTCTTCAACAATTTTCATATTATGCCCAAACTATCTGAAACTGACAATTCAAAGACAACAGTGGCAATATCCAAAGGCCAAAAAGACATAATGTGACTTCATGCACAGTGCAAATCAGTGATGTGACTTCAGCAGCACCAGTGGAAAACAGAGAGCCTATCAGCCTGCCTCTAGCTTGAGAATTACACTGTTGAGCTGGGAACTGAACTCCTCTGCTAAAGGTGACAACTTGCTTCTCTTCCCCTGGGTGTCATTAAACTATGAGTTTAAAAAAATCTCAGATAAGACTAAAGAGGGAGGGTTCTTGGCCTGATCTAACAACTATTTTTTTTTCCATTTATGAGAACAGGCAAGATTTCACTTTCCAATCATAAGTAACTCACAGGACAGAAATTCTGTTCCAAGATAGCCCAATATTTTGCTGGACCTTTATAATCCTGCAGCCACAGGAAGGGGACTGCCCAAAATAAATATTTTGTAACCCAAAGACATTAATAACAACACAGTGTCTTCTATTTGCCCAATATGTAAGAAATACCAGGGAATTCACCCACAGCCATAAAGCTGCCATATCATTATTTAGATTGGGTTTAGAGAGAAATAGTAAGGTTATTGGGATTTTTTGTTTGGCTTTCTTTCTTTTTTTCTCCCCCAGAAACACAAAGGCAGGCATTTCTCAAATGAACTTCTTGGGATCATTTATTCATGGTATGTAAATAGAGTCCATTTATTCACTCCTAAGGAAGATTTTATTTGTATTTCAAAGTAAACTTCCTGTGAAACATATTTTGCATTAATGAAGAACGGCAAAGACCTTGATGAATTTTTCTCAACAAGTTCATATAATCTGCATACAAATTACTCCAGTTACAGTTTTCAGACATGGGCTGAATAATTTGGCTGCTTCAAGCACATCACTGGAACTGGAAGTAATTAGATTCCATGTGTGATACTTGCATCAATAAATATTTAAAAGGACTCTGCACCTCCTATGATATGCTAAGTTGCTTCATCCCCAAAATCCTTCTGTCACAACAGCAACGAATATACTGGTATGTTTGTCTTATTCTGTTAATCCTCCACAAACTTTTCTCTGAAAAGACTTTTGTGAGGTAGCTTGCATTTGGCTTGATCATAATGGAGAAACACTCCCTGCTTGCCAAAGAGTTTTCATAAAACCAACTTTTAGGGGGCTATTTGGAGTAGATTTGATGCAGTGTCATGTACAGATGCAAAGAAGTTCCAATTAAAAGGCTTTTGCAACAGCGAACTGCAAAAGACATCAGACTGCTACTCTAATTAATTCTTACTGATGATTCATGATTGACATATTAAAAATGTCTGAAAGATCAGGACAACCTATATTTTACATTCAGAGAGCTATCTATATAATACTCACTACCTATTCAGATAGTACAGACATTTCAGTGACATGAAGAAATAGCATCTTAACCTCCAGTATTAAAGAAGCACAAGCAATTTTGTACTCAAAAGATACTGTTCAGATTTGAAAGAGGCAGATTTTACAGTAACAAAAGTGTACTATAGTCACTAGAAATGTTTTGCTGCATTAATCAACAAAGCAAATGAAATCAGATGAGATGTCAAGAGCAAGGGGATACTTTATGCCGAATGCATTAACAGGCATTTGCTCATATGTTCTATTAGTAAAAGAAACTCTTTAAAAATGTATATTCCACCGAGAAGCTCATGGTTTAGATCATATTTCAACATAAACATTTACTAGTAGAATTGTGAAAATAAGAGCAGCTCCTCAGTTTGTCACTTTTCAAGAAAAAAAAACATGCTTTAAGAAATTATTTTGAAAGAAATATTTTAATATTTAATAGACTGAAAAGAGAAGCTTCATTAGTGCTTTCTGGTTTTAGGCATCTATTTTTAACCACCTCAATCCCTCAAAGTTTATATCAAACAAACAAACAAACAAAATTGAAAACCAAACCAGCATTTTAGTTGCAACTACAAGCCAAGTATTTTTAGCACTCAGGACTCATGCATTTTCTTCAGCATATTTTCTATTTCCCCAAAACATGCAAAACCCCAAAATGCTAGACCCAAAGCCACAAGAACAGGACCATTTCAGTGTTCTTACCTGTGTGCTTTCGGAGGTGCTCTTTAAAATGTCCAAAGTGATCAAACTGCTTATCACAGTATTGGCATATATGTATTTTCTTGCCAGGTCTTTGCTTCTTGCTAGCACCACCTTCATCAAGGTGGTGACAGGTGAGGTGTTGTTTCAAAGCACTCTCTCGTAGGTAGATTTTATTGCATGTGTCACACTTGTAAATCTCAGCAGAGTGTGTTTTCATGTGTTCCTTAAAATGGTAAAACAATTTAAATGAACGGTTACATTTTTCACAGTGGAATAAATTCTTCACATGTGACAGCTGAAGTTCCACAATTTCAATATCTTCTACCTGTTTGCATGAGGGATCAGTTGCACTACCACCTTCTTCTTGAATCTGGCATTTTGTCTCTCCTTGACGATACTTACTGGTGATATCTGCCAAAAGAGCCAAAGCAGATTCATCTGATGTACCCGTTGTATGTATATACTTTATAGATTGCTCTGCAGAAGCTACTTTAAGTGTTTCAATGCTGTCATCCTCCACTTCAATCGTCCCTTCAGCAATCTCAACCTCAATTTCAACAGGCTCTGATTCTGCAGATGGTAGTGCTTCTGTGATGACATTAGACGTTTCAGCAATCTTTCTCTTTTTTGCTTTATTTTTACCTTGCCTTTGATTTGATTCTAAGGGTGATGAATTTTCTTTGTTCCTGCAAAACATTTACATAAACATAGTTAAGATCCATAAGCACTTACATAAAAATTCCTGCCTGATGCTGAGCTTCTGCATTAAACACTAGCTAGATATTTCTCAAAGAAGCTGAATGATGAGTGACCACATAACCTGCACCCATTTCAGATGTTAATTTGTCCTTTATCTATACTCCTTGGAGCTGTAGAACAGCACAGTTAAAGCTGTGGAGTCTTTAACATAAAGTTATTAAAGTGTTTTACATGGGTCCACTTGAATGATACAAAGCACCTATCAAAAAGAAAGGCCAGTTAGCCTAATGACATAGGTTTATATAAGAAACGCAAAATTCTGTACTTTGGCCTGCCTACTCAGAAATAAGTTTAAAGTTCTTCCTACACTATTTACTTCTCAAGCTCTGGAGTACATGAAATTGCCTGCAGCACTTACAGCTTTTTACAAAACACTACAGCTGTGACTTCACACAATGATTATTGTAACGTCTCGTACTTCAGGAAAACACACAGCTAACAGTTGCAGTAAAAAAGAAAAAAGCCACTGGGATGTAAAAAGAGTATTTTAATTTCGTTTATCTGGGCTTAAGCACAGCTCCTAGCTCTTTTTTTCCTTGCACCATAAAAACAAAATCCCCTTCCTCCAAGATGTCAGAGATAGCATCCCATCTCAAACACGTACAGATCTGACTGGGTGTCTTGGTTTGGAGACAAATTTTAGGAGAAAAACGCTCTAAAATGAGTAGTTTTTCTCTAAGGATAGAGGCCTTCAATAACTCCCTTTTCTTCTGCTAGTGAGAGAAATGGATACCGGGGAATGAAAAAAAAAAAAGTAAAACTGTCTATTAACAAAACAAGATCCTCACAAAGCACAAGGAAAAAAAGAAAATTGAACTTTACACCCCACCCCCACCTTGCTGCATGTCTGAGAGGCAAAGACGGCGACTGCCTTTAGTCTCTGTCACGGGAGGAGAAAAGAGTTCACAAAGCAGCTGGGAACCTGTTGGATTTTTGGCACGGGTCTTTTAGCAGCCAGCGAAGTTGGTGGAATTTAATGTCCCTTCTTTTGCTGTCTCAGTCTTTCCGGGGTTCGGACCGGCTGGAGCCACCCCGCAGGCTCCCCAGGCAGGAGAGAAAAAAAAAACAAAACACAAACCCAAAAAAAACCTGCCGAAAGGATTTACCAGTGAAAAGACTCCAGGCCAGGGGAAGGGAAAAAAACAGAAAAAAACCCCAGAAGCTTCTTGCCTAAATTGGCGAAAATTAATCCAGCAAACAAGTACACGAAGTAACAATCCGCATAACCACCAACCATGCCTGAGAGAGAGAGAGCTTGAACAGAGCCCGCGCAGGACCACGTACAAAAATAATAATCTACTCAGCAAAGAGGAGACTACTGTCCTTGAGTAAATTGAGTGGTTCAGGTGTGAAACTTGTCGGAGGCCAGAACATTCCTCTGGCTGCCCTGGATGGGCTGAGATCCTGGCAAGGGGTCTGAGACCTTGGCACGGAGTCAAAAGTACCAGTGCTTTTCATTTCAGCCCATGAGAACAACTGCAAACTCTGTATGGGGATTTGCAAGCCACGGAATTTAATTAGTATAATTATTAATATATCACAAGGTAGAAAATAGAATTTTTAGATTTTACTATATAGGTACAGAGAGACAAGATGATAGATTTGGGGGTGTGTCACAGTCTGGAAATAATTCTAAGAATAGGCTGGCTTGCACGTGTGTGTTAAGCCAAACATTTATTTCCTCATAACATAAGAATTACAGCATTAACTAGTGCTGCATAACCACCAATCATTATACATTAGTGGGAATAAATTGCAGACTAGACAGTTTAACTTAATGGACTGATTTGAATCCTGGTTAAACAGCTCTACCAGTGTACAGAGACTCAAAGTGATACCATTTAGAACATAGTTTTTCAATTTCAAGTGTGTGGCTGCCCAGAGTGGTGACAGCATGGGTGACACCTCTTTGTTCTAACTGAGAGAGGGGGAAAGTTTTAATGAGGACATGAGTATGCATGGATGCCAAAAGCTATTGGTTGCTGTAATGCTGTCACTCCCCAACCCCTCTGTACCTGATTAGACAGTCCTGTGGTAGCCACGCCCCGGACCAAGGTTATAAGAATGCTTCCCCAGCTGGCCTCCTTGCTTTTGGAGGCAGCAGCCAAATAAAGCTGTATGTTCTCTGGAAGCCAGTGTCCCTTTATCCTTTCCTCAGAGAAACCCTACTTATGTTAGAAGTCTCCCCCTTCCCTCCTTCCTGCAAGCACGCACGCACGGACGGGACCGCCGGCCATCCCCCGAGAGGAAGAAGCTGGCTGGACCCACACACACTCTAGCCGGGACAACACCAGCCGCAGGAGGGAGAGGGACGGGAGGACTTTTCTAACACAAGTGTCTTAAATTTCTCAAACAGAAAGCAAAGGTCTGCTTTTCCCTAAATGAAAAAACAAAAAGTTCTTCTGGTGATACCAGGTTTATCTCAATAATGTCAAAAAAGGGTGTTGTTGGGGTTGGAAAGTAGAACTAGAAATGCACAGTCCTATCTTTTCTTTTAAAAAACCCCAACATAGTTATTCAGCTCTGCTACCAATCAACAGAATAACTTGATTCCAAAAAACAAAAAAAGCACTGATGTTGAAAACCAAGTTTCCAGGGTATCGTGTCATGGAGGTTTTGTTTGTTTGGGTTCTAGAGGAACTCAGTGTCAGAGCCACTCTCCTGTCTATGGGGACATAAAGAAGAAATTACAGTCTTTCCTTAGCCTGAACACAAAGACCTTTCAGCATGTCTAGAAGAAAAAGCAAGGATAACTGTAATGCTGGGAGTTATTTATTGGCCCCCCCGTCTGCTTCATGACAGAAGAACAGTATAGCATACAGAAGAAACGAGAACATGACAGCACTTTGTGAAAGAGAAGGAAGGGGGAGAAAAATAGCGTGATGGGAATGGCACCTGCTTTTCCCAGGTTGGAGTTTGGTAATGGATTACAATTCTTTGTACTGGATAAAAGGTGCTACAGCAACATTTGATTAAGTACTGATCCCATATAAAACTAATTAAAACAACTGCATTTGTTCAAGAAGTTTGAGAGACTAAATTTGCAACAAGAAGCTTTAAAATCACTGCCTATTTTCGTGAAAGCATAAAGCTGCATGAAATCAAAAGAGCAGTGCAAACTTGTTAATGTGGTCTAATTACCTGCGAGATATCACTGTACAGCCAGCTGTCAATCAGGTGTGGGCAGTCAGTATAGAGGCCTGGTATTAGTTATCACAAAGTCACAGCCCTACAATGTCTGCAACATTTACCAGCCATGTCACTTGTCATCAAGTTCTAGCCCAAAGAATGTGACATTCATTTTTTTTTAGCTTGTATAATTCTGACTCATATCTTATAGTAGAAGAGTATACCATACCACAGAGTTTAGGAGGTTTCAGGATAAAGAAGAGCACTGAAAAATATTAGCAGCTCTCTTATAAGGATTATTAAGACTCTACATTTCAGTGTTGGGAAGAAAAAGAGGCTTATGTGCTTACCTGATTTCAAGTGCTTTGATTGCTTCTAGCATCTGTAGATACTCCGCAGCTTTCCAAACATCATTTGCTTCTTCTTCCCCTTGTACCATTAGCTTTGCTGTATAGGTGAACTCAATTAGGTGACGAAATGCCATGTTACTTACACCTGTTTACAAGCAAGAAAAACAGCCTCTTTTAACAATTCCTCAGTCTTTCACACTTGCCTGCTCACAGTACTCCCATAGCCAGTTTCAAGAAGATGCCACCTTTGAAAGGCTCACATTGGAATAAAAAATCTACTATAGAAACAGGTGAATATGGAACAACTACAGTCATTCCATGACAAAGATAAAAAGAAGGATAAATTGGACAAAAAGCTACTTGTATAAAACAATAAAAATTCAAATGTAAACACAAAAATATGATCTCTCAAGAGATCTCTGAGCAGCAAGTTATTAGACGCTGCATTGATCCAGGAAATTTCTTCTTATCTACCAGGAAGATATTGCTCCATATCTATCCTGTTCTTGCATCCCAGGGATCTATTTATCTTAAATTTTTCTTCAGGTGAAGTTTTTTTCCAGTGGCAATAGCTACCTGTACTGGTTTTGGTTGGGACAGATTTAAATTTCTTCATAGTAACTAGCATGGGGCTATGTTTTGTATCTGTGCTGAATCATAGAATGGTTTGGGTTGAAAGGGACCTAAAAGATCATCTAGTTTCAACCCTCTGCCATGGGCAGGGACGCCTTCTACTAGACCAGGTTGTTCCAAGCCCCATCCAACCTGGTCTTGAACACTTCCAGGCATGAAAAATCCACAACTTCTCTAGGCAACCTGAGCAGGGTCTCATTACCCTCACAGTAAAGAATTTTTTCCTAATATCTAATCTAACCCTACTGTCTCTCAGTGTGAAGCCATTCCTCCTTGTCTCGTCTATCCAAGAGCTTTGTAAATAGTCTCTCTCCATCTTTCCCATAGACTTCCTTCAGGTACAGGAAGGCCCCAATTAGGTCACCCTGAAGCTTCTCTTCTCCATGCTGAATAATGCAAATTCTTCTAGCCTTTCCTCATAGCAGAGGTGCTCTGATCACCTTGGTGGTCTCCTCTCTACTTGCTCCAAGAGGTCGATGTCCTTCCTGTGCTGAAACAGTGTTAATAACACACTGATGTTTTATTTATTGCTGAGCAGCGCTTACACAGAGCTAAGGCCTTTTCTGCTTCTCATACTGCCCTGACAGTGAGTGGGCTGGGGGTGTGTGGGCAGTTGGTAGGAGACATAGCCAGGACAGGCGACTCCAACTGACCAAAGGAATATTCCAGACCATATGACATCATGCTCAGTATATAAAGTGTGTGTCGGAAGCAGGTGGAGGGGCCACTGCTAGGGGATTGGCTGGGTATTGGTGAGTTGGTGGCAAGCAACTATTTTAATTTGCATCACTTGTCTTCCTTGGTTTTTTCCTTTTCATTTTTACTGATAATTTTTACAAAATTACTATTTCTTTTTAATTACTAAACTGGTTTTATCTCAATCCACGAGTTCCTTTCTCACCTTTACACTTCTGATTCTTCCCCCCCCATCCCACTGGTAAAAAATGAACCAGCCTGGCTCTGTGGTGCTTGGTTGCCAGTCAGGGTTAAAACACATTACCTCACAACTCAAGAGCTGATAGCTAGAAAGCTAATCAATATGATCAAGCATGCATTTAAGCCCATACCAGAGATACTACATTCATTTTGAGCATGGGCACACAACTCTGAAGGTTTTAATTTGCATGAATCAGACTACCTTCAATCTCCACCAAGGGTTCCTGAGTGAAATCTTGGAAGAATTTGTAGAAGAACTGGCTACAGGCAGCAAGAACAGCCTTATGAGCTTTGAAATGGTGACCTAAAAAGAGACAAAAAACTTGGTTTAGAATAACACCTTCTTTACACATGGTGCAGAATAAGCGCAGATGCAGAGAACGGCTGCAGAATCACCCAGTCTACAAATCTATTCCAGCAGCATATAGTCACTCAGCATGTCTCCTTGTAACATGGGATACCACTGCAGCTAGCCTGTCCCATTATCAGGGATTGAGAGAGACAGGAACCCTCATTTCCTGATCAGAATTCGTCTTAACTGAGATTTTCTAAATCCTTATATACTGTTTTAGGAGGGTTAGTAGTTTTTTTCTACAATTATTATGTTAAACATTACATGAAAAAACTTACACATTTTACAACATCTCTTGCTTGCAAAGGTTTGATTCAATCTTCTTTTTCCTGTCACCAGACTTGATCCAATCTTCTTGTAATCTTCACAGCTCTGTTTGCCCTTGTCAGGGTTTTTTGTTTATCAAACTATGTTAATTAAGTCCACAGCACCCTGCCCTGTGTACCCCAATATCTCCTACATTTCCCCCTTTTCTGTTATTTTTATTATTTTTGCAGACTGTAAAATACAAATAATAATCATAACAATACATAATATAATGCCTAATACATATAAGCTAATTTTAAGTAAATTTTTAATCTACCCATTGAGTCCCCAATTTCTTAGGAGTTGATTCAGCCAATCAAACCCATCATCTGATCTCTAGGCACTAGAAAAAGTCTCTCCATGCTGTTACTGATTTATGAAAGTGACCAGAAGCATCTGTGGTCACCCTCATTTTTCTAAGCCTTCTGACGTTTTCATTTTTGTAGTGGAGTTCTCACAGATTTTCATGTAACCAATGAGTGTTATTGTAACTGTCTATGTTATTTTGCATTCCTTCTTCTGGGAGGAGAAAGCTGATGGACTGTTGATTTGAGCAGTGTGATTGGAGAGGTGGAAACTTCATCCTCCAATCCCTGGCCATGGTTAGAATTCTATATATATCGAGGTCAAAGAATTAAAAAGGTCTTTTTTCTGCTCTTGAAATATCAGCGTGCCATGTTGTTCTTTTCATGTACTAGTGCGACATCTGGTGACCATATGTGGAATTGCAGTCTCATGACTGTTGAGATCGGAGCTTATTCAAGCAGCTACTGCCCTCCCATCCTTGATTTATGGAGAGCTTTTGTAACAATGGTAGTTTCTACGCTCTCTCCAGACGATGCCTTGGTTTTGGCCATTTGGGGGAGGACCTTGGAGAGAAAGTGGACTGCAATTTCCAGGGACAGGATTGAAAGTCTGTACCTATGGGGGAAGCAGCACGGTTTCTTTCTGGATGCTGAAGGGGCATTTTCGAAAGAAACCTGGCACCAACTAAGTGATCGTATATTTGACCTTATGACTTATGACTATAACCCACAAGCTGTGAGTTTTTTGGTAGGCTGGAAGTGTCTTGAGACACTCCTCTGGAGCAATGGACCCTCCAACTCTGAGGTTTCTGCAGAAGCAGGGAGTTTTCCAGGGGACCCCTCTGAGCAGGACAATGAGGCTTTGGAGGAGGGTGGAGCTCTTTCGGACGCCGATGTGTCAGAGGCCAAGGCGGATTTCGAGTGTGAGTGCACGATGAAGCCATCCCTTCCCCCTCCAGCCACTACGCTGGGAATTGGTTCCCCAGGAGTGGTTTCGGTTCCTAGCCAGCTGGTCCCAGATGACCGGTGGATGGGTGGAGACCTGCGGGCTTCTGAGGGTCCCACGAGGCCAGCTCTGCAGGCTCCACCTCTCCCTGCGCCCCAGAGGCTGG
Organism: Alaudala cheleensis; assembly: GCA_013398995.1. NCBI lineage: Eukaryota > Metazoa > Chordata > Aves > Passeriformes > Alaudidae > Alaudala > Alaudala cheleensis. Next base: position 6,267 of record VWYE01018901.1, on the reverse strand, counting down.
GGGATGGGGGGAAAATACCCTCCCTTTATGCCTTCCCGGTGCTTGGGGGGTGTAAGGAGTCCCTGGCTCTGCCAGCGCCTCTGCTGGAGTCTGATTCCGTGACAACGCATTGTCCTCATTGTGGCATTTCTACAAAATACCCTCTTAGGGTGGCGGGCACAGAGCTGGCTCCGACCAACAGTGGAGCAGGGGCCCATCTGCTGCCCACCATGTCTGGACTGGCCCCGGGGGCCCCGGAGGGCAGAGTTTTGATTGACTGTCTGTCAGACCCAACCCCAGTTGGCAGGCAGCCTGTCCCGCTTCACTCAGAGTGGGCAGTGCCTGCTGGGGGCTTCTGCACTCAGAGTGGGCAGTGCCTGCTGTGGGCTTCTGCGTCACGAGACAGACACTGCTGGGGGAAGTCCTGGCCACTCCCCAAACCGCACCACCCGCTCCGGGGTGGTGGAGGGGCAGGGGCGGGCCTGGGGTGGGGCGTCATTGCACTGATTCCCTCCCTCTCTGCAGGTCTTCCCCCTCCCTTGCCGGCCGTGCCCTCACTGGCCCCCGTGGGCAGGGCGCGGGGTAGTGCCGTGGCCCCGCAAGCCATGCCTCTGCCTGTGCTCCATTGCCTGTGCTCCATTGCCCCCCACGCTGGGGCGGGCAAGAAGTCTGCACCGGTCGCGTTCTATCCTGCGCCAAGTTTGCATGCCCGGCCGTGACCCACAGATGCCTCAGGATCCTATGTGCTGGCTGCGGCAACCAGCACTGCCGTACCGCTGGCGGGCTTCAGCTCTGCTGGGGCTGCAGGAAGTGCAGATGCTGCCGCAGGAGGTGAGGTGGCCGTTGGGAGGCTGGTGTTCCGTCATGGCAAAGGACCCTGGGCTTGTGGGTTTGCTTCAGCGGGCTTGTGGACACTTCCCCTGTGTCAGGTGACTATACGCCTGAGAGATCATGGGCAGTTTTGGGGAGATGTAAAAGCCAAGGCTGAGGAAATGACTGATTGTGATTCTGCACATCTGCTAAACAATAACAATCCCCTAGATTGGGGAGATGGATTTTCTAGCACTGCTGCTGCTGCTGCTGCTGGGCCTGTGATATCGGGTGGTGTTGAAGTGACTCCCAGTCAGGAATCTGCTCCTGTCCCTGTGGGGCCTGTGGGGCAGGACTTTTGCGGGTGTTGCCACCTTGCCAGGAGGTTACCAGGCTTTCCCTGTGCTTAGGGGTGTTACTCATACACCCATCAACCTTTATCATGGGAAGCCATGATGGACCTCCGTGATAAGGCTGGGAAATATGGTCTGGGTTCTATAGAGGTAATGCAGTTGCTTAGAGTTTTTAATGCAGATGTGCTGACACCCTATGATATCCAGTGTTTGGTTTGTGTTCTTTTTCCGCCAGTCAAATACAACATTTTTGAGTCTAAACAGACTCAGTTGGCAGTCAGAGCAGTGGGGCGAAATGCTACAATGGGTCCACAGGATCCCAGGCATGGGATTGGCACTGATGTGCTGCTGGGTACAGGCAATTTTGCTTGTGTTAACGGGGAGGGTTGGCTTTAATCCCCTTGTGCTCGATCAGTGCCAGCAAACAGGTGTGGCACTGTTGGTTCAGACCACAGAAATGGCTGCTCCAAAGAAATCATTTTTCACTGTTATCCAGGAGGCTGAAAAATCTTTCCTGTGATTTGCAGAGAGGCTGACTGCCTCTGTGGAGAAGCAGGTGGACGACTCTGAGACAAGGAGGCTTTTGATAAAAAACCTTGCAAAATAAACCTGCAATGCTGATTGTAGGAAAATCATTGAGGTTTTCCTGGCGACCCTTCTGTACCATAGATGGCTGAGGCTCGGGCAAAGATAGACACCACAGGTGATGAAATGGCTTCCTTGGCTGATGCCGTGCAGCCAGCCTGGAAAGTGCCACAGGGCAGACAGCGACAGCAGGAAAATGCTAAGGTCAGAAAAAAACAGGGAAAGAAGATACAGAAGGTGACGACTCCCTTGTTTTTGTGTGGTCAGTGAGGAAGGCTGAACCATACTGCAAACGTATAAGGTGACAGTGCATGCTAAAAGTCAGGCTCTGCCGCGCTCTGGAAAGGAGAAACAGAGCACGAAGAGGAAATGTGCCTTGACACAAGTTTCTCCCCAAACCCTGAAGCCGATGGAGGTTTGCTTGGCTGGCTTGCAGCCAGCACCAGCGCCTCAGCAGGTATAGATGTCTGCACAGCTGCAACTGTCGTCTTAGACTCTTGCAAAGTGCACAAAGTTCCACTGGATGCCTGTGGTCCCTTGGGTGACAGTATGAGTGCTCTTCTCATGGCGAGTCCTAGTA
>VWYE01018900.1:294257-355378 GCA_013398995.1 Alaudala cheleensis | reverse complement strand
GGCCATCCAGCCCCAGCCGGGGCTGCCAGGGGAGGACAGCAGAGGAGGGACGTGCCCGGGCACTGCATAAAAAGCGCCAGCAGGGACAGGGAGCAGGTGACACTCTCCGAAGAGCCCGGAGCAGCACTGCCAGAGCTGTAGCAGAAGGGCCATGGAGCAGTACTTCTCAGCCACCCAGAAGATGGAGCAGGAGGTGATGTTCCCCAGCCTGCTGCGAGGGGTCTTCCCGCAGGAGGAGGGGGCGGCCCCGGCCACGGAGAGCCGCGCGGACCTGTACGAGCGCTACCAGCTGCTCAAGGCCATCAAGCCCATGGTGGAGAAAGGCCTGGCCTCTGTGGGTGACCAGAGCCCCACCGAAGCCGACACCGACACAGCCTTAGATGAGGGTGCAGACAGCAGTCTGGAAGAGCGCCTCTCCCATCATGTCAATGGGTTGCAGCAAGTTCTGACAGACCTCACCAAAAACACCAAAGCCCTGACCNAGAAAGATCTGATCAGTGTTTGTAAAGACATGATGGAGGTGAAGAGGTGACTCCAGAATCTTCCCACTGGTGTTCTTCACTGACAGGACAGGAAAAGAGTGACAGGCACAAAATGAAACACACTAAAAAAGTCCCATCTAAACATGAGAAAACTTTAAAATTTTCCTAAAACGGAAGGTGCTCAGACACTGTCACAGGCTACCCAGAAAGGGGGTGGAATCTCCATCCTCAGAGATATTAAATATCCATGGTCCCGTTGCTGACCTTGCTAGAGCAGTTTTTGAAGCAGCGGTGCCTTCCAGTCTCTCAAGCACTGACTGTCTCTGTCCCTGCCTCATGCCCCCTGAGCTGTCATCCCGGGAGCTGGCTGCCGGCTGCTCACAGCACCTGACAAGGAGGATGCTCTGCCAGGCCTAGGTGGAGGTTGGAATACTGGCAGGGCTGCTTTGGGCTGGGTCCCACAGTCTCTGACTCCTCTCATTGCCCCTCCAAGGACCCTCCTTCAGACTTGGAACTTTTGTATTTCTCCTCAGGCTGACAATTTCTTAATTTCAAAAGTACCTTTCCTAACTCCCTAGTCACTTTTAAATCCTGCTGCTGGTCAGATTACTCCTTTAATAAGCAGTTTGGGGCAAGCACCCTTCAGAAAAGTATCACCTGTTCATTATCACCTTCTTTTAGCAGGGGTTGCTCTCCAGGCCAGCTCCCATAGTTGGGCTGGGTGAGACCCCCCAGACCAGCACAGAAGAAGGTGAGTTTTCAGGCAGAGCATATGGGAAATTCACCCTCTCTGGATAAACCCAACTGGATCACTTGGTCTCTTTCTCCTCTACTCAAAACTGCCCAGATCAAGGCAGTTTTCCCATGGTGCTGCCTGAAACCTGCCTGCCCTGGGGGAAGGGGCTGGACTCACCATCCTGGGCCTCCAGCAGTGGTAAGAACAGGGCAGGATGGGAAAGTACCTGACAGACCCCAGGCACCTCCTCACCACCACACTCAGAGCACAGGGATGCAGTGGGACCTCTGGGCAGCTTGGGTGAAGGCCACGGGGAGGCTCAGAGGAGATTGCACAGAGCCAGGGACATGGTGTAGCCCAGTCCCAGCTGGGCTGGAGCCAGCCCAGCCCCGTGGCCATCCAGCCCCAGCCGGGGCTGCCAGGGGAGGACAGCAGAGGAGGGACGTGCCCGGGCACTGCATAAAAAGCGCCAGCAGGGACAGGGAGCAGGTGACACTCTCCGAAGAGCCCGGAGCAGCACTGCCAGAGCTGTAACAGAAGGGCCATGGAGCAGTACTTCTCAGCCACCCAGAAGATGGAGCAGGAGGTGATGTTCCCCAGCCTGCTGCGAGGGGTCTTCCCGCAGGAGGAGGGGGCGGCCCCGGCCACGGAGAGCCGCGCGGACCTGTACGAGCGCTACCAGCTGCTCAAGGCCATCAAGCCCATGGTGGAGAAAGGCCTGGCCTCTGTGGGTGACCAGAGCCCCACCGAAGCCGACACCGACACAGCCTTAGATGAGGGTGCAGACAGCAGTCTGGAAGAGCGCCTCTCCCATCATGTCAATGGGTTGCAGCAAGTTCTGACAGACCTCACCAAAAACACCAAAGCCCTGACCCGGAGGTACAGCCAGATCCTGGAGCAGATCAACCTCAGTGAAGATCAGTCCAGCTCTTGAGCCTGCACTTCCCGTCTCCGAGGTAAGAGCTTGGGGACATGCAGTGCCAAGGAAGAGCTGGCTGAGGGGTAACGTACTTTGTCCTCATGCCCCATCAGCTGTGTGGTGTTACAATGTTTGCATCACATCCCCAAATCCCAGGAGTTCTGAGTCTGCACTTTATTGCTCAACAGAAACATCCTCCTGGATTTGTCTTTCTCAATTGCCACTGGTGCAAGCTGCGTCAGTGAACAAAGGCAACTCTGTGAGGTCCATGCTGTCCCTGAGACTCCCCAGTTTGCAGTATAAGCAATGTCTTTTGGCTGTTGGCCAGACACAAAAGATCCCAGGGACAAAAGGAATAGGTGGTTGAAATACCATCACTGGACTCCAGGAGCTGCCAGACACTGCTGCTCCAGTTAGTTCTCTTTTTTCTCTGATGGAAAATGCAAGTCATTTTTAGGGAGGAGTTTAGCACTTTCAGGTTTCCAAATATCTAACTTTGGCACACCACCTGCAAACAGCTCAGACAATAGAATCTTTCCCTAGCCTGAAAAGCAAACCCATTCTCCATGCTGGTAGGCTTTCATCCCTGAGGCCCCTTGGGGAGACATCCCTGTGATCCATCAGAGATGGGGCTCATGGCCAAGGTCCATGTAGTGAAATGGAGGGCTTAGAAAAATGATAGCAACAACAGAGGGCTATGCCATTAACAGGGCATAAGCAGGACTTTACCCTTATTTAGGAAAATACCCAGACAGGAATGAGGACATCCTGACCACAGTGTTATCCCCACAGGGTCTATTGTCCAAGAGCAGTGGCACTCCTCCTGCACCAAGTCCCACCGAGGAGCGTCCTTCGTGAGCAGTGCAGAGGTCGGCCGTCTGCCGGTACCATCCAATTCGTCCTGCAGCCGATCCTGCCGGCAAGCTTCCTGCTTCGTTTCACTCCTGTCCTAGGGGGATTTCTGCAGGGCACAAATGAGTGGTTTGTGTGGTTCCTTTGTAGAAGGCACCTGTAACTTTGAGGCAATGCTTTTTTTCTGTGTGTGCCTAAACGCCTCCAAACTGTTCTCTTTGGTAATGTAAATAAAACACAAAGCCTTGTGCAGAGGTATCCTGTGTTTCCTACCAGCTGTCACTTCTGTAGAACTACCATCCCCTAGCACATGAGGGTGAAGGACCTTGGCCACCAAGGCCAGACTTCAGTGCAGGGAGATGAGCGGGGTTTCTTTGGCAAGGCTTTGAGATGAATGTTCCCCCAGCTCTCTGTCCCTCCCACCTTACAAAACCTCAGTGTAATCCTGCCACCATTCTGTGCTTGGTGCTGGATCCCAATCTGCTCCTCAGCATCCTTCCTTCTGTCCCACAACATCCCCTTCTCTCCTGCATTCCCAGCTTTTCAGCACCCCAACTTCATTAGGACCTGCACATCCCATCCCTTGTCCTACACTCATCCAGCCCTTCATACCCAACACCTTGTCCTCTCCTATGAACAACCTGTTGGAATCCTCACAAGCCCCAGCAAAACAGGGGGGGCAGTTCTGCTCCTCCCTGCTTGGCCATGACACACTCCAGAGCTGGGAACAGAGGAGAAGGTGGGGAAACTCAGCTGGGGTAGGAAGCCAGGACCTTGCTCACCTCTGATCCCTGTGAGCTGTAGGGAGACTAGGGGCAAAGCCCTCACTTTGGCGGGGTGGGCAGGAGCTGCAAGCTCTTCACAGACAGGTTGGAGCCTTCAGGACATATTGGGTCCCACCTCCAGGTGACTCATTCCCTCCCAGACACACCACCCTTGGGAAGTCCTACTGAGCTGGGCACCAGAGGGAGGTGTCCCCTTGCCTGTTCAGGACATTTTTAAAAAAACCTCAGCTGTTGAAATAGTGCTCCTTTGGCTGAACAAACACTGGTTCTCCATCAACTTTCCACTTTTGATTATAAAACTGGAGAACTCTGAGTGTCAGGGGTGAGAGGAGGATTGTCACCATGCCCTGTGCTGCAGGCTCTTCTTGTGTTGTCTGTGTTGCTACAGGTGCTCTCTGAATTTGCCCCATCACAAAAGTGGAATATCATCCTTCAGACTGAAATCAGAAACTCATCAGCTTCAAAAGCCTCCATCTGAAATGAACAGGTGTTCTGCAGATGGTATCCCTGTTTCCTCCATTCACCTCCAGGCAGCTCCATGCCTTGCTCATGCATTCATGTTGACCCATTAGTGGGGTCCTGATTGCTCAGCAGCAATTGAAGATCCACAGCACTGTAAAAGGCAGACAACAGCAGGAACTTCTTCCCTTGCTTTTATTTTAGTGAAACTCTAATTCACAGAAAATAAAAGAGAAAAGTTGTTGTGTTGTTTAACAGTGGAATGTCCTGTGGCAGCTCAGACCTCAGATAGGAGCCTTCAGCCCTGCATCCTGAGAAGGTGGGTGGAGCTGATAAATGGCTGTAAGGCACCAGTCAGGAATGCTGACAGTGTTTGCTCAGTACATGATGTTTGATTTAGGAGTGGTTCTTAAATTGCTCTCTTAAACCGAGGCTGCCAATTCAATATATTAAGGAAATAAATGTTTTATAAATACTTTGATGGATAGTATTATTTTCCAAACTGATGTGCAGTCACAGAATCATGAAGTGGTTTAGGTTGGAAGGGACCTGAAAGATCTCCTAGTTCCAAACCCCCCTGACATGGGTGGGGATGGCACCTACTGGATCAGTTTCATCAGGGCCCCATCCAACCTAACCTCGAACACTTCCAGGGTGGGGCAACCATAACTTCTCTGGGCAACCTGTGCCAGTGCCTCATCACTCTCTGAATAAACATATGTATCAGCACAGAGATGTTCCAGCTCACTGTTATATACATATTTATACAATTTTCAAAAGAACACATTTATTCCCCACAAAGTCACTGTCAAGTTATTCTTTAGTAAATCCAAATTTCTAAGCACTAATGTGGTTATTCCTATGATTCATATTGTGGTAGCTCATCCAAGGTCCAGGCACACAGGCTGATTCTTCCATGAAAAAACAGGGAATGGATGGTCCCTGCCTGAAAGAGCTTACAGGCTTGGAAATATCCCTTTTATGTCAAATAAAAACTGTGGGCAGAGGAACCAGACCAGTATGTTAATCACACTGAAGGACCAGCAGTGGCTGGTGTAGCAGTAGAAGAGAGTTGTGGACATGAGCTGGTAACTATTCCTTTTGCTGAAGTGGTAAGGATTTCTGTTGTTGCACTGAAGATTTGGCCTCAAACACCATTCACTCCTCTTGATTCTGATTGGGGAAATCTCTCAGGTGAGCAAGGTAAACTTAGCTACTGCCCTTCACCCTGCCCTAGTGAAAAGCTTGTGTGAGCAGAGAGGTGATAGTCCACCTGTCTTTCCAATTCTGCAGCTGCAGAAGGAAAGGTTACCACCTCCAGCATCAAAGACATGCTGGATGTGAACTCTGTCAGCTATATCCAGGATATTATCTGAAACACCTACATAAGCCAGCCCAACGAATGAGATTTGCAGCACTTAAAAGTCTGGAACATGCAGATCTTCCAAGTCTCCCGGTTTTCCAGTAAGCAGTATTCTTTTAAAATTTATTACATACAAGTCACAAAACCTGGGGTCCCAAGCAGATCTCACTGGTGCATGCAGCACTACCAATTCTGCTGGTCTGGCAAAGGGAAAATTTAAGCATTTCTATTCAAAGCAGAAGAGATAATTCAGGCAGAGGCTATCACTGAGGATCCCTGAGGATGCTTCAGAGAACTAAAAGCAAAATGTAAGATGGGTTCAATGACAGGTTTACCCAAACGCACAAAGCATTCAGAAGAGTCTGGGCCCAGCTTTGATGGAGCCTTTCATGAGGACAGGCTTCAAGGGAAGTGAATTAGTCTAAATTCTAACTGTTTTTCCCTCTTGTGCCTCAAGCTCCTGCTCAGATCAATGCTGTCTTCTGAGAGGATACAGACCCAGCAAAATCCCGGGAGCGTTCAAAAGCAACAAAATTGGTGTCCATGAGCAAAATGCAGATTTTGTGCAAATTATTTCCTTATATATACCATGCTGTCAGTTTTCATCATTAATATCTCCCCTAGGAAGATTTTTAGAAGCGCTCCATTTGTCTGAGGTTTTTCCTTTGGTTGCTGGTACAGGGAAGCAGCTTGAAACAAAAGAGAGTGAGGCAAGGTTGGTAGAGGGGATGACATATTTTATTAGACCAACAGAAACTGGCAAAAAATGGGGGAAAAAAACCCCAAGAAAGCTGAAGCAGAATCTGACAGACATGGGAATGCCTCATGTGCCCTAAAACTTTATCCATCTTTATCAGCTGATGTAATAAAAGACATTGTCTCTCATTACAAAATTAAGTTACATCTCTGGACAATCATGCCCATTGCAATTTTGCCACCATAATGAAACAAAGACACAGAAGTGATGAGTGGCCTGAAGACAAATTTGAAAGCAGCAGTGCACTTAGAATCACCCAGAATGAAATAAAGGAGACCCTGCAGGGCTGTGGTCTGGTTCTGGAGAGGTTATTTAGGCTAGCTCTGACGTAATACTCTGCATGTGATAAATTAACACAGAGAATCATCATAAAATCACAGATTGGTTCGGATTGGGAAGGAACATCAAAGATAATCTAGTTCCAACCCCCCCTCCATCATGAGCAGGAACACCTTCCACTAGAACAGGTTGCTCAAAGCCCCATCCAATCAGGCCTTGAACATTTCCAGGGATGGGACATTCACAGCTTTCTCAACCTGTGCCAGTGCCTCATCACTCTCCCAGTAAAGAATTTCTTCCTTATATCTAATCTAAATCTCTCCTCTTTTATCTTCAAGCTGTTCCCCCTTGTCTTGGCACTATGTGCTCGGGCAAAAATTCACCCTCCTATTTTTATAAGTCCCCCTTTAAGTACTTTCAAGTTCACCTTCACTGCAACCTTGAGTGTTTTGATTTTGTGATAGTCTTACAACCACTAAACCTATGGTGCCATCAACATTCTATATTTGGTGGATGCAGGATATTAGAAAACAATGTCACGGAAAGTTAATAATCAAATATTTATGGCCAATTGAAAGGAAGAGTTTATACTCAAGCAGATTTTATGCTCTGGTTTGGTTTTATTTACCTTGCACAAATTACTCAGTGCCCAGAGATTGTATGGGTGAGGAAGAAAATGCCACCAAGAAAGATCTGTCATCAATGTGAGTGACAAATGGGATCAATAAAATAGTTTGGGATAAACTGAGCTTTAAAGCAGCAGCGCATGGAGGCCAAAAAGCTGTGAAAATGCTTAATGGTTTTGATAGAAGCGGTTGTCAAGGCAGAGGTGAACACACAGACACACCTAACGGGGCTCATCAGAGGTGACTGGGCACTGGGCTCCCTTGGAAGGGATTATTGAGCCCTCAGTCACCGCTCAGACAGCAGTGCACTGAGGTGCGTGCCGGCAGCCGAATCCACCCAACACCTCGCTGCTCGCCAGAAAACTTAAGAGCAAATACTTCCGCTTTCGGGCTGTCCCCTCCCCTCTCCCTACACCTGCGGCCAGACCCAGCGCTTTGCCCGGGACAAACCGGAGCGTCCGCGGCAGCAGCTGGGCTGGCAGCGGGGGAAACTGGCCCGACAAAGAAAGACCTAGTGAAAGAGGATTGGAGCGCAGCTAGGAGCCATCCTGTGTGTGGGGCAGGACAGCAGCACTGAGCACCAGGTTCTGTCGAACAGCTGAGCCCTCAGCTCCCGGGAAGATGAGTATTTCATCGGAGCACAAGTCCCTTGGGAAGCAGGTGACCGGCAGCCTGCATACGGTGAGTAAGGTATGTCCTCAAGGGCACAATTCCCTCGAGTGGGATCAAAGCACCCCTGTTGGGCTACATTTGAGAGGGGTTTTTTTCCCCCATATGCTAATCTGAAGACACCAGGCCCCACCAAACATATCCCTAAGAAGAAGATTCTAGTTAAAAAGCTGTGCCTGATCTGGCCTGTTTGCACCTGCTGTGTTATAGGAGGGCCAGGTCTCTCACAGGCATGCAAGAGCTGACAACAGCAAATAACCACAGTGGTTCTTTGGCAAGAAATAGAATTCAATTATTATGAATTTCAATTTGTCAGATCCCTAAATAAAAGCCTGTTTTAGTTTTGGGGGTTTCCAACAAGGCCTTTGAGTCTCTAATGATGCCAAAGCTGCCCTGTGTTGTTGACATGCAGGATCATCAGCTGGGAAAAGTAATTTTTCTAGCTATAAGGAAAATTAATGGCAGTCTCAGACAAGCAGCATTTTACTAGAAATCAGTAATGAGATTATTTCTTTTTGTTCGCAACCGCCCTCAGTCTATTGCTAACCAGTTTGTCTTCTTGCCTAAAACTGAACAATCTCTTCTCCAGACCTCTCTGTATTAAGAAAACTCAAGTTTCCTATGTTGCACTTTTCACTTGTAAGTTGCAAAATACTTCCCTATGGAAGTAAGTGTTTTACAGGTTAGTAAACTGGGGCACAAATACATGGAATGACTTTCCTGAGTGTCACCTTGCTGGCTAATTACAGAACTGGGAATCAGCTGGTGCCAGTGCTTCCAGTCCGCTGGGAACCACTTTGATGCCAGGCTAAAACAATTAATCAAGATGCAAGAACATGAAGTTAGTTGGGCTGCTGTATTAAGGAATAACATGTTATCCGTTTGTATTAGTGACAAACACCATGAAACATCTGATCTGCCATCTGAAAAAGGAGCAAAGCCGCAAAAGCCAAAGACTCTCCTGTCAAGTGATCCCTGGTGGGGAGTGCTTTTGGTATCTCTTGGACTAATAGCAAATCTCCTAGGGAGAGACTTGGCTACAGAAACAGCTTTGGGCTGTGTTTTTCAGTGGGTGGAAATCACAAGATAGTCTCAGACAGAACAGTGCTTGTCTTCTTGATCTAAGTCAAGTGTAAATGATTGCTCTTGAGATGAAACTACAGACATTAGTGCAAAGCAATATTCCAGCAGGGTCTTTGGACTGAATCTTCTGCTTGCTTCTGGTGAGTAAATTTCTGCTAAATCTAGATAGTTAGCTCCTGTTTAAACGGGAGGTCTCCCCCTGCACCAGGCTGTCTGTTCCTAGTCCCATTCTTTTGGCAGCTCCGTGCTTGTTAAATCCTCTGTTAGCCAATCCAGCTCACTAAGGTGGAAGAGAAGCAGAGCTGGCATGAGGTAAGCAAGAGTGCACGTAGGTAGGGACAAGAACAGGACGGGGAGAGGGCATGGGAGCCCCCCCTTCTCTTGCTGTGCGCTGTGAGATCAGCTCACGTCATCCCACGCATCTACACCCGTGTGATCCAGCTGAGCACTTAAGTACATGCTTCACCTGAGGCATGTGACCAGCAGCACTGAGGCAGCTCCTTGCATGATCAGAGCCAAGAAAGTGCAGGTGAGCTCCTGGAAAATAGGGTTGTTTATTGACTCACGCCTTCCCAATGGCAGGTGTGGCCCTGGCCTGGTTTGTGACTTGTATTACAGTAGTGCTGGCAGGAGGGAAAAGAACTGTCTTCTTTCTTCCCTTTTTGTCTGCTGAGTATTACATAAAATGACGAAGTGCAAAGGGAAGCTAGTAAATTTTTTCAGAACTGAACATACAAGGTCAGAACTGAAAGTCAATTTTAAAAGTCCAGCTTTCCAGGTATTCAGGCCTCCTTCAATTCAGATAATGGTGTTAATAGAGAGGGTTAAAAAATGCAAACAAACGCACAATCTTTACATTTTTCCCTCTTAAGTCCATGTCAGTTGCATGAAATATTTCCTTCCTAACTAAAGCCATCATATATTTTTAGATGCTTTGCTAAACAGGTTCTGTCCTGCACCTCTGAGATGATGGATTTTGGTGTCTTACTTCAGTGTTTGTAGCTGAACCCTCAGATGAGTGGAAGCCAATGCCATCTATTTATAAAGTTTAAAGAGCCTTAGTTCCTCCTTTGAAGAGAAAAGAACAGTTCAGATTATAAGAATGAAGTGGCACAGCTTTGGGCTCTATCTTTGTCCCTTTGCACATGGGGTGGGTGAGAGCTCACCTACTGCTCTTGGTGTAGGTGGCACATAGGGACAATGCCCGTGAGTGACTTAGGCGATCCATGTTGGATCCTGTAGTCACTCACAGCTTCCCTGGGTGGGATATTTCTTTTCCCTCTTTCCTACCAGGAAAATGATGCTTTCCTACATCCCAGGGGTGAAGTGAGGACTTAGCCATTTAGAAATGGCCAACTCTCTGCTGCTCTGGTTGCGAGAGCTGCATGAGCATCCTGCATCTGCTTTTTTTGCAATAAATCAGGTGGAGGTTGCCATCTGATGCCCACAAAATGGGAGCTCATACTGCACTTCACACCCTCATTCCATCCTCCAACCACAATCATTTGTCTTTTCCTTGACACTTCCATGTTGATGACCTCAGACTGATAATGCACATGACTTTTTGACATTTTTTTTATTTTCTTTTTTTTTTCCAGTTGTCACCAATTGTGGAGTTAAACGTTGGCGGGGAGATGTACACGACAACGCTGAGCACCTTGAAGAAACACCCTGGCTCCAAGCTGGCAGAGATGTTCACTGGCCAGCCCAAACTCAAGACTGACTCTGAAGGGAGGTTCTTCATCGACAGGCCAGGTACCTACTTCAAATACATCTTGGAGTACCTGCGCAGCAACCAAGTGCCCACCCAGTGCATCCAGGACGTCTACAAGGAGGCCTTGTTCTACGACATAGAGCCTTTGATCAAGCAGCTGGAGGACTCCCCCCAGATCTTTGGGGAGCTGGTGGCAAGAAGGCAGTTCCTGGCTCGCGTACCCAACTACAGTGAGAACATCGAGCTGATGATCCGCATCGCCAGGGCAGAAGCCGTGGCATCCCGACAGTCCGGTGTCATCGTCTGCGTGGTCAGAACTGAGGAGGACGCAGCCAGGTGTCAGGATGCCTTGAACAGTTTGGACATGGATAAGAAGTCCGTGGTGAAGTTTGGCCCCTGGAAGGCTGTGCCGAGTATTTCTGATCTGCTGGACTGCATTCAAATGGATGTAGAAGCCAAAGGGTACAAAATATCCTTTCAGCCCCATGTTGCTGAAAAAGGTTTTCGCTTCAAATCGCATGACTTCTTCTACAAGTTCCTGTTCACCTGGTGGTAGTAAAGTGCCACGATTGATAGGGAACATTAGAAAGTGATTACTGGAACAAATTAAGCTGGACTTTGGAGACTAAACCATGGGCTACCAGAGGGACAGGAAGAAATGCACAGGCCAAGGAAAGTATCTTCTTTGGCTGTTTGCCATATCAAAGAGCACTTAAGAGCCACTTTACTTGGGCTTTAGGGGATAACTTTTTAGGGGACTTAAAAGGCTCCAGAAAAAGGAGGAATTTCACTCTTCAGTGTTGCTTACTATTCATTCAGTTCAAAGAGATGGTTCTATGAATTGAGCCAACCTCACTCAACCTAAGGGAAATGAATAATCCCAAAAATGTCTTATGGACATGTAGAGTTGCTCTCTCAGTGCCAATGGGAACAGGCCACAAATGTGCAAATCCTGACTGAAACAGTGACATTACCACACACTCAAATTAAATTTGGTTTCTTAATGGGATGGCAAAAGCTATTCTTCTTCCTTTCTACAGTAGAATCTGGGTTAAAAGGAAGGGCTCAGTGTCCTATGATCTCTTCTTATTCCTCCAGCAGACAGCCTACTCTCTAGTCAATGTATTTATTACCATTATTTATTATTTGTTCTGAAGGAAAGACAGAGAATGCTATGGAAGGAAGGAAGACAGACTCAGCTAGAGTCCAGGATCAACAAAAGGCAAAAACACCATCACTGATGTGAGGAGTTTATAATCTAAGGACACCCACTCCTCTTTCAGACAACACAATCTTAATCTCTTTCTCATGACACTCATTATTATGATGATGCTATTTCTAACTACATAAGGTCTCGGAAGAATTGGTAAAACCTGCCATGATTTGGTGGGAAGGAAGTGGTACTGAAGCAACAGCCTGCAAATTCTCTTTTACAGAACAGAAGTTGCATTCTACAATGTGTTTTAAAAAAAATTAAAATTTGGAAGTTTATTTTTATATTGGAGACAGCTTGGGTTTAATCACACTGAGAATCATAATGGCTGATTTGATAAAGATAATATTTCCTTCTCAGACGATGGATTTCCTCTAGTCATAGAATCGTAAAATGGTCCCTGGAATTTCAAATAAATAACTTCTAAAATTTTTTGAATGATGCAGAAGTGCTTTATTTACAGACATTTTCCCCTCAAGATCCCCAAGGTCTAAAGATCTGAAGCTTTGTCTTTAGGGTAACAGATTTGAATCACTCCTAATTAAGCTGTGTTTTAGATGTGCTTATCCTAGCATGGACCTCCCCCCCAGTGACAGTCTTGGGTCACTCCAGTGACTGCAGGGCAGTGCTGTGGTGTGAAGGGACTCTGACATCTCTCACATTCATAACCTTGGTAAGAATGGACACAGTCAGTCAGTGTCTGAGAAGACAAAAAGGTTTAGGAAACAAGCTCTTTTGGTCATAACCAAGTGGTTGGTGGTGCTCAACCTGGAAGAAGATTGAGGAGGCCTTCCAATAGACAAGAGGCTGCTTTAAAGAGCTCTGTTACACTTTGTACATACTTAAGGGTAGGGAAACTGACTTGAGTTGCAACAACAGAGATGAAAATTAGATATTAGGAGAAAACAATCTCAGTATAGAATAGTTAAAGCCTCACAACAACCAACCTAAGTCTATAGGTCTGATGCCATGGGAAACTTTAATTGGCACACACTCGAATCCTTGTGTTCAGTTTGGGGGCCCTCACTCCGAGAAGGACATTGAGCCCTGAGTGTCCTNCACATTGGGGTTTAATTGTCCAATTACAGCCTCAGGCTGTGAGGTCCCATCCTCCTTGTTTATCCCTTCAGTCCACCCTTGTTTATGCTTTTGGGCCTGACTTGGTGTCATTGGTCTTCAGCAAGGAAAGGATTTGTTTTGTCTACCTCCTCTGCAAAGACAGCTTACTAGCACTTAGTATGAGGCTCAGAACTACACCCTGAGGCAGCACAGAATTTGAAAAACATGAAAGCTAGAACTTATGGCATCAGTGCCAGGAAAATAATCAGTAAAAATTTGTTCACTGAAAGGGTGGTCAGACATTGGAACAGGCTGCCCAAAGAGTTGGTCAAGTCACCATCCCTGGAAGTGCTCAAAAAAATTTATGGATGTGGCACCTGGGGACAGAGTTTAGTGGTGGGCTTGGCAGTGCTGGGTTAATGGTTGAACTCGATGATCTGAGAAATAATTTCTGACTTTAGTGATTCTATGATTCTGATGGAAATAAATTTTCTAATTATTTTTAGTTAATTATTTTAATTAATTATAAGCATTATAATTCATTAGCATTATATTAGTCTTAAGTCACTTGTAGCCAGCACATGCATAAGTTTCTTTACACAAACTATTATTCTTAGAGATTGATTGGGAAAATTACTGAAACTTTTAAGTTTTGCTAAACTAACCCGGATAAGCTTTGATGAACAAAACCTGCAAAAGAGAGAGATGTATTTCTTAAAGTGAACACAAAAAATGCAGAATTTATAGACTACAAGGGCATTTTGCAGAAACCACAAGATAACACGAGATTAATAAAGACTTCAGTATTCGCTACAAAACTCTCTACCCGGGAAAAAGACAACAAAAAGAGTGAGAACTAGGGACTGCTTAATAGGAGAAGCAAGAATAAATGACCAGTAGAGAACAGAATACTAATTAATGAAGAGAATAATATAATTTAGAACCAATGGTTGCTTAAAAAGTAGAAATAGTAGAAATAAAATCGAATATTGTTGAAATCTGGGCGTACTTTCGGGGGAAACAGCGCGGGGCAGACGCCCTGGGGCGGGCTGTGTGGGTGGGTCCGGCTGCGGGGCGGGCCGAGCCGCGGCCGCCATGCTGGGCCCGCGTCCCCATGGCAACGGGAGGCCGCCGGACCATCGAGTGCGGCCTCCGGGCGGAAAGAGAGGCCGCACCCCTGGCCCCTCCCTGCGGCAGCTCTATGGCTTCACTTCCGGGTTGCGGTGCGGCGTCATGGCGGCGCACCTGAAGAAGCGGGTGTATGAGGAGTTCACCAAGGTGGTCCAGGTAACACGTCCCCCGTCGGCCAGCATGGACGGCTCCGAGCCCTGCTCGGGAGCGGAGCTGTGGGGAAACCCGCCCGGCGCCGAGCCTGGGAGTGCCGCCCGCCCGCCGGGCATCGGGGCAGGGGCGGCCCCTGAGGGGTAGGAGAGGAGCGGGACGGGTCGGCCCCGAGCTTAAGAAGGCTGGAGCTGCCGGAGGGGATAGATCTGAGGGAAGGTGTTTCCCTCAGGGCGGTGAAGAGAGGTTGTAGAGTCTCCCTCACTAGAGATACTCAAGAAGCGTCCGGACGCAGTCCTGTGCAGCATGCTCTGAGATCACCCTGCTTGAGTGGGAGGTTGGACGAGATGACCCATTGTGGTCCCTTCCAACCAGACCCCTTATTTTGATTCTTTGAGCTGAGGAGGGCCGAGACTGCTGCAGGGAAGACGCAGTATCCCCCCAGCCCGGCACTGGGGAAGGAGCTACAGCGAGTTTCTGGGCTGCTCCAGACCGGTGGGAGTGGGAGAAGTCGTGTTTGCCCTGGATTACTTGTTTGGTGTTGGAAGCAGCAGGATTTGACCCAGCCTTGGGTGGGGAGAGGCCGTGTTTTGCGGGGATGGGGACTGCCTGGGCAGGACAGAAACAGCCACAGCGGTCTGAGGTTGTGTTTCTTCCTGAGACAGATGTAGGAGAGGGCAGTGACTGCTGTGGGACATGGGAGCTTCCTTAGGCCTCCCCATGTTCAGTCTGGGAAGGAGTGGGTCTGGATATGCTGTGTCTCTGAGCCGTGTCCCTCTGCCCACAGCAGCAGCATGAGGACCTGTCCACCAAGAAGCTGCGGCTGACCAAGCCCAGCAAGTCTGCAGCACTCCACGTGGACCTGTGCAAAGCCACCTCGCCTGCAGATGCCTTGCAGTACCTGCTGCAGTTTGCCAGGAAGCCCGTGGAAGTGGAGAGCGTGGAAGGGGTTGTCAGGATCCTGCTGGAGCATTATTACAAGGTGATGAAGCTGGGAGCTGAATGTGCTTGCTCTTTCTGCTCCTGTTTGCTTGGTGTGGGATGTTGAACAGGGGCTCACAGGCTCCTGTGTTGCTGACTGTTGCCAACAGCCTGGGCTGGGAGTGAACAACTGTAGCCCTTGACCCAGGTGGTTTCTGGTTGTCTTCTTTGGTCCCTGTGCTTTCAGGTTTCAGGAGCCTGTGACAAGGGTGTGGCACTGTTATCCCTGCATGTGGCCTATGTGGAAGTTAACTTGGCAAGGGACAAAAGACACATCAAGTTTTCCAGGGAGCCCAGCTGTCCAGAGCTGTTTCAGCTTCATTTAACTCTGTCCTGACTGTGTGTTTACCTTGTTCTTAATTTTCTCTAGCTGTGGAGAAACCTTTGAGCTATTACTTATGTGGTAAAAACCAGCATTTTTAAAGTCACAGAACCATGGAATGGGTTGGGTTGGAAGTGACATTAAAGATCATCCACTTCTGACCCCTCTGCTAGGGCAGGGACACCTTCTGCTAGACCACGTTGCCCAAAGTTCAATCCAGCCTGGCCTTGAACACTTCCAGGGATGGGGCAGCTTCCCTGGGCAACCTTCTCTGGGTCAGTACCTCACTGTTCTCTCAGCAAAGAATTGCTTTCTAATATCAAATCTATGGAAAAAACTGTCAGAGATTGGTCTCTTCTCCAATTAGCAAGCAATAGAACAAGGAAATGGCCTCAAGCTGCTCCAGGGAGGTTTAGATTGGATGTTTGGAAAATTTTCTACACTGAAAAGATTATCAAGCACTGGGACAGGCTGCCCAGGGCAGTGGTTGAGTCATCATCCCTGAAGGTATTTCAAGATGTGTAGATGTGGCACCTGGGGACATTGTTTAGTCGTAGACTTGTCAGTGCTGGGTTAAGGGTTGGACTTACCTTAGAGGTCTTTTCCTACATAAATGATTCTCTGATTCTATGAAATACAGAGTTCCTGGTCAAATAATACAGATTATTTGTGCTTGAAGTTTGTTTTGTAGCCTGTATTAGAAGGGAGACTCATGAACCTGCAGACAAGATCACACTGGCAAGAGCACAGCCTTACAGTTACAGAATCCAGCTTTTAAAAATACTGCTTTCAAAACTACCATAGCTGACATTATTTTACTGACAGACAAAATTTTCACAAGAACTTGTTTCTTAGTAGTCTGCACTTTTCCTGATCATCCAGAAACCTCACCCTGAACCCTGTAACTGCAGTGAAAGTTATGTGATGATTTCTTTGTTTTTAGTGTCATTGTTTTGTTTAAGATGGTCCTGTAGCCTCCTGCTCCTTTATCTCTATATATTTTGGTAGAACAGTCCCCATGCAGTTCTGATCTGCATGGGGACAGTATCCATTGTTCAGACACATAACTTCAAACCTAAAATAAAAAATGTTTCTCAGTTCAATTGAGAAAGGGACTACTCCCTTGGGTGTCACATTTGTCACTTGGAGGCTGTGTGTGACACTGAAATCTCTCTTAAACACTTGACAGATATAACAGTTGTAACTATAAAATTTCTTGTTGAAAGATGGGATATTTATTACTGTAATATTTCTGCATCTCTGTGTTCAGTGTTGCACAAAGGCTTGGTAAGATTCAGATGGCATCCAGATGACTTTTTGCCTTCCTACTCTGCACTGGATATCCTTGGCAATACAATGGAAAGAGGACTGTCTAGTTATGACCAGAAGTGTTGTGTGCATGAGTCTGTAGATGCCACAAAATAAATCCTTAAAATGTATGAACTTCTGAAATTAATTTTAAAGGACTATTAATTGATGAGGCTTACTTATATAATTATCACCTGAGACAGCATTTGGTGTTTCTTAAATGAGTAGATGTATATAGGTAACATATGCTGTTCTCTTTTTCACTTTAATCTTGCTGTGTTGGGAATTTTTTTGGATGTTGTTTCCTTCCAGGAGAATGATGCCTCTGTAAGACTGAAGATTGCATCCTTGCTGGGGTTGTTGTCAAAGACTGCAGGATTTTCCCCAGACTGCATTATGGATGATGCCATTAACACACTTCAGAATGAGAGTAAGTCTTACTTTTGATGTGGTGCTTGAGATCAAGGTGGAATCATACTGTCAAAGAATTTGGGACAGTGGCAAGGCCTTACATCTCAGGTGTATGATTGGGAATTGATGGTTAGTTTTTGTGATGATGACAGATATCACCATGTTCTGAGGAGGAGAAGAGTGTTCCTCTGACCTGCCCGCTCTTTATCTTTGGTCTAAAGGAGTGCAATGTCTGCTTTTGCAGCTCCATCTGAGAGCTGTTACTTCTGAAGTTCTCTGTTCTACAGGGCAGTTTTGCTTAAAATGGAAATGTGTTTGAAGAGGAGTTTTTTATATCATGCTGGAGGCCAGCTCACCAGCTGTATCAACAGGAGTGTAGCTAGCAGGTCAAGGCAGGGTATTGTACCCTTTTACTCAGCATTGGTTAGGCCACATCTGGAATACCTTATCCAGTTTTGGGTTCCTCAGTGCCAGATGAGTGCTGGTAAGGTTGGGTGAGTTCAGCAGAACCACTGAGGTGGTAGAGGACTGGAGGATGGGATGTACAAGGCATAGCTGAGGGGCTGGGCTAGATCAGGCTTTGAAAGGAGAAGGTGTCAGATCCTTATTCTTCCAGTGTGGATTAGTCTGTGATCCTGTAGCTGGTACGAGCTCAGCAAAGTAGGGCACAGCCTCTCTTCTGTTTTGCAGAGTCTCACCAAGTCCTTGCTCAGCTATTGGACACCCTGTTAGTGATTGGCACAAAACTCCCAGAGAATCCATCTGTCAGGATGAGGCTGGTGGAGGTAGCCTGCAAGGTAAGGAGGCCTCCCTGGGCCAGGGAACTTCTGTCACTTCTGCCCCAAGAAAAAAAGAAAATGTAGTCAGTATTTAAATGATTTTCATTTTTCTCAACAAACTATTACAATACTAACATTAATAACTGCTAGGAAACATAACACGATGCTTTAAAGGGTTGAAAGAAGGATAAGAATCCAGTTACATCTGCTCCTCTCTTGTTCCACAGCATCTGACAGATTCTTCTCATGGTGTAAGGAATAAGTGTCTGCAGCTTATTGGCTGTCTTGGCCCAGTGGAAAAAGGTGTTGCAAAAGAGGCTGAAAGCCAGGCAGCCAAAGATGTCCAGAAGATAATAGGAGATCATTTTAATGATCAGGACCCTCGAGTTAGGACTGCAGCTATAAAAGCCATGGTAAGTGTGGCTGGTACCATGGAAGAAATGGTTTGGGGTTGGATAAGGAAGCTGAGAGAGTGCTGCAAACTAATCCAAGGAGGTTTGGTTTGGAGATTATTTTAATTAACTTAGTAAAAGCATGTTTAGTGTATCAAAATTACCTGAAAATATAAGCTAGGTATTGAAATACTAGAGTAACATCAAATCTCAAAGGCCATTTGAGTGATGCATAACTTCAGTTTCAGCTATAGCTGAAGAAGCTTTTCAACTTGTTCATGCTTTTGAGTGTGTGTAGGCTCTTTCTTTTAGTGAAAAGAAAGATTATTTCTTGATTTAGTATTGGTTACCAGAACTACAATAAACCACTAATGCTCCAAAATGCAGCAGCTATCTGCTTCTGATAGGAAACCTGTGTGATAAGTCAGAAAGAAGTTTGTTTGTTTTAAAGCAAAAATTTATGTTTTGCCTCATGGTTGCATTCATTAGCATTCTCTCAACTATTCAGGAGATATAGTATATATTGGGGCTTTTTTTTGTGGGGACCTTTCAGAAGCTTTTAGCTTCGCAGAAATGCAAGCAAACACCATGCATTTCAAAATACTGCTTAATGTGAGTTGCCTGTGAGTGTATGGGGACACAGAAGTTTCTCTATTACCCTTAAAGTTTATAACAGTGTTCCATCTAATATGATGGCCAACAAGGATCTTTGAATTAATGTTCTTAAACTCCAAAGAAAGAAGGAAGATGCATTTGAGGAGATAAGATGGCACTTGAATTTCTCTAAAATCTCCTTTTCCTGGACGTTGTACTTACTCATCCTTCTAAAAAGAAACAATGTAGGACATTTTGCTGTCCTTGTGGTTCAGTAAAGGAAAGATTTACATGTCATGAAAACTCACTGGCAATGCTACTTTTGGATCCATGTTGCAGGAATGGTAGTAAAGTAATAAATTATCTGTTTTAATTGTGGTTGAATATGGCTAACACTAAAAATGTTTTTGAAGGTTGGGAGGATGAATAGGCAGTGTGTTTGTATAAATTGTTTTTCCCTAATCTAAGTATGAATGACTATGAAGCTAAACATTATACTTATGGTCAAGAATATTATTTAAAACATGTATGGTCAAGATAATGAAATTTTAAAATTATAGCAGCAATCAAGAAATGCAAGCAGCTCAAACAGAATAAAGAGTGGTGAAAACTTAATCTGTGTCCCTTAAACCTGTACTTACACTTTCTTGCATTGTTTTTTTTTTCTTTCCCTGTAGCTACAGCTTCATGAAAGAGGATTAAAATTACAGCAAGCTATTTATAGTCAGGTAAAACCTTGTATTTGTTTTGTACTTGTTTGCATATCTTTCTTTTTGAATTCTGTTTTGTGAGGAGGAGGGCACTGAGCAGAGGAGGATATTTTACACTTGGGTTACTGATATTCCTTGTTGTTATAGGACAGTGGAAATAAAAGGGTATTTTGCATCCATTGTGCTTAAATGCACAAAAGCTTATGCTTTGTTGTATTCTTTGTTGGGGAGGTGGTCATGGGAAGGGCAAAGCAGGATGAGGTCATTGCTGTCATCTGGCAGTCACAGCCTGCAAGCCTTAAACCCTTGCTCGTTGGAGAGTACCCATGAAGCCTGGATTTGTTCCATCAGTAAAGCTGTGCAGCTGCAGCCTGGATCAAATCAGTTCTCTTGAAGACTCGCATTTCATCCTTGCACAGTACAGGCAATCCTGGAGCTTATAAAATGTGCCTGATTGGCTTGGTTAGATCTACTCTGCCTGATCCAACTTGGAAATACTAGGGAGTACCAGGGAAGACTGGATTCATCTTGATTTTTAATATGTCCTAACTGATGGTGAGGGTGCTGATGACATTGTGGGAAGTGAATGACAGCTCAAGTGGAGCTGTTCCAATTATATTGGACTAGGAATGAACTTCTATGAACTGTTGGACTATGGATGTTCTTCCAGGCCTGCAAGCTGTTGGCAGATGATTATGAGCAAGTGCGCAGTGCTGCAGTTCAGCTCATTTGGGTCCTCAGTCAGCTTTACCCTGAGAGGTAAGTCCTGCATGCATTGTCCCCAGTGTTCTGGCCAAGTAATCATCCTGATCCTGAGAGTTTTGTGCTGGTGGGTCTGAGGAGCAGCTGTTAGGAAACTGATGTGTACAAATGGCTGATGCCTGATGAGAATGCACTGATGCAGTGAAGTTTTGGTTCCTGGTATTTGTTGCACATTCATAGGAATTGAGCATAGTTGTTTCTTACTGGTGCCATGCAGTATGGAATACAATCACTGATTTCACAAAACTGATTTCTCTGTGTCAGCATCGTCCCCATTCCTTCTTCTAATGAAGAAATTCGCTTGGTTGATGATGCCTTTGGAAAAATTTGCCATATGGTTAGTGATGGTTCCTGGGTTGTGAGAGTACAAGCTGCCAAGTTATTGGTAAGTTGCATTCTTTTCTTCTCTAGCAGAGAATAGTTTCTCTTAGGTTACTTGACTTTTCATATATGTGTGAAAAAAAAGAATGGGAGGATGTTTAAAACTTTATAGGTAAATTTCTCCCAAAATTCTGAGGTGAAAGAAATGAGGGAGGTTGAGGAAACCCAACAGTTTTTCAGCTCAACTGTGCAGTGATTCTTACCTTGAGACTAGATGGTTGAACATTAAAGAAAAAAACCAAATCCTTGTCATAATTCCCTGCCCCTACTTCTCTACCACAGCACATGTGAACCAACTGAACTCAAAAAAACCCATATCAACTTCAGTTGGAAAATAAGATGTTCTGACTCTTTAAGTTCAGTTTTTTAGACTCTGACACAATAGTGTCAGGCACTGCATAAAGCTGTTAGAATGAGTGGATAAGATTGGATGCCATGTTGGGATAAGTCAGGAAATTACATGGTGCAGTTTAGAATAATCCTGTTTCTTCCTTTTGATGGTTTGGGTTTTTTTTTTCTTTAGGGTTCTATGCAACAAGTCAGCTCCCATTTCCTGGAGCAGACCCTTGACAAGAAGCTCATGTCAGATCTGAGGGTATGTAAATGTTTGGGTTTGTTTTCCTGTGTGTAGGTACTAAATTCACACAAGAGGCATGTTAATATTGAATGTGCCTGTTCACCTTGTCCTTGCCTGAGGGTTGCTGAGAGTTAATTGATGGTGACATGTTTTGTTTTAGATTAAAGTCAAGGAAGCAGTTGCTAGTTTTAGATTTTATTAACCAAGCCAGTAAGAAACAGCTCTAGGCTATTCAGGTTTTGCAACAACTGAGAGGTAAACATTTGTGGTGTTCTGATAGTATTTTGGCTAAAAGCTTTGCTTTATTGTGTATTGAAAGATTGCATCCTAGTTCTAAGAGCAAGCTCTTGGAAACATCCTGCAAGATCTGATGAAAAAACCATTAACATTTCAAGAAACATGAGTAGGTAAAGGCTACTCAGTCCTGTCAGCAAAATTTTTCAATAACCTTCCTTAAGCAACTTGCTCGAGGTTATGTTAATTTTTTTCTGTCTGCAAAAGAATGGTGAAGAGCTGCTGGTTTTAGTGTGCTGCTTTGTAGAGGCTATTAAAGAAGGTGCTGCACAGCTTTGTTTAAAGTGTGCAGGGAAAGGAGGCAGACTAGCAAGCACACTGAATATCCCATTTTAGACATTGCTGAACTCTGGGTAGTATTGATAGCATTAAAGTATTTAATTGCAGTTTAACAAGTTGAACTGCAAAATAATAGCATTTTTACAGATTACTTATTGGCTTCTTAACTAGATGGGCCGTTGTTCTGACCCAGTTTGGCTGTTTTTACAATGGATGTTTAAGAAAATGGTAATTAAAATGTATTTGTTATTATCTTTTCCCTACCTCAAAACTAACCCTCCCTAACTCAAGAGTTACTGGCAGTCAGAAACAGCCATAGAAGAGTAGACACTGTTTGCTTTTCTTAGCACTTGCATGTGTGTCAATGTCTAAGCCTCCAGCTAGATCTGTTTCCAGATGCAGTTTAATGTTTTGTGTGATTCCCTGTTGAAGTGTGCGTGGTTGTAACTGAGTGTTTGTTTGGGCAGAGGAAGCGCACGGCACACGAGCGAGCCAAGGAGCTCTACAGCTCTGGGGAGTTCTCCAGTGGCAGGAAGTGGGGAGATGATGCTCCCAAAGAGGAGATTGATACTGGTGCTGTGAACTTGATTGAATCAGGAGCTTGTGGGGCTTTTGTCCATGGCCTGGAAGATGAGATGTACGGTAAGTGTTGACTTGCCATGGGATTAGCTACAGGGGGGAGATGTGTGTTAGCTAGGAAGCATCATTGTGATCTCTGATGTGGCAGTTGTTTCAAAGGTATTGTTGCACAGAATTTTGGATAGAAATGTTCAGTTGAGTGGCCAAAAGCAAATACTATAAATGGTAAAGTTTTAGTAACATATATGGTAATAAGTGGTTTGCTTCTGGTCTGCAGAAACCCACCAGGATTATTTTTTGCTGTTGTTGACTTAAATTTAACAGTTATATGTGGCCAGAAATTGGCAGAGTTAGTTGCTGCTGTTGGAAATTGGTGTTTTGTCAGCAGGAAGGAATTTTAGGTTGGAAGATACCTCTAAGATCAAGTCCAAATGTTAACCCAACACTACCAAGTCCACTACTAAACCATGTCCCTAAGTGCCACATCCAGATGATTTCTGAACACTTCCAAGGATGGTGATTCCACCACTTCCCTGTGTAGTCTGTTGTGATTGACAACACAAATGTTTTCCCTTACATCCCATCTAAACCTGCCCTGGTACAGTGTGAGGCTGGTATTTGCATAAACCATGACAATTCCAAACTCTGAATGTTGTTTTTGAATTTGCCTTTAATGTTACTGGAAGGACAAAGATTAAGTTAAAACATACAAAACCACCATAACAAAAATATTGTTGTAGATTGTGTTGTAAATGTGGGTTTATTCTTCCTTGAGCCCTGCATTTTTCCCAGTATCTGAACTCTCCCTGAAGCTTGAACGTGCACCTTTTTTTTACTGACTGACAACAAGAAATGATTCAGCCCCTTGGCCCAATGAAACATGTTCTCCAGTCTCTTGTGCCACAGGTCTTGTGTCAGTATGATGCTGTTGAGGAATGTGGATAAAATGAACAAATATTAAATATACACAGATCTCTCTCTCCACCACTGCAGCATTTTTAAATACTTGCTGAGCTCTCCCTGACTGGCAATGCTGCTTCATGTCTTGAATTCCATGTTGTAACTTAAATCTGAATTAATGTGTCAGCTATGAGAGCAATATTGGCAAAATGTTCCTCTTCTCTTAATACCTGGGTCTTAATGACCATGGAGACTCAGAGCTGTGACAAAATCTTCATTACTGAGCAAGCAGGGGTCTTGCTCTCTGTGCATTTTTGATCAGAACCCTGTGGTAGTTGATCAGAACCCTGAGGAGTCAGATGCCTTCTTTTAAGAACAAAAAAAGCTCCACAGAAGTTCAAGTAAATGTTCTCAAGATGAACTAATTTGAATGAAAACTGGAAGCATGTTTAAAACAACAATGCTTGCATTACATCAGATTAATTACCATTTTTATGATCTTAGCACATAAATGTTAGGGAAGCTAATGAGGATGATTATAGGGAAGAGAATCTCATCTCTGCCTAACCGTATTATGTTTGGGTATTCTTCAAATTCCTGCAATGCTTTATGGCATAAGTACACTCAGGATGCTTTCTGATGCTTTTTTTACTTTAATTCAAACAATTTTAATATTTTGGTGGCACCTTTTTCCTTTGTTTTGAGGAATCTGAAGTCAGAAAGCAGAAGACTTTCATTCTGTTAACTGCCAAAACTTTGATTCTCTGGAACTTTTCAGCAATTCATGAAGTGCTACATAGCAAGTTAAAAATGCAGTGAAAGCTCCAAGCAATTAAAATGTCAGGAAGAATAAAACAACCACAGTTTAATGAACTAAATTAGTTTACTTAAGACACCAATGTTAATGCTATGCTTGCAAAACACACTATGAAATATGCAGTATCAGTTGATGGGTTGGAGGCCTATTTATCACCTGCAGGTCCCTTTTGCTGTGAAGATTGGAAAGGTTCCAGTGGTCCCTGCTTATGCTCTGATGCTCTCAGTGTTTCCTTAGCATCTCCTGTCCTTAGCCCAGCCCCTGAATACTACAAGACCTCACTGTTGGGTGAACATCCTTTTAAACCAGACAGTTTGAATGAATGTGCAGTTAATTCCCTGCTCCTCCCTGACCAGAGGTTCGCATCGCTGCGGTTGAAGCCCTGTGTATGTTGGCTCAGTCCTCGCCCTCTTTTGCGGAGAAGTGCCTGGATTTTCTGGTTGACATGTTCAATGATGAGATTGAGGAGGTCAGGTTGCAGTCCATACACACAATGAGAAAAATTTCCCACAACATCACGCTGAGGGAAGACCAGCTGGATACTGTGTTAGCTGTCTTGGAGGTAAGAAATCCTTGAGGAGGGTAAGAATTGCTCTCCTCCTTGCTTTGGGGTGCTTAATTATGTACTGCTAATCAGTCCCTTCCTCTGAGAGCAAACCCACCCTTTTCTGGGTTTTTTGACTCTTTGAACACTGCCAAAGGTTCCTAAAATGTGGTAGCTTGTAAGCACCTGGACAGTAGAATACTTCTGAAATAGATACATTTTAAATAAAAACTTCCTTTGATCACTGAGCTGTTGTCTCCATGTGTTTCCTTCTGTCTTGTGTTGTGGTCCAGCACTCTATGCACTTCATGTTGCATGCAGCTTCATTTCCTTTCTGCTTCCTTGACTCAGCTGCTTTGGCTACAGCTTTGCTCACCAAGCAGAGCTGGCCACGGGCCTGAGATCTTTTTTCTGTTTAGAGTGTTAGTGTGCTCTGCCATACAATTTTGAGTTTTCCCAACCAGCATCTTCCCAGTTGGTGTTCAGCCAGGATTCGGGGAATAGCACGAGTCAGCTGCTCTTCCTGGTTGATGAGGTTGATCCAGGAAGAGATTTTGGCTGTATGAGTGGTGCTGTATCAAACTGCTTCCTCTCAGACCTGATTTATTTGCTCAGGTATAGCCCCTGACGTTTGTTTGTTTTGTTTTGTTTTGTTTTTTAAATCTGCTGCTTGTGGTAGGCAAGTTCCTGCTTCTTTTGGGAAATGCCTTGAGAGGTGCTGCAAATCCACTCTTTCAGTATCCTCACCTTTTATTTCCTTGATCCAGGGCAGCAATTGCTACTCTCAGTTGTGCCTCAGGAAGCAGCAAACTAATTAAATCTGTTTTATCAGATTTAATGTAATAAATGCTGTGGAATATGATCTGACTTTGCAAGTGCAGCAATGAGCTTTAGGTGCCTCGTGTTTTTGTCATTATTTGCATTTGTTTAAGCTGTGGACCTGTGCATTGAGGGATGAAAATGTCCTGGTTAGGCTGGGCTCTTCTGTGCTGACTTACCATGTACGATAAACCCTATGTGTATTGTGGTTTATATGATCATAATTATTATCAGGCATTGGGACAGCTTAAGTGCAGAATTATTCACATTTTAATGGATTTGTCTGATTCTGAAAGATGCTTGGTGCTTTTCTGTAAAATCCATCTTTCAGTACAAAAATAAAGGATGTGGGAAAACACCATTGACTTTGGTGCCTCAACTGGTTCCAGCAGCCTAAACATGGAACACTGGGGTGTTGAGGGTAACTTCTGTTTTCACCCCACTGCTTTCACTTTGTCAGAGCAATTGTATCAGGTACTCCTGGCTTTTCTGACCCTACTTTGGAATTTGCTTTCCCTGTTGTCCTTGATCTCAGTTTCTGTTGAGTTGTGCTCATCTCTGTCCCTTCATGGTCTTCTGCATTGTTTGTGTGTGTACCACATTTCTGGTGGCTTTTATTAGTGGCCTGGAGTATTTTATGTCTGTGGTCATTCCAGTCCTTAGATTTTGTCTTCTCTGGGGTTGTAGTCTGTCTTTGACCAACAAAGCCCCTTTGATCATTCCAGTGTGTTTGCTGTCATTTAAGAGCCTTTACAAGAGGATTTCTCTTCCTTCTCTTGTGTAAGACAGTGATGAATGAGCTGTTGATACTAAGGAAATTATAATTTAGAGAAGTTAAAATCCACCATTGAAAAGCATCCAGTTCTTGTATCCTATCAAATTTTCACCATGTGTCCAGCAGCGCCAGGCAAATGCTGATAGCAAGGAATGTGGTGATACATGGATATGGAATGTCAAGGTGGTTTTTGGCAGAAGGAATGTATTTCATTCAGCTGAATATTCTAGTCTGTCCAGCCACTGTCATGTCCTCAGTGCTTACTCACACCCTCTGGAGGCTGGTGAGTGGGCTGAAAGCCTTTGGAATTGAGCTCCCTGGGTTGAAAGCGATAAAAGGCTGCTGTGAAAATGCTAAAACAATCTTTGTTTTACTGAGTTGCCCAACACCTTCCTTTTCTGTTATTGCAAAGATATAAATCACCCAAAGCAAGTGGTGATTTTTGCTGTGCTTGAGCAGGTCAGCAGTGAAGCAGTTCCCATTGATTCCAGTAAAGGAAGCACATGGGGGATGAGACCAGGAGTCCTTGCAGCACTTGCTTGGTCTGTCACTTCATCTGTGCTTAGCTCTGGGAACTAGAAACAGGCACTGCTGTTCACAGACCTCTTTTATTAACTCAGCCAAGGAACAGAGGCTGCTACCTTTAAAGCAAATGTGTGTGCAGGCATGTTTCTCTCAGTGGTGTCTGGGTTGGGTTTTTATTTTAGGATTCTTCGAGGGACATTCGGGAAGCACTTCATGAACTGTTGTGTTGCACCAACGTTTCAACTAAAGAAGGCATCCATCTTGCACTGGTGGAGCTGCTGAAAAACCTGACCAAGTATCCCACAGACAGGGAATCCATATGGAAGTGAGTGTGTTCAGTGGCCTTGTGTGTCTACTTAGTTTCCTCTTCTTTTTAGTGAGCGAGGTGCTAAGAAATACTGAGTTTGCTAAGGAGGTAACAGGTATTGCAGGTGTTGCATGGATTGGCCATGTGGCACTGTGCTGTCAGAGGAATTTTTCTCTCTAAGTAAAAAGAAGGAACTTTTGCATCAGATTTTTTTGGTTGTTTAATGGAAGCAGTAAAGGGAATGGTGCTCCACACACATGGTTTGAGATGTAATTCTTGGATATTATTGGAAACACTTACCTTAACCTGCTTTGACTTCAAGTGTACTTTTACATTGTTTTTGGAGTTTGAGGGCTTTGGGGTTTTACCTCCTATCTTCCTTATTTCTGAAGAAAAAAAATTGCACTCAATTATTAATCTTTAGTATAAAAGCTTCCTGGATTGTATAACTCCAAGTATTGACTATTTTGCAGACAGTTTAAATTAAAAAAAAAAAAAAATTACTGCTTGTCCTTTCAGTTTTCTTGGATCCTATAAAATATAAATGCAGGTGGTCAGTTGTAAAGAAAAAGTGAGCTTGGACAGCAGGATTTTTTTGCTGACCATCTAAAAGTGTTGCTGCAACATAAAGTAGTAATGCTTTAAAATGTTTCATTTTGAAATGTACCTGTCCACTAACGTATCTTTCATTCTCTGTATTTCCAGATGCCTGAAGTTCCTGGGAAGCAGGCATCCCACCCTGGTGCTTCCATTAGTGCCAGAGCTGCTTAGCACACATCCATTCTTTGACACTCCAGAGCCAGACATGGATGACCCAGCCTGTATCTTTAGTCATGAAGCCAGTTGATAATTTTGACTGTAGGAGATTTTTTTCATGACTTCCTGACTCTCACATTTCTTCAACCATTTCTCACTGTAGCAGATAAACAGTCCTGTGCCTATTTCTGAATCTCTTTGCACTTAGTTTGTTAGTCAGCAAGTGATGGAAAAGCTGTTAGCTGGAGCCATCTTCATAAATATCAGTGGACTATAATTGGCCTTCTTTTTATGCTGTGATGAATAATCAAGCAATTTGTCAAGGTTTAGGCTTTGCAGATGAGCCCTTTGATGTCAAAACATTTGTCTAGTTTGCATTAGTTTTGAAGATGCTCTAGCTTTTAAATAAGAAGAGTGTTATTTCATGTCTGTTTTCTTTTCAGGTGAAACTTTTGCTATGCTCACTGGTGTGTAGTTTATAAAACAGCACCATTTCTAAGTACAGCAGTGCCTGAATCCCCATAATGCTTTGAATTTTTCGTCTTTCTGAAATAATTCAATATCAGAAATTCTTACATTAATGTTAGCTCTTCTAGTGCTTTAGAATACAAACAATTATTGATACACTGTTCTCCCCACAACAAGAGATGCCTTGGAAATGCATTTTTCCATTGTTATTCCCCTTGCTCCCCTTCTGTGCAGTGGCAGAACATAATGTTATTTCTGATGCATGCTGAGACACACTGGACTGGAACCTTCCTCTAGAAGCTGCTCCTTATTTTTCTCACCAGTCACAGGCCATCAACCAGAAATTCTGTACAGATTAAATGATTGCCTTGTGAGAATAGAAATGGATTAGAATCAGGTGGAGAGAAATGAATCTGTAATTACATGGTTTAGCAATAATTTGAGTAAGTTGTCCTGTGAGTTGAGAATTAAAGGAACATTGCAGGGAAAAGAATGCTGTTGTATAACTCAGTGCACCTTCCTGCCAGGAACTAGAGAATATTTTGGTGGTAACTTGCCACCAAATTTTACTGAGGCATATTATGTGAAGACAGGCCTGTGAGCCAGAAGCTGAGGTAAACCTGCATAGCATGTTTCCAGTGTAAACTGATATTTAAAAACATGGGTTTGTTTGCTTCAAAGCACTTAGGAAATTTGAATCAGAGCTCATGCTTGGGATCAGCCCTGTTGCAGGTGTCAGCCTTTGGCCTAACTTTGAAAGCCTTTGGCTGCTCTCTATTTCTGCAGGTCTCAGACTGCGAAAATGTGTTTTCGATTTCAGAATTATCTTTCCATGTTGGATTTTTTCGGTTGCTTAAAGTCCGTATAGAGAGATGTTTTTCAGGGCAGCTTAGCTAATGCAGCAATTTTCTAAGACTTGGCAATAAATGGATAATTTTGGATGCTGTTAGGGCACCAAAAAACTTGAGCAGCCAAGTCTAGTGGGGAGGTGTCCCTGCCCATGGCAGGGTGAGGTTGGAACTAGTGGTCTTTAAGGTCCCTTCCAACCAAACCACTCTGTTTTTCTGTGGTGCAAACTGGTGAGCACAGTGTAAGCTGTGAGGCAGAGTGAAACACCAATGCACATGTTCTGCATTTGGGATCCCTGGCTCCTTTCCTTTGTGTTGCCTCTGAGCCATCCCATGTTGGCAGGAGCATCCTTTTCCCAGTATGGCTCACCCTGTAATGTTTGCACTTTGTGCTTGGTTTTCATCTGCTCAGACAGCTGTTTCTTTGGGTTTTGCTCAGTATTTGCCAACTCTAAAGAACGTCCTAGACAAATCCTGACCAAAGAAAGGGTTGTTGGCTTGTTGTTGTTTTAACTTTCTATCCCCAAGAAGCTCTTCCTGCTGTTGTTTATTTTTCTTTAACAACCCATTTGCAATAGACATTGCTGTTCTGGTTCTGATTTTTAATGCTGCTAAAAGTTGCCCAACAATGCCTGCCCTGTTCTCTGACCACACATTCAGACATTACGCCTATCTTCGGGACAGTCTCTCTCACCTGGTGCCTCCATTAAGAGTAAGTTGGACCACTCTGGTTTGTACTTTGACAGCTGTTAGGAATATTGCTGGTCTCTTCTATGTCTATCTGTGTGTAACACTTAGATTCCAAAAGGTTTTTCTCCTATGCACCACAGGAATTAATATTGAAATGTGCATTAAGGCAGGAGAGGCAAATGTTAAATTGTTACAATGGCATTTGTACTGTTTTGGGGAGAATAGTAACATTATTGCTCTCAAGTGAGAATAGAACATGGTTTGCTGGTTAGGTAAGAATACCTGGAGGGCATTATTCCTGGGAACTTTCTGTAGCTCTGACTGTGTATGTGAGAAAGCCCTTTGTGGATCTTCCAACATTTCACTTGTGTCCCACCTGAACAGTTTATTCATGGGTGAAAACTGTTCTATTCTGCTTTGCAACATGTTTTTCCTGCATGGAAGTATGGGTGGGATTGAAGTTGGCTGTGAGTCTTATCACAGCTCATAAAATGAGTGGTGGTTTGTGTGGTCTCAGAGTTGCCTTGACTTCACAGTGTCAAAGTTAATAGCTGAGGAAGATGTTTCTTTCAAAGGAATGATGAAGTTTAACCTGAGGATCTCTGGTGCAAGTGGATTGTAAAGTGGGGAGAATTAACTAACAAAGATGCAGATTTGAAAGCCTTGGTATAAATTTTGTATTTGAGAAATGAATTGGAGCTTTCAGTTTCTTGTTAAATATATATCAGCATTTTGCAGTGTTATTCCTTGTGTTAGACTTTTCTCTTTTTTATTTGTCTGTGTTCCTTCTCACTCAGTTGCCAGGTAGAAAGCTGGTGTCCTCTGCCGTCTCTCCCAGTATTACCCCACATGAAGATCCTTCCCAGCAGTTCCTGCATCAGAGCCTGGAGAGGGTTTACAACTTCCAGCACCTTGACCCACGGGGCATCCAGGAGCTGCTGGAATTTACCATCCGGTGAGGCCTCAGGCTGCCCTGACTGTGCTAGGAGAGATGTGGTAGATGCTTAGTTACTCTGATGCAGGTGCTTTGCTTCTGAATATGAGTGTTGTAATTTGCTGTCCAGCACTTAACTTGAGCCTTCCTTTAGAGATTGTTGTGGTAAGAGTGTTCACAACCTGTTTAAAATCAAATGGATGGTCTCAGGTGTGGTACAGCTCCCCAGAATAACCAGTGTGCCTTTTGGGTGAGGGGCATCTTTTGAGATCATGGTAAGAGTTAAGTAAGGGTGTTCTTTTTGGACTGTTCACTTACGATAAAATACATTCTCAGTTTTTATGCTTTATGGGTGACAGCCTTGTGTCTCATTCTCAGTTTTGTGTCCTTGTAATTTTGATCATGTTATTTGTAATGTACTTGCTCAAGGTTTTCTTGTTTTGCTTTTGTGGGGGGAAAAGGTGTTGTCCCCTTTGCTTTTGCATTTTCTGGGTCCTGTGGCTTTTCATTCAACAGGATGAATGGATCTGTTTCTGATGGTTTGGGTTCTCATTGCCAGTCCCACTTACAAAGGACTTGGGCATTCATCATCAGTTTTCAAATCAGAGAGCTTTTCCAGGAGTGGAAAACATTCCTGCATGTTGCTGTCTGCTGCTGTATAGATAAGGGTGTGTGGTTGTTGCTTCTCAGTGTGGGTTTTATGCTGCCTCTTCCATTTCATCTCTAGACTGATGTACACAAACAAAACACTTGAAAAGGATCCTTTCAGTGTGATTCCTCTGCTTGGAAAGAGCAGAAGAGCCTTATATAAAGAGTCAGAAAAATAATCCAAAATGCTTTGTTTAGAATGTAGAGTTAAAAAAAAAAAGCTTAATTCTTTTTATTCCTTCAAAATAGCTGCCTTCTGTTGTGTGTATATTGCTGTGAATCACTGTCACACCAATCTGCAGCAGAGAGTAAACAGAGAGTGTGCTCCTCACTGAAAACCCAGCTGTGGGAGCTGTGAGCTTTGTCCTCAGCTGTTCTGCAGCTGCTGTGTGCCAGCCTAAAATACAGTATCCAAGCATTTAATGCACTGAACACTTGGAACAGGTAATGTCTAGGCCAAGCATCCAGAACCTCTCAGGCATTAGGGTCTGGGAACCTCTCAGGCCATGACTGTTTTCAGTTTTTGAGTTGATGGAAATTAATGGCTTGGCTTTTTTCCTGATGGGTTTGCCTCCCAGGAAATCATAATAAACCAGCTGATTTTCTCTGTCCTTAAGACAAAGAGAGGATTTGGACAAAGCCATAAAAAAGTGTTAAAGGTTATTTTGCTGAGGACATGATATCCCTGCACCAGCAGTTTGGTTGCTGGGAGCAGAGGGATAGAAGCAGCTCACAGCAGTGGATTTTGTCATGGAACATAACTCCCTCCTCCTTTATCATTGTCATCCACAGAAGTAACAGACCCTGTGGAGTTTGTGTCTACTTGGGACTGAGAGTTTTGGCTGCAGAGTCTGGGGGGGAGCATCAGTCTGCAGTGTGGTTAGAAATGTAAGACAGACTGTTTAGCAAATCTGTCTGTGGTTTAGTTTCTCCACCTATACAAGAATAATTTTTTTCCTACATGGATGTTGAAGTTTGTTAAAGATCTGTAAGGAAATAGAATTAGTGAATTGGGAACTGTATAAGACTGGGAAATGGAATATCTGCCTAGTTTCTAGCTGAGAGATGACATCCTGTTCCCCACTAGTGTGTTGTGATGGATTGTGACATGGGAATTAAGCACCCAGAAGCCTCCTCTTCATTCTGCTCTCTGGAAAAAGATTAAATGGAATTTCTGCGCGAGGTTGAGGCTGACGTGGCTATTGGTGCACTGTTGTTGAAGGAAAGCATAACCCCTTACTATGAGATACACTGAGCTGCTGGAGTGTGTCCAGGGAAGGGCAACGGAGCTGGGAAGGGTTTGGAGCACAAATCTGATGAGGGGCTGCTGAGGGAGCTGGGGGTGTTCAGCTTGGAGAAAAGGAAGCTCAGGGGAAACTCACCTCTACAGCTGCCTGAAAGAAAGCTGCAGCCAGGTGGGGACTGATCTCTTCTCCTCAGTGACAAAGAAGAGGATAGGAGGAAGCAGCTTCAAGTTGTGCCAGGGGAGGTTTAGATTGAACAGTAGGAAAATGTCTTCATGGAAAGGGTTGTCAAGCACTGGAAAGGACTGCCCAAGGAAGTGGTGTATTCACCACTCCAGGAGGGATTTGGAAGACATGTAGGTGTGGCACTTGTGGTGGGCTTGGCAGTGCTGGCTTAATGGTGGGACTGGATGATCTTAGAGGTCTTTTCCAACATAAACGATTCTGTGATTCTCTGCTTAGGAAAGATTTTCTTTGGCTGCATATTATACAGATAATCTCATGGATTTTTGTTCATGTCTCAAGGCTCAGCAACTCTCTGGTTTGGCAGAGCCATAGTTTCAGAATTGCATCCTAAATGCAAAGATAAATCTAAAATAAAAGAAAATGAGCATCTGAAAAAGAAATTAATAACACAGTAGGAAATGTGGAAGTAATGTGACAATTTTAATAGACTTTGAATCAAAGCAAAGTGTAGAGAAGAAAAGACACAAGTTGAAACCACATCATCCAACCTATTAAGAAGAATTAATTTTGTTTTTTTAATGCAGACTTTAAGAAAACATGGCTAGCAGTAGAGAACTAAAGCCTTTTGGATTCCATTAACTGGCAATTGTTTTCGATAATATCAGAAGCTGCTTATACTGCTGTATGATTTACAAGAAACACCAGGCAGCACACACCATCTAGTTGGACAAATATCAGTCCATCAGATTCTAGCTTGGCTTAAAAGGGCAGCTCTGTTTCAGATCCTGGTGGTTGCATGAGCCTGACATGTTCCAAACAACCTTTCTTAGCCAACAGGAATAGTTTGATTTCCCAGCAGTGGAACACAAAGGGGTTGTTAGCTGCTGTAGAAGGACTGGAGTGTTTTAAGTTAAATCTGGAGCTGCCACTCTGTGTGGTTCCCATGGGGCTGCAGGATAATGTGGGTTGACAGAGTTACTCCTCCCACTGCTGTGCTGGTGTCAGCTTCCCAAAAGAAGGGACAGGCCGAGTCCCAAGGTGCAGACTGGTTTGTAGTGTGTTTTGCTGCTGTTTCTGGTGCTTGCTCTAATAAAAGCAAGCAGCAGGAATAGCTGGCTTTATTGTCACTGCCTTTTGAGTGTGTTTGGATGAAACTGTTCTCAGTCTCAACATTATTTTGTCTTTTTTTTTTTTTCACATGCTTCAGTGATCTTCAGAGGCTTGGAGAGCTGCAGTCAGAACTGGCGGGGATGGCAGATTTCACTGCAACTTACCTTCAGTGTCAGCTGCTCCTCATCAAGGTTTGACTTCATCTGGGCTTTTTTGAGCTGTTCTTCGAACATGCCCCCAGTCCATCACAGTGGCATGCTTTCATGTTTTGATGTTCATACTGAAAAGTGATGTGTGATGAAAGAGCAGGTTCTGTGGATTTCTGATAATCCTGCTTCCCTCCTGTGGCAAATAATTTATGCAGTAACTTTGCCAGTGCAGACCTCTGCTGCTGTATCTAGGGCTTATGTTGGTTCACAAGCATTTTGTCAGTGCAGAGTTTATCATCTGACAGAAATCCCAAACTGTTGGGAGAGTAACTTCTCCCTGCTGGTGGCTACTGGAATGTTTTTTGTTAAACTGCTGCCATGAGTGCCATTTTTATAGACAGTGGTTTGCAGATAGCTTTATTGGCACCAGTGCCAAAGGAGTTCTTAAGACTTGATTGAGCTAAATGTCAGTCATGCTTTCTTTTATTGTGCTGAAATGATCTATCTATTTAGCATTAGCAGGTCTAGTAGCTACTTAGGCACCATTGCAGCAGCCCTTCGCAAAAGCCCCTTTTCAAAGTCAGCTTCTTGCTGTTAACAGGAACTAATTTTTACTTCACAGAAAATCTTGAGTTGGAAGGGACCCTCAAGTTCCAACGCCCCTGCTGTGGTCAGGGATTCCAGTGGATCAGATTGCTCAGGGCTGTAAGCTGGCAGCAGTATTTAAGTTAGACTCTTGGCATTCTTTGGTGTTTGAGTGTAACTTACAGACCTAAAAAGCAAGAGCTAAAGCAAACAGATTTCCAGAAGAGACTCAATGCAAGCTTTGTTATGTAAAACCAAGGAGGGATTTCAGTTGTTTTGCTAATGCATAGTTGCCAGTTGGCATATCTCATGGCAGGCCTCAAATCCTCAGAATATGTGTATCACCCAAAGGTATTTCAGATGAGCAGTGGTACAGTTCAGCTCAATCCAGCTAAATCCAAAAGGAAATGTGCTGTGCAGGCTGAGGACTAGCATATGAAGAGAGCTTTGTTGCCCTTCTCCAGGGTTGGACTGGAATGAAACAGATGGTTTTTGCATCTGGCAGAGGTGTACTCTGTTTGGAAGA
The DNA here is from genome assembly GCA_013398995.1 of Alaudala cheleensis. Lineage (NCBI taxonomy): Eukaryota > Metazoa > Chordata > Aves > Passeriformes > Alaudidae > Alaudala > Alaudala cheleensis. Next base: position 319,901 of record VWYE01018900.1, on the reverse strand, counting down.
AGGGTAAAAGCTGCATCAGCCATTCTTGGCTTGAGCTGTAGAACAATCAATAGATCAGTGGTGCAGAGAAGTCAGTAATATGCAGGGAGTGAAAAGTAACTGATAATATCAGGAATCACATAATATCTTGGGTTGGAAGGGATTTTGAGAATCATCTTCTTCCAGACCCCTTCTTACAGGCAGGGACACCCTCCACTCATGCAATAGAATTAGACATTCTGATACTGCAGAGACCCTGAATATCCAAGTAGCCTTTCTGAGTAGATTTCTTTCCAGTTGCTTGTTTTCCTGACAGACAAAAAGCTTCTGGGGGAAAAAGTGTCTTCATTTCCCAGCCTCTCAAGGCTCAAGAGGCTCCTTACCTTTAAAGGCTCTACATACCCTGTGATTTTAGGGGTAATTAACTGGGATTCTCTGGCCAGCATGAGTGAAGGATACAGTCTGTATGTTCTTGAACTTTGGCTACAACTAGCCGTGTGCATAGCTGTGTCTAAGGGCAGGCAGCTTCAAAAAGGAGGCAGTGATATAAATCGTCCAGTCAAGCTTTCTACATTTTTTTAAAAACATAAAGCAAAAAGCAAATAGGGTATGGTAGGCAGTTGGGGTTTTGTGGTGGGTTTTTTGGGGGATTTTTTATTGTGTTGTTTTTTGGGTGGTTGGTTGGTTTGTTTTTTGGGGTTTTGGTTTTTTTTTTAATACCAATGCACCTGAATTAGGCACAATACTCGTAGTAACTCCAGGATCTTTGGTGGAGCAGAGGAAAATGTGGTTGTGGAAGTAAGTGTGTTCCTGGGGACAGTTGTTACTGTTTCCACTTTTTGCCTGCTCTCTGAGTTTGCCCTGATCTTGGTCTCATTTGGTTGATCACAAGTGGGCTGATCACAAGTGGGTTTTCTTTATGAAGTACAAGGAGGTTGGCTGGATGAGTCTCTCATTCACAGCTTTGTTAATATTATTCTCAACTTCCTTTATATTGTCTAGTTGTATAAGTACGTCTGTTTCTTTATAGAGCAATGTGTATTTTGGAGGCCTTGGTTGTTCCCTGTGTTGTATTTAAAAGCACAAAAGAAAGCTTTGGCATGCTTTTTCCACCAACTGTTTAGACTGGATTGGCTATTTATCATCATTTCATGTTTTTTTTTCTTGTAGGCCTTGCAGGAGAAGTTGTGGAATGTGGCAGCTCCCCTGTATCTGAAACAGAATGCGTTGGCCTCTGCTGCAGCAAAGCAGGTGAGGTGGAAGCAGCTGAGCCTGCACAGAGACCAGTCCTTGGGTAGGAGTCTTTTGTTGGCCCTGGAACAATAAACACTTCTGAACTTCCACTGCTATAATCTGTCCAAGTAAATCAGTCCTCCAAACTGGGGTCAATTCTCTTCTCTTCAAAAGATGAGTGATGAGGGAAGGAAGTTCATGACCGCTGTAAAAAGGCAGATATCACATTCATCTTCCAGGAGAGTAAGGAAGAAGATCCAGAAAACTGTGGGCTGCTTGTCCTTGCCTTTTTCTGTGGAAGGTTATGCACCAAATACTTAAAAAAGCTGTTCCCAAACAGGATGCACATAGCTACTTGGAACAGCCAAAATACATTTCTCAAGAACAAATCATGGCTGAGCATCATCGCTCTCTGTGGGGAGGGCAGTGAAAGCTGCAAAGCTTGGATAGTCTCCCATCACTTCTCTTTCACCAGACTTGCAGGATTGTGGCTGAAAGGTGGTAAGGGTGCTGCAAATTGAGGAGCCAGTTGATATGCTGGAGGGCATGGCTGCTGCTCTGGACAGACTGGGATGACTTGGGAAGTGATCCAGCACTGGGGAGATGCCATCTGGAGGGCTGTGTTGTGTGTTGGCCTCCCCAGCAGAAGGAAGTTGCTGACAAACTGGGACAAATTCAGCAGAGGCCCACCAATGTGGTCAGGGGCTGGAGCACATTGCCTGCAAGGAAAGGCTAAGGAAGCTGGAATTGTCCAAGCTGGAGAAGAGCAGGCTTCAGGATGGATTTACTTCTGTCTAGCACTGTATCATTACAGGATATAAATGAGACCGAGCCAGACTACTCTGGACAAGAGCCAATTGGCAAATGATGAGAAATTTTGATCAGCTATAAAGGGAAAATTCCTGTAAGAATGGTTAAATACTGTTGCCCAGAGAGGTGGGGGGAATCTCTGTCATTGGAATTGTTCACAATTGGATGTGGCCCTGAATTACTGGATCTAATGAGCCCTGCTCTGGGCTGGGAATCAGGCTAGATGACCTTCAGAGGTCCCATGCAATCTGAGTTATTTGGATTCTGTGATGTATAAATTATCAGACCCTGGAAAATTCTAAGAAAAACTATTCAATAGTGTGGTAACAAATCTAGGGTAAAAGCAAGTTCATGGATCTGTTGGGAACTTCTGATGATATGTTGAGTATTCAGGTAATTAAGATGCAATAGACAGGTATTACTGTGGATCAAAGCCTTCTCTGCTGTTGAGTAGAAACAAAAGCCATCCAGGTTTTGAAATCCTCTCTGAAATGTTTTTCTTGGGTGTCCTCTTGAATAGTGTGTGAGCCCCCTGGAAAGTGTTTTCTGCTGTGATGGTGAATGTTGGTCACTTGATACCAATGCAAGGAGAGGGAGTGTTCCCTGTTAAATAACTTGAAAGTTCTTGGCATCTGCACAGTCATACTGAACTCACCTGTATGAATTGGAGCCCTTCCTCTTGCTTCCTGTGTTCCTTGGTATGGGATAAAAATACCAGAATCTGGTGATCGTGATTGGGCTTAACAGTCTGATGGTTTTTTACCCCTGTGATGTCTGTGTGGCAGATCCTGGAAGAAACTTACAAGATGGAGTTCATGTACAGTGGAGTGGAAAGCAGACAAGTGGTCATCATTCACCACATGAGACTGCAAGCCAAGGCCCTGCAGCTGATAGTGACTGCCCGCACCACCAGAGGGTAAGGGACCTCAGACCTGCTCTGAGCATCTTCTGAGGGTTAGCTCTAAGATTATTGCCCTTAAGCTTTGCTTCAAAAAACCAGCAAGGATAAATTAGACACACATAATAAGGCAGCATGCCAATAATAATTTGCTGGAGTAATTCAGAACAAAGAACCTTCTTTTGATACAGCTGTATAGGGACACAATCCTGAATTAGATGACCAAACTATTGGGAAGGTGAGATTTGGGGGTTGAGTTCTCTTATTTATGAGCATATAAATACATTAAAAACATTGTAGAGTTGATATTTGAGACCTGTTTAAATGAAGAAAAGTCACATATCAAAAGTCACATATCACCTGTTTAAATGAAGAAAAGTCACATATCAAAAGTCACATATCAAAAAAGCAAACGTGTTTGCTTCATTAAGTATTCATTGCTGAATTTTTAGCATCAGGAGAGTATTGTCCTCCTGCCTGATCTGCAGTTGCTGTGTGTGACTCAGAAGGAAGCTGCTCCTGTGCAGGCTTAGCTACACGAGAGGCTCGGAGTGGTTTGTTTTGGCTGCTGAAGTTAAAGAAGTGACACGTGGTTGTAGAACGAGAGCTCCAGTTGTTGGAATTAGAGCAAATTAGTGACCGTCCTAGTTTACTTCTGTTTCAGGTTTGTTGCCATTAATTTTTCGTGTTACCATGGAGGTCTGTAATATATTTGCCTTTTAACTTCTTGCTTTATAGGTGGAAAATGAGTATTTTCTAACAGTGGCCTAGGGTCCCTAATTAGTGCTGTATCCAAATGGGTTTTTTTTGTGAGAGGGGGATATAGATAAGTGAGGAACACTTTTTTTTGTTCAAAAACTGTAAGATCTTCCAATTTTTAGGAGGTTTAATTAATAGGGATTAATTAATAGGGATTCCAAACCACCTACATGGGTATAGCCCTTGAGCCATTTTTCTTTGTTTAAAAGTAAACCAAGAAATATTATTTTCATTACAGAGTGGAACCTCTTTTTGGGATGTGTGAAAAATTCCTCCAAGAAGTGGATTCCTTTCAGAGGTGACAAACTCCATTGCTTCTTCATTTTATGTTAGAAAATACCATCATCATCAGGGGATATTCTCTTTATTTTTCATCTCTTCATATCTCCCTTCCCTGCTGCCCTACATTGGGAACTGTCATGGGATAATAATAAAGCAAGAACAACCTTTGTAGCTGAAGTCCTTAACATCAGGATGTTATGCTGCTACTTCAGAAACATGTGCTCTGCATTAATTTTTTATAGAATAGCTGATTTTTTTTCTTGTATTTATAAGGATTTATCTTCTCTGAGTGGATGCTGTTTTGATAAATACTTAATTTTTTTTTATTCTGTTTCCTGGAGTCCTGAGAGCGTTTCGACCTTTCAAAGATTAATAAAAAAGCAGATTACCCTTGATGTACTCAACATGTAGCAATAAGTCAGATAAGAATTCTGCAGTATCTTTCCTGTCTACTGCTTTTGTCATCTTTTAGTAGTCACCTTTACCTCCAGGCAGAATAGATGTACTAGGTGCCAATTTTCAGGATCAGATTGATTCTGGTGGGAGATGTCTGTGCTCATCTTTAAGCTCCCTTCCAACCCAAACCATTCTATGGTGCTGATTCTGTGAAACAGTGATGAGTTCTGCTGAGACTCAGTGCAAGGAAAAGATACACAGGAAGTGAGCATTTCTATCCTCCAGCTCCAGCTGGGCATTAGGGTAGGGCAGATCTGGTCCTGTTTTCTTATCAGTTAGCCAGCCACAACTGCCAAGCTTCTAATAAATGTGAATTTAGTCACAACTAGAAATAAAATTCTGCTCAGCCAACTAAGGATAGCTATATCTCTGTACTAGCTATCCAATTCTCTGCTGAGCCATACAATCATAGAATCACAGAATCATAGAATGGTTTAGGTTAGAATGGACCTTAAAGACCATCTTGTTCCAACTGCCCTGCCACGGGCAGGGACACCTTCCACTAGCCCAGAGCTCCATCCAGCCTGGCCTTGAACATTTCTAGGGATGGGGCATCCATAGCTTCTCTGGATAACCTGTGCCAGTGCCTCACCACCATCACAGTGAAGAATGTCCTCCTAACATCAAATTTAAATCTTTCCTCTTGTAGTTTAAAACCACTCCCATTTGTCCTATCATGATCTACTTGTGTGAAAAGTTACTTTCCCTCCTTATAAGCACTAAATACAAATGAAAATTTGCAATGAGGTCTCCCTGGAGCCTTCTCTTCTCCAGCCAGAACAACCCCAACTCTATCAGCTTCTCTTCATAACAGAGGTGCTCCAGCCCTCTGAGCACCTTCATGGCCTCCTCTGCACCTCTTCCACTGGGAACTCCAGAACTGGGCCCAGTACTCCCACTGGGATCTCATGAGGGCAAAGAAGAGGGGGAGAATCCCCTCCTTTGACCTGCTGTCCACACCACATAGCCCTTGATGGTGTCAGTTTGAGCACAAGCCATGGTCCTAACACAAGTAGCCAGTCATCTCTTATGTAGGAGACACATCAGAAGAGGAATGCAGGTATCTAATTCTGGCATTGTAACGAAATAGAAGGATTAAGTAGCTTGACTGAAAATCACAATACTGTGGAAAAAGTTGAAGAAAGTATTTGATTTTTAATCTATTCTTGACACAGATGTTTCATCTCTGAGCTCCCACATATGCAAGGCAGTTTTGTAGATAAATTGCTGGACTTAATGCCCAGACTTGTGACATCCAAGCCTTCAGAAGTGGTCAAGATTCTTCAAACAACACTGAGGCAAAGTACCTTCCTCCACCTTCCTCTGCCAGAGCAGGTTGGTTCAACAGAAAATTCAAATGCAACATCCTTGTGGACTGTCTTGGCATCTGACTACTTTCTAATATACCATGAAGCTTTTAGAATTCAGGGTCTTCTTGGCCAGGCACAAGTGTTATTGATTTCTTCTTTGTCTTCTTATCTGGCATCCTCAGGACTACTGCTAAAAGCATGGAAAACTTTTTAATTCCTTGCAATATAAAAAAAAATAAATCCAAAGTTTATGCACGTCTCTGTTAAGAACAGTAGTCATTATGGTTTTTTTTTTCTTTCCTCTTCTGGCCACTTTCTGATTTTTGCCAATCACTTTGCCCCTAACAGCTCCATAGAGCCACTGCAAATATCATTGAGCCTACTGGTGAATCTGATAATCCCCTGAGGTTTACATCAGGACTGGTTGTGGCACTGGATGTTGATGCAACTCTGGAACACGTGCAGGATCCCCAAGGAACTGTTAAAGTTCAGGTAAGAAGTCACTTGACATAAATGCAAACCAGATTATGTCTTAGGGGTAGTTTCTTTAAGGATGTCAATACTTCTAGATTGCAAATAATTATACACTTTGTAAATAACAATGCTGGATTCTCTGTGTTTTGATATTCAGAAACTGGTTTGTCTGTAGTGCTCTGAGAGCTGACTTGGGTGCAGTTCTGAGAGTCTAGTTTGAGCCCTTGGATGTCATTTTGTGCTTCCATGTGCACTGGGCACATTATGGACATGAACACCAATGAATGCTGGTGAGCTTCCAGCTGCTCTTGTGGGAGGAGGAGGAAGGGCAAAAGAAGTTGTTCCTAGTGGCATAAAAATAGGCATGCTCTTGGCTCTCTGTGTTTCCAGGTTTTCTTCCTGCTGCTGAATCACTGGTTTTAGATGCTGCTGGGGAGGTAGGAGTGGCATGAGCCAAGTAAAATATGCAGCATCACTGCTTAACAAAGAAACAAAACCCTCATTTACAATGCAGAGGAAGAAGCTGATGTCAGTGTGGCCTTTATTCCACCTGTGCTGTGGCTTTGGATGGCAGCATGTGGCTGTTACATCCAGGGCAGCTGAACTCCTGGCTCCGAGCTAAAGCCTGCTTGTCCTGCCTTCCTAACTGAAACAGAAAACAGCCAAGTTTCTGTTCCACTGTGCAGATCCCCAGTGCAGTTATCATTCCTTTGTTATTTTCTTGGTTTTTTCCTTTTTTTTTGTTCCCCTCTAGGTGTTGTATCCAGATGGACAAGCCCAGCTGATCCATCCTAAACCAGCTGACTTCCGAAATCCCGGCCCTGGGAGGCACAGGCTGATAACTCAGGTGTACCTGTCACACACTGCCTGNACAACCAAATCTAACCCTCAACACACACATTCATGTGGCTATGTGGCTGCACTTCCATTAGACACAAGTTACATACCCACACTCTGGGGGGCTCTGAGGATCCTGGAGTCTGCAGCTGTGCTTGGTGCTGCCCGTGGTGCCTTTGAGCAGTTACAGATCCCTGCTTACCAGGCACTGCTGCTCTGTAGGGAAATAGAGGGGCTGCTGTCTTGGGAGAGCCCTGGGAGCTTTCACTTGAGAGCTGTGCTCAGGGTGAGGTCACCCACTCATGTGCAGAGCAAAGTCAGCTCTCACAGCCAGGGCTGCATGCTCAGGTGAGGGCAAGGGATCACAGTAAACTGGCTCCTTGTAAGTCATTGTTTGGAGTCTCACAGGTATCTGAGCATGGCAGAGAACAGTACTGCAGTACAATTTCATTGCTGATTCAGCTTTCACCCTTTTAATGCCATAAACCCTCCACCATTAGCTCTGATGAAGATGTGACTCCAACATTTGCCTTCAGTCTCAACTGCTGTTCACACTTCCCCATGGAAGCACTTCAGTAATTGGCTTAAGGACTTCAAACAACAAAAGCAGAGTGTATTTAATTCACAGCTCCCTTTGTCCTATTTTCTTTTAATCCCTTCATCTTTATTCAAATCTGGGGATTTCCTCTGAGGGGTTTTTTTCTGAGCAGTTTTTGGTTGGATTTGTTGATTTTTTTTTTTAACCAACAGAATTTTATTGCTGTGTTCCTTCACGTACCTTTTTTATATAGTACTTCCATGGTGTACTCGCTCATCCTGCTGCCTTTGTTTTGTTTCGGAGAAGAAAACATGGTACTGTTTCTGGGACTGGAAGTATCTGGGTTTAAGGGTTGATCCTATTACTTCACCAGAGGGAGCTGAAGTCCTTATTTCTGCTTTTGCTGTGTTCACTGGAAGGGCATTTTAAGCATGGCCCTGAGGGATTCTGTTCTGGTGTCTCCTCTAGGCATTGTTTTAATCATTAATTTTGACATTGTGACTTAGGCATACAAAACAGGGGGAAGACACTGAGCTGGGAGGGGCTCAGGGTCAGAATTCAGAGTGGAAAAATTGCCTTGATTCAAGACAGTGAAACTTGTTAAAGGCCAGAAGAAAGAGTGTGCTTGGGAAGGAGAATGCCCAAGTGCAAAGCCCTGATTAACTTCCAGGTATAGAGCAGAAGTGAAAGGGGTGACTACAGGCTGCAAGTAAGAATTGGTGGAGTGATGAAAAGGTGAGCTCAAGGAGGTGTTGGCTGAAGCATGGAGTAACTGTGCAAAAGGGTTATTTCTTGTGTTTTGTCTGGTGCTGATCATGTCTCAGCTGGAGACCCCCTGCAGTTCTGGATATTGCATCTTAAAATCCAGTGTGTTTTAGCAGGTTTCACTGAGATTTCATGATTGTGGTCCTGTTATGGGTTATCCCTGGTATGAGTCCTGCACACCACCTGGTGCTCACTCCCCAGTGGGACAGGCAGAAGATCAGAAGGGCAATGTGAGAAGACTCATGAGTATTACACTGTGCAGCAGTAGCTACAACATCCTGTGTTATCCACACTGTTTTGGTCACAAATCCAAAACAAGGTATCATGCGAGCTACTGTGAAGGAAAATTAACTTTATCCCAGCCCAACCCAGTATAGTCCATAAAGAAAACCTGTACAAATCTGGTTTTTAGTCTAGAAAGGAGAATTTTGTTGAGTATGTAAGTCCAGCAGTAAGTCCATACTATGTATGCTGAAACCCAATTCTGTTGTGACCACTGTGAGAAGAGTAAAGTGAAATCATCCTATGGACAGTACTAGGAACCTTGCTCTGCCCAGCTGCACAGTTGGTGAAAGAGAGGAAGAGGCTGTCTGGCACGCAAAAACTTCCAACCAGAGAGAATCTTCAAGTAATCTCCTGTGCCACAAGTCTTACCAGATGTCATCTGGATTGATCCTGACAAAAATGCAGTGAGCTGGGCCTGATTGTTCTATGGGGGGTTTAATGATTGTTATTATTTCATTGGCATTACATTCCAACAGTTATTTTTGAAAGTTGCAAGTTAGTGGTAAGATTTTTTAAGTGATGACAAAGAGAGAGGGGGATAAACGTAGAACTAGGATAAAACTAGTCCTTAGTTCTGCTGTGCTGAATGTAATGCCAAAGGCTTATTTTTAGACACTAGACTGGATTCTGATCACTCCAGAGCAGCTCTGTACATACCCAGCATACATGAAATTAATTTGCTGTTGATTGCTCACTGTGCCATGACAATCACGTTTGCATTGTTCTGGTTTTTTTCTCTGCAGAGCCGTGTCAGATTGAAGTGCGATTGCTGCTGGCTTACAATTCCAATAGGAGCAAAGCATCTGCCAGGATTCCTAAATCTACCTGGAGTGAGAGCTTGGAGGCTCTCCCACCCTCTGAAAATGGCATAGAGGGCACCATCCCCTTCAGCAAGCCTGTCAAGGTGTACATAATGCCCAAACCTGCCCGGAGGTGAAGGCTGGCTCTGGAAAATCTATTCATGGGCTTTGTTGGGTCACAGGAAAACAAGGTGCTGTGTCCAAGATAGCAAACCAAGCCAAAACAGGCTTTACATGCATAAAGGGAGTCATATGTCAAAATAAAGCTGGTGAAGAACAGTTGGGCTCTTAAGCAGCAGGCAAGTACAGGAGTTACTCAGCTAGTTAGGAGTGGTTTCAAGAAAATACAGGTTTTTCTATATTGACTCAACAGAAACAGGACAGTTGTCAATCAGCATTTCAGTAGTAATTTCACTGGGCTGTACCTTCAGTTTTTATCTATCAAAAGTCTTTCTCCAAGGCCTCTAGCTTTTCTGCTATGTATTTACTATGTAAATGCTTGGGCACATAAATCAATGTTATTTTTACAGTACTCTGAAGTGAAGCTGAGGAGTTCAGCATTTTGTGGGGGATTGTTGATTTGTTTCTGAGGTTTTTTTTAGGTTTGGTATTTTTTTGTTTTGATGTTTTGAGGGGTTTTTGGGGGATTTTTTTTTTCAATGTCTAAAACTTGCACTTGTGCATTGGTACCTAATTTCTTAACAGAAAAAACAAGAAGTGCTATTGTTCTTGTGTGGGAACAGCACCTAGGAAGGAAATTACCAATTGCTGTTCTACATCCTCTCCAGTTGTACTGAAGCTGGTCCAGCTCTGGAGAGGGCACAGGTTGTTCATGGGGCAGGAGGAACCTGTTTGTGCAGGTGGCAGAACTTCAGTCAGCAGCACATGGAGTTTAACTGAGTTGCACCAACAAAGCAGTTTGTCTTCTGTTGCACCTTAGTGCAGCTTGAGGAGCAATGTGATTAAGTACCAGCTGGAAAATTCCTAACCACAACCCACTAAGTTTTACAGGATCTGTTTCTGTGTGATGATCCTGGCCTGAACCAGTCTTAGTGGGATGTGAAAATCTGTGATTTTCAATTCAGTAGCACTTCTGGCACTCAGAGTCTTTCTTGGCAGTTGAAATAGCCAAACACGCTCTGTGCAGCAGCAGTTGGGCAGCTTGTCAGTGTTCCCCTCTGGAGGTGAGCTGAGAGGACAGAGGGACAAGAATTTAGTTAAAACACGATCCATGTGGAATTCCTGTCAGTAACTGTGTGCATTGCTTCTGTGTGCCAGGCTTAGTGGACTGAGGAACCCCCTATGATTTGTAGCAATCCTTTGGGAAGATTTTTTTAGGAGGACCTCATACGTGAAATATTCTAGTGCAGCAGCCAAATGTTGCCTGTGTCGATTAATCAGTTGGGGTTTTTTCTTTTTAAAAAGAGTTGTATTTTTAGCAAGTAAACAAAACAGTGAAGAAATAATTTGCTGTTGTATTTAGTGTAAATAACCCTTACATGCTTTCCTACAATAAAATTGGAAAACTCATGCTATTCTGTTTCTTTTTTATAATATGAGTGAACATGGATGCCTGTGTGGTCCTTGGCTAATAAGACCACTGCATGTTTTTTGTTATTTTAATTTTTTAGCACTGGTAAGTTGTAGCCTAAAGCTCATAACCATACAACTTTGCTGCTGCTTTAGGTATTACTGAATTAAATTTACTTTCTTAGTGCTTCTGCTCACGAACTGTTTTTGGTGTTTCACCTTTAGGGCACTGCTTTGAAAATCTGCCCTTCTGACAGCTGAGTTGTTATTGTCTGACTTGTCTTAGGCATCCTCAGTTCAGGGTTGATGTATCTCTCGTTAGGAAGCTGTGTCTGGGCAGATATTTGACAAGTTGAGTGAGCTCATTAGAGACTTTTTCTTCCTCACATTTTTGCACTTCACCAGTATTTCCTGCAGTTTGTCATCTCAGTAGTGTTTCTAATTTAGGTGGTGTCCACAGGCTCCAGACCACAATGGACACTGTGGTAGGCACAGCAGGTACTTTCAATATCAAAATCTTGGCATCTTTCTCTCTTTTGCTAAGTATTAGATCAAATTTCTACTATTTTGTTCTCCTCATGCTATCCTTGACCCCCTTCCATGTAACATACCAGGCAAAGAGTGAGTGCCTTCTGTATTGCTGCTGAAAATCAAATCCTGCAGGGCTGTGGAAAAGTTCTTCCCTCTGTCATTTCAAGATGCCTAAAACAAGCTGAAAACATAAGGCTGCTCTGAACATTTCCAATCTGCTAATGAGAGCATTCTGCAGTTGGCTTCTCTTCTGTAGATTTTTCTCTGATTCCTGGTTTGGATCATGGAAGAAATCACAGCTTCTCCTTCCCTTCTTCAGTTTCACCTATGCAAGCAGATGACCGATTCATCATCTAATCTACACCTTCCCCCTTTCAGGTTAAAGCCGTCCCTTGTCCTATCCCTTCATGTCCTTGTCAAAAGTCCCCCTCCAGCTCTCTTGTAACCCCTTCAGGCACGGGAAGGAGCTCTCAGGTTTCCCCAAAGCCTTCTCTTCTCCAGACTGAAGAACCCCTACTCTCTCGGCCTGTTTCCACAGCAGAAGTGCTCCAGCCCTTTCAGCATTTTGATGCTCTCCTCTGGACTTGCTCCATACATCCATGTGTTGGGGGCTCCAGAGCTGATGCAGCACTGCAGGTGGGGTCTCACCAGAGAAGAGCAGAGGGGGAGAATCCCCTCCCTTGGCCTGCTGCCCAGAGGCATCCCAGGAAGGCAGCTGAGTCCTTTGGGCTGCCAGGGCATTTTGTTGAGTCATGTTGAGCTGCTCACCTTCCAGCACCCCCTGGGTGTTGCCCCTCAGGGCTGCTCTCAATCCATTCACCCAGCCTGCAAATGTGTGTGGGACTGCCCATTTCACACCATGTTCCAGCATATGGGGAATTGGAAAAGGAATTTGTATAAAAAGTGAGGGTTATTGTAGTTGTTGAAATCCAGATGTTGACTTTTTCTTCCCATCCCTGGGTTTGAGACATGAAAGTTTTTGTGCTCTCAGAGATACCAGGGTTCATGCTCTTTGTGTTGTCTCAGAGGCTTTCATGCCATTCACCCCTTGTCTTTAATTCTGGATAATTGTTGGGCTTCTGCAGTAGCCTGTGAGATGATTGATCTCAGAATGAAAAGAAAAACAAAGGGCTCTTGTCACACACAAATTTGCATCTTTTATCTCTGTTGCAGGGGGAACAGAGGACTCCAGATGACAGTCACCCAAGTATGGGGAGTTTCTCTCAGGTGGTTCCAAGTGTAGGAACAGTGTGCCAGTACTGCTGCAGCCACAGGGACATTGAGCAATCTACAGAGGAAGGGCAAATTATTTGCTAAGAACCAACAATGTTCAAACACCCTCACCTCTACATTGTACCTCCTAGGTGAAAGGAAACAGGAGGGAAAAGAATCTGGCAGAGCAAGGAGAATGCTGACCTCACGTGAGAGGGGTCACTTAGTGGCTTGAAAATGTGTTGTCCTCTTTACCGTTAACTTTCTGGATTTAATTTACATAAGGCATCTGTGTATGTGGGAAACCCAGCTTTAAATGCTTTTAGTGGGAAATTCATATCCAGATTGCTGAAGTCCACTGAAATTCATTGTTGGAAGTAAATAATTCAATTACTGAATCAAGAGCTCATAAAACAATGCATAAGTGTATTGGGAACAATGTTGAAGCTTATGAGACATTAACTCAGACCTGGTGTGGCTTTCACCGATCTTATTTTAAAAAGGACAAAAAGGAAAGTAAATGGGCAGGGACACTCACTGCAAAAAGTACAAAGCAAGTTCTTGGGAAGATGAAAAAACGGCCACACTAAGCCATGGCCCCAGGTGCCACATCCACATGCCAGGGATGATGACTCCTCAACTTCCCTGGGTAACCTGTTCCAAAGCCTGGCAATACTTTTGGGAAAGAGATTTTTTCCTAATATCCAATCTAAACCTTCTCTGGTGCAATTTGAGGCTGTTTCCTCTTGTCCTGTCACTTGTTACTGACACCCCACTGGCTACAGTCTCCTTTCAGGCAGCTGTAGAGACTGATAAGGTCCCTCCTGAGCCTCCTTTTCTTCAGGCTGAACACTCCCAGCTCCCTCAGCCATTCCTCATCAGACTTGCACTCTCTGCCATGCTGTACTGGTCATCATCTTGGGTTCAAGCTCACAGAGGTGGATTTTCCTCTGGAATCCTATCTTGCTTGTCTAAGTTATAATTACTTTTTTCATCTTATCTCACTGGCATCTTCCATTTTATTCTTAGTAACAGGCACTGGGAATGCAGAAAAAGCTGTCTTTTTACTTTACAGTTTGCTAATGTGGTATCAGTGAGACTTCAAAATCTAAAGTTTTAAGGCTTGTGGCTGCCAGGCTTTGCACAAATGCTGCCCAATGTCCCTTAAAAATGCTGGTAATGTTGCATGTGGTGTCTGTGAGCCTTTTATGGCCTGTTTCTCCTGGCTGCCAGCTCACACATGCTGCTTCACAAAGATAAAGGCTGGGGACTGACCCACTCGGCGGCAGAGCAGCTGGGGTGGAATCTTCCTGGCTCCCAGCCCAGCCGCAGCTCGGCTTTCATTTCAGCCTCAGGGTGGGAGTTCACTGCCTACTGGGAGATCGTTTTCCTGGTGGGAGGCAGAGCAGTGGTGTATGTGAGAAATCCTGCCCTATAAAAGTGCATTCCCATGATTTGGGCTATGAGCCCGTTATTTTAACAAATTATTTATGGCTCTAGCTGAAAGCAGCAATTTAACAAAGATACCAGTTTGAGCTCTGCTGGAATTTTTTGATGAATCAATCCCAGCTGCTTCCAGCATCTAGCAAAGCAATTTCAGGCACCAAGAAGGAGATGGGGCTTTCAGTGCCTGGAGCAGCCCAAGTGGAACAGATGCTGTTGTGGGAACTGACAGTGCTGACTCAGGAAGCTGTGACGAGAGCAGCAAGAGAAGACGTGGATGGAAAAGACTTGCAGCAGATTGTCTCCTCATTGACATCAAAATTTTGTACTGGTGGTGGTGACACTTAGCAGTTTACCTTTAAAGAAAGAAAGCCATTTCTTTGCACACTGCAGCTCCCTGTTTTGGAAGTGGAACCTTCTGCATCCTACCAGTTGCCAAAGGAAGGGAAGAATTAAGAGGCTGCAGCACAAAGCTGGGTGGGGAACACCTCAGTCACCTGGCAATGCACAACGGGCTCTGCTCCCCACTTGTCTTTTGGGGGAGCAGCAGTGTGGCAGCAGTAGTGTGAGGAGGAGTCTGATTTGTCCCAAATACAGGACCTGAGCTAGGCAGTTTTGGTGAATGTGGCATCACCATTAATGTGCCACATTAACATGAAAAGGTGTTACCGAAAAAAAAAAAAAGTAAAAAAACAGACCTGGAGGAGAAAGATAAGGTGTTTGCTCAAATTCTCCTAACAGTGTAATGCACATGGTTCCATTTTTTTGAAGTACTGCACTGTCCTCTCAGCCAAAGCATTGCAAAGCCTTTTCCCATCTGAGGCTGCCTTAAGGCCCAGAAGCTCATAAAACACAAATACATGACCACGACGAAGAGAGTCAAACCACCTTCACTATCAGATACCATTTAGTGCAAAAAAGTCTCCACACTCTGTGGGCTGGCAGGAACTTGTTCTGCTGGCATTCCCTTGGGATGACCACAGTCTTCTGGGTCAGCAGTTCACCTGCTCCTTCACACCAGGCAAGTTATGCAGGAAAATGTCACAGCAGCTACAATGAGCATTACACCAGCTGCTTTGTCAGACAACACATATGCAGCTGGAAAGGCAGTTCCTGGTGGGTTATGTAAGATTTTGCCTCAAATGTAGCTACACTAACAGAAAACATTGCTGTAATTAGGAGACTGCAAGATAAAACTTTCAAGCACTCACTTTCCCTTTGCTTTTACACCACTTTGTATTTTATCAGATAAAAGGTTCTAAATGATTCCTAGAGCAAATAGCAGAGAAAGAACAGAGTATTTTGTGTGTCTTGGGAAAGTTATTGTGCTCTCCTATCAATCTAAGCCTCTCTACTCCTGCTTGGATAGCTCCAAGTGCCTCAGGGTTTTCACAACTTCATCTTGGTACTTTCATTAATACACACAGAATTAATATGCATAGAACAAGAAATGATGAGTCTGGTGAGAAAAAAATCTACAGTAGGTAACTTGTAACTGGCAATATTGATAGAAGCCCACCAAGGACAGCAACCAAGAGAACTGTTTAAATCTTCAGTGTAATAATGTTTATTGGCACAACATTTAAATCATCAGATAATGATGACCAGTAACAATTCTCACATGCATCCCCAGCTTGCCAGCAGTGTCTTGCTAGCAGCAATTCAGACTGATGTCCTAAAGATGAATGTTTTATGCTGCAAACTCTGGTTTTGTAACACACCTTTCTGATGATTTTAAGCATGTAGGAACTTCTGAATAGGTATGTATTAGACAACTCAATCCTCACAACTGGTAATTAATAAGAAAATTCTGTAAGGCCCAGGTTTTCTGCTTATGTGCTGTTGACATTTTTCCCCTTTTTCAGGCTCCATGGAAAATTTAAAAGTGCTCTGTTATGTGATGTTCAAAAGTTGGCAAATACCCTGACAGAGGTCACCTGCAGGAGGTGAAGTTGTATCTTCTGGGTTTGCTGTTTAATTTATTTTAAACTTATTTATCTAGTGGTGGTAAAGTCTTTCTTTACCACCACTTCATATCTGCCATTTGATTGTGCTCATCAGCTGCATTCCAGTAGCCGGTAGTGTAATTTTGGGCCATTTTCTAATAAAAGTATTCAAAACATAATCTCCTGATTTAGTCAACAGGTAAAAAGTTAAATAACAAGACTACGGACAGCCTTCAGAGGAAAATTAGGTCAATCTCAACAACACGTGGAAACAATTCTGTAGTTAAACAATTTAATGACATTAACAGCCCCGCCTTTTGTGAGCCCTCGATTTCGTTTAAATCCGGAACTCATAACCTGCCTTTGCATTTCGGATTGTCAGTGCACAGATGCCTTGTCAGTAAGCTCCCGCTCTGCCGAGCGCAGTTGGATCCATCAGAGGCGTGTCCGTGCCTCGGCTGCGGGCGGGCAGGCGGCAGGAGCCGCGCCTCAGCAGGTGGAGTGGAAGAGCCCGCCCACTCTGGCCCCCTGAGCAGCCAGGGCGTTGTACTCGGCCACAGCCTTCTCCGTCTGCAGCACCCGCACGTCAATCCCCTGCCCCTTCAGGTACTCCACGGTGGATGCTGGGACCTTGGAAGAGAAAAAGGAACCACAAAAGCAAGTATCAGATTCTTTTCCCCTTAAACTGTAAGATTTGTAGAAAGCCAGGTACCGATGTCATTTGTTAAACGCAACTTAAGTAACTGCCAGTAGGCAAAATGATAATACTCAGATAGTTCTAAGAATTATTTTTTTCTTTTCAATAAAGCTACTTTTATACACACTCCTCCACTGTCTCCTTAGCACACTTTAAAATGCACTAATCTCTTACAAATATAAATAGAATTGGACCTAAAGGAATTTAACCTAAAGAAGGTGTTCATCCCACCAGAAAGCTAAAGACTTGCTTCTCACCAAGTAAAGCTCAGCACTTCTGATCTGAGCTTATCTGCTGAAATGAGACCCTGGCAACACTTGTGACAAGAATGCCTAATTACCAAAGTATTTACAGCAGGCTGGAGAGCCAGTTGTAACCTTTTGCAAGAGGAAGGGGCCTCATGACATTCTGAAAATTCTCCTTGTTTCAGTTGCTGCTGCAGCAGAACATAAACCTGTTTACTGCTTGACACTGACATACAGGGGAGCTCAAATGATGTTTCTTTCAGGACCTGAGGAGCCCCTGACAGGAGCTCATTCACACTGATCCTCAATTTTTTCCCTCTCAGTGAAGCTCACGGATTTAATTTTTCTCCTCCTAATCAGAGGGAAGAGGGCAAACAAACAGTTCTCTTTGTGCTTGTCACAGAACAAAGACCTACCTGCAAAGCCTCACTCATGCCACGACCAATCACCACAGTTTTAACACCCTTCTTGACGACTTCCTCAAGGTCGGCTGGCTGCACTCCTGGAGAATGCTAAGTGTCAGGGAGGGAAAACAATAGTTTGTGTGCTGACAGCACCAGCCAGGAAAGCTGTGTCTGTGTGTCCTGAACACAGAGCAGCAGGGTAAACCAGCAGAACCAAGATGTAACACAACCCTCTGCTGAACATACACACAGGAAATAACATTAGAAACTGAAAAGTGTATTTAATATGCAAATGAAGGATGATAATTAATTGATTGATGGCAAGATTGTTATTCTTTATTCAACAGTCAAAACCAAAAAGATGCATTACACCTTTCTAAAACATTTATGTCTAACTTCTGGCATTTTATAAATATTAATAGTTAAAGTGAAATTAGTGAATTGCAACAACACTGCTGTTTGATTTCAAAATAACAAAATGTAAGAAAGATTGTTGCAAGCCAAAGTTTACTCACTTGAAATACAAAGAGCTCCTCAGATAATTAAAACTATTAAATAATTATCTTGTTTACTTTGCAAATCTCACCAAAGAGGACTGAATTGTATTGGGTAGCTTCATTTCAGTTAGCAGCTTCCATTTCTGCTGTTCTTACTTTTGAGAAAAGAATATTTGAAACCAAATTCCTCAGAGAAAGAAGTAACTTTCACAGCACATTAGGAGTTTTTGAAAAGTACACCCATTTACTGCTATTATGCTTTAAACATATGAATGTATAAACACACCTATAATGTTAATATAAGACATTATTATGTTACACGAATTCTCCTCCTGGATTCAGTTTCTATGTATCTCCATGTGGTCAAGACTAAGACACTGGACATCCTGTGGCTATAATTTGGTGCCTCTTTGGTGTGCATTTTTAAAACATAAATATTATTTGTTCCCCTTCCTCCCCCTCCTTTTTTTTTTTTAAGTAGAATTCGGAAGTTCTGCCATTTTCTAGAAGTCTGAGTTTGTCACTTGAAGTAGGTGATGCCATGGTGGACTCATGGAGAATGGAGCAAGTAAGACTTTTCAAGCTGAAACAAACACATGAGCTCCTAAAGTTGCAGGTGAAAAAAGCCTTCCATGGTAGAGTGCCACTTCAAATGAGTGAGTTAAACTTATTCCACAGGAAAGTCTTTAGCATGGCTGATGCCAGAAATTTCAGTAACAAGGATGATTCACCTTTATGGTTCTTCAAGTTCACAGAATCATGGAACACCTCAAGCTGGAAGGGATCCATGAGAATCATTCACAGGACTATCTTAAGCTAAACCATGACTTGAGAGCATCATCTAGATGGAACTCTGACAAGCTTACTGTGTGAGCACTTCCCTGGAGAGCCGGTTCCAGAGCCCAGGCACCCTCTGGGTGAAAAGCCTTTTCCTAACAGCCCATCTGAACTTCCCCTTGCAGCTTGACTGCATTTCTGTGGGTCCTACTGCTGGTCACCAGAGAGATCAGCTCCTTCCCTGCACTGCCCTGCCTCTGGAAAGTGTAGATGGTGATGAGGTCACCCCCTCAGCCTCCTCTTCTCGAAGGTGATCAAGACAAATGACCTCAGCTGCTCCTCAGAAGCCTTGCCCTCAAGGCCTGTCAGCATCTTCATCACCCTCCTTGGAACACAGCCTAACAGTCTGATGTCCTCCTTGTGCTGAGGTGCCCAAAACTGCACACAGAACTCGAGGTGGGGCTGCTCCAGTGCACAGCAGAGTGGGACAAGCACCTCCCTTGGCTGTGCTGTGCTTGACACACTCCAGGACATGTATGGCCCTTTGGGCTTACAGGACCAAAGGCTGTGTTCCCTTTAGTCCATTTACATTCCATATTCTGGAATGCAGCAGTCACTTGAATAGGCAGAGCCTTCTCAGACCAAATCACTCTAAGTACTTGTTTATGACAGAATAGGCAATGCTTTTCCTTTGGGGATTTTTAAATAGACTCAAAACTTAAACAGCAGGAATTGGCAATGTTTTTCCTTTGGGGTTTTTTAAGTAGACTCAAAACTTAGACAGCAGGAATTGGTATGTTTTACTGAAATTACAATAATTAGAATTCTGGGGAAGGTTTGCTGTCACGTGAGAAGCGCTCCTGAGCTATTGAAGCCATGGAACAAAAGGATTTTCTTTGGTTACACAAGACACTTTGATGCTGGTTAGAAACTAGTGTTACTAAAGGAAACATGTAACATGATGAAATAACTGTATCATTGTTGATTTGACAGCAGATTTTCTTGCCTGCTCTGGTCTCTGGCCTTCATTTCAGCAATACCTACTTCTTTTCTTCTGCCATTAGCAGATGGCACTGAAATGCAGCCAGGGAGAGAGGGTGCCATTCATCCCCAAGGGTTAAGGCCACAATAACTGTTAGTGCTCAGTTACAGAACCTTGCAGGGCCAGTTATACAATTTTCCTGATGAAAGAATGCTCCACTAGACAGCAGTGTGACAGCAGAGGAGGAAAGGAAGCAATTTATTTCCAGCTAGAGTGTAGGACAAGACCAGCACTGTTTGTTATGCACACTTCAGTTCCAGCTGCCTCCAGGAAAAACATGCTCAAGGAAAGTAGGCAAACTGTAGTCCATCACTTAAAAAACAGGGCAGAAAATGCAGCTGTTGAATCCTACAGTTTCCAGTGCTGACAAAATTAAATTTTTGCTAGTTCTTCTCAACATTGGAGATGCAGTCTAGAAAAAGCTTAGTTCTATTCTTAATATATGTTATTGGCTATTTATTTTAAAAGATCACCTCACTCCTCAGCTGCAAGGATAGAACTGACCTAAAGCAGGAGCTTTACAAATGACTTATATTAGGCCTTACTTTAGATAGGTATATTTTACTTCCTGATTAAACAAAAAGGATGCCAGAAGACCTACCTCTGCAGAGAACCCAACTATTCTTTTTCCCTTCCAATTTTAATTTAACATTGACTTGTTTTTCAGGCCCTCTAAAGACTTATGGATTTAAGTGTTTTACTTGTGACAAAAAGATATTCCTTGCTGGAAACTTACGAAAGAAAGCACAGCCTCCTAAATGTTAGTAAGTGCCTATAATTTGAAACTAAAGTTTTCCAGTGGTTGGAATAAGTATAAAAATGTGATTGAGCTGGGAACCAGTTGAGAACTTTTCAGCTATCATTACCTGTTCTGCTTCTCCAGCCACATGCATATAAAGCAGAGAAACAATATTTTCAAACAAGCAGACAGCAACTCCCACCACAAAACCCAGCCCTTTGAACAGCCAGTGAAAACTTTTTTTTTATAACCAGGCCATAAATGAAATACATTTTAAAAGGTTGTGTACACAGCTACCTTTTCCTCTGCAAGGTGCAGATATCTTTGCATGACAGCAGCACCTTTCTCTTGATATCATATATTCTGCATAAACTGAACTCTGACAGGTGAAAGAAGTTCTATTCTCCCAAAGATTACAGATGAAGTTGCAAACCCAAATGCTCTGCATTTTAATTGTGTCAAAATTAATCCAAGAGAGCTGCATCCTCTGCATGGATACAGCTGCAGGTGCTGGGCCTGGTGGATGCATTGTTGATTTGTGCTTTAACTTTTGCTTTGAAATTGGAACTATTTTTTCCCTAAACAGTTATCTATCCCAGTGCAAGTCCTAATATGGGGAGAATTATCAAGTTCCTAATGCAATATATGCTATACTGCTCCTAAATCTGAAACATCAATACTGCTCCATGTGCTTTCATCCAATTCTGATTGTATTTACAGATAAACTTTAAAAACTACAAGGGCAAGCAATTAGTATATGGCTACCAAGAGAAGTCACAGTGTGATTAGCCAGACCATGAGCTCTTCACAGAGATATGCTTATATGCATATTTTTCCTCTGAAATGTACAAGGGACTCCAAGGAAAATGATATAAACTAAACCACATGCAATGTCGTCTTCCAAACATGCAAGGTCAGTTATTATTTTTTTTTTTTTTACTTTTCATAGCTTCTTTCCTATCTCACTCAAGACAACTTCTGTTTAGACAGTCTGAAGAGAGGTTGTTTCTGGCATCTTATGACAATTGCACTCTTAGGCAGATGGGGAATATTGTTTGAGAGCTCTAAGGTGTGTGAGAGTTGTCTGGTCAGGGTGGCTGTCAGAACTCATGGCAACTGTTGCTGTATCCTTTTGTATGTAGGACATTGTGGGACTGCAGCCCCCTGACTCCTCCACAGAGTCACCTCCAAAACATACACTCTGTTCTTCCCAGTAAAACCTAATGGCTAGATGAAAGAAAAAGGCAGCTCGCTGAATTTCTGGCTGGAACTTGAGCATGGTTCCCTGGACCATTCTCAGAGTCCTGTTTTAAATGCAGGGGGGTAAACAGCAAACTTACGTTAGTCCCGGTTTCTCGCCAATCCCACGTCCGGCTTCCTCCTGGCCAGACTTTGCAGTCCTTATATGTTGTAGAGCAGCCTTTCACCTTCATCTGACCCCAAGAAAGGGAAGCAATTTCAGGGGAAGACATCACAAAGTCGAACCAAAGTCTGGAAAAAGGATATTTAATACTTAACATCAGGCCAACACATGCAGCACGCTAATGAAAATGGAAAATTCTGCCCTCACCCTAAGGAGCTAGGAAGGAAATGGTCTTACAGACTTCATCCACGTGGTTTTGTGACAACAGACTTGAACTGAGGATCAGCAGATTTGTTGAACTGCCAGTCCTCTTGGGGATTTTGTGCAGGATTTTGGGCAAATCATTTTACGTGCTAAATCTGTTCAAGTATTGGATATTCAACTTTTAAAACTATCAACAGGGATCAAGTCCCAGAATATCCTCTCCCATCTGGGTTTTAATCTTCTCGCTAAAATGAACAATGAGGATGATAATAATTTCCTAAAATATCAGAAATCTGCACTATTTCTTTGGCACTTTCTTCTTTTACCATTAAAATGGTAAATGAGGTTAAAAGGCAATGCCAAACAAACCCAACAGTAAAGCCATGAATCAAATAGTGTCACTGTCACATTGCTACAGAAAACAAGACTTTCAGGGATATAAAGGGGTCAAGCCTTTTCCCCAGACACTGCTGCCAGAGACCAAGTCTCCCATGATAATTACACATCCAAATAAGATCTTGTCTAATTGTTTGACTTCCATCTTCATTGCTTCAACTTATATTCACTATTTCTAATCCTTTCTGCTTAATTTTTGTCTTTTTCACCTTTTTTTTTTTGGTTGTTGTTTTCTTGAGGATTTCACTCAGTATTTTTCTTTAATTTAGACTAAATAAACGTCCCTTCAGTCATGTTTTCTAAGTCTCTGCTTATTTTCTTTCTTTTTCCTTTGGCAGCCAACCACTGGTGCACATCTGCCTTTGATGTCTGTTGCCTAGAACTTGACAGAGCCTTATCAGTGCTGCTGTAGCCCAACTGCTTTTGGGTGTTGTTGTGATGTTGGGATCTGCTTCCACAATCACTGCTGGGTACCAGCAGGGCAGGGAATCTGCCTCACAAGGCACTGTGTCAGCTCCCCATGGAAGCTTTCCCCTCCTCTCGGTCCCTCAGGTACTACAGTAATTCTGGCAGTGCATGGAAAGAGAGGAATCACAGGGTGATGATACCCTGGAAATGCTTTGGACTAGCATGGCAGTCCACTGATGCGTTTCCAGGGCAGCCACCTTTCTGCCCTTCCAATTCACATGGTCCGAAATCCACAACTTGATGTTTCTCAGTAAAAAGAGGTCCGCCTCTGCCTAATCCAGAAAATCTCTGTGGCAGATCCTTCCAGATACACAGATTCTCATCCTTTATTTTTTAATTGTTTACATTCACCAGGAATTGAATAGTTTAAATTCATTATATGAACCCTGGCAGCACAGATTAAAGGCAGTACCCTTGGAAATGATAAATCTTTGGATGACCGTGCTTCCAGTCCTCCTGGAAGCCTCCCTTCCTGCCTTGCACGTGCTGCAAAAGATGCAGCACTGCCAGACAGGATGTGCTCTCCTTGGATTGCCAGAAGCAGGTCTCTTTTAGGTATCCCACCTAAAACCTTGCATGAAGGAAAAAAATGCATTACTTTGGATTCAGCACAGGACTGAGTTTGCCAGAGGTGCTGCTCACACAGGATATTGGGGCACTTCTTTTCCTTCTCACTCCGGTGTGAAGTTAGTACCACATGTGTCCTGTCAAACAAAATGTGAGGCAAGCAGCTAGAGGGGACTAAAACTTGCTTGGATTCATATATTCTAGATTCTCTCATCGCACATGCATGATGCAATGAATTCAAACAAAGATTTGTAAGACTATTTTTCTAAAGGTCTGCCTGAAGGGAGAGTCTAGCTGAAGAAATAACCAGCAGTAGTCCAACCGAATGAAATCAAAGAGTAAAGGCTGAATAAAGCATGCAGAACCTGGCTCTGAAGAATGAATAGAATTTTTGCCTGTGCTACTTTTCAGATGAAATGGTAGAATTAACCTGGAGGTTAGACAGAGGTGAATGAACAACAAAATGATCAGGAATATCACCTTCCCCAATCCAAACAGTATCACAAGGCTGGAACTGTGCAATCAAAAAGACTCCAACTGCAAATGGGAGAGCAAGGATTCCGTGTTATCTTTTCCAAACACCATAAAAATAAGTAAATAGCAGGAATGAAGCAACAAAACTTACAAGGCACAAATAAAAATTTCCATCTAAAACTATTTCCCATAATACTGCCAGAGATTATCAGTAAGGTAGGCCACTTGATTAAATACAAATATCTTAGAGTAAAAATGAACTCATTGACAGAAACTTTGGGCATCCTTTGATATAGAGCGTGGTCAAATCACTGAGAAGCAGGAAATGGTTCTCGAACAAATTATTGTTTTAATTATTCACTGTAAGAAATGTAAAGTATCAAAATATACAGTAACACTTAAGATCCAAAGAGACCTTGAATTAAATGACTTGCAAGTGCAACCTAAAATAGCAATTTCTGCAAACTGCAGTAGTCCAAACACAAAGAGATGAGGAGCAGAAATGGCTCAGGACTCTACAAGCAAAGTCATGAGAGTTTAAAAACATCAGAAATAAAGGAAGCAGAACTTAAAAGGAGGCAAAATGCACATTTATGCCAGGAGACTGTACTGAAAGAGAGAAATGAAGTCGTGGATAAAGATGGCAGAAGACGAAAGTAGCTGAGAAGGAAGCGGAAGAAAGCTGAGATAGAACTGCAGTTGGGAAAGCGGGTGGACATTAAGAGTGCCAGCACACCTTTCCTCTGTGGAGGTAACCAGCATCAAATGGAATAAAAGAGGTGAACAAGAACAGTGCACCAGATAATGTTTTATTGAGACGCTGCAGAAAGAAAAAAAATCCAAGGGGCAACCTGAGACTGAAGAGGACACCAGGGGAGGAGTAAATCGGTGTACGTGAAGTTTTGGGCAGAGCAAATTCCGGTAAGGTGTCACAAGACAAGGTACTTCTCCAGCGCTGCCTAGGAGCAGGGTCAGGAAGCGGGCGATTTCCCATTCCAGGGGATACAGAAGCCAGAGGAAGGTCAGGATTAAAAACTGACAGCAGCAAGGCAAATAGAAAGGACATAAGAAGTTTAGATCAACTGTGTAGGGAGGGGGAAGGTGTCAAATTCACGAGGAGGAAAAGACACTTTGGGAATTCGGCAATTCCATTTCGCTGGGGAGCCTTGTAACGGCGGCTAACCGGGGAGATCACGGGGATCTGGTAGTAACAGAAGAGGGGGTACAGCACTTTGTGAATACAGCGGAGAGAAGCAAGGAGACAAGGACAGAGAACCCTGAGAAATACGGCGGCGGAGGGTGGAGGGAGGGAATTGGGAAGGGAAGGTGCAGTTCAGGACCCCGGAAGCACGGCCTGGCGTGACGGGGCACAAGGACCGGGAGCACCACCGGCGCCGGCCGCGCCCTCCCGCCCGCTCCCCTCACGCCGAGGGTCCGTCACGCGCCCGCACTCACCGCCCCGCGCGCGCGACCCCACTGCCCTGCCAGGCTCCGCCTCCGCCCGGCCCCGCGGGGAGGGGTGTGGGGCCTCCGCGCTGCCACGCTCTTATTGGGTAGCGCTTCCTGCCGGCCCCGCCCTCCACCCTTTCCGATTGGTCGGCCCGTGGGTCCATTCCCGCCCCCGCCCCGCCTTGTTTTCGTTCCCCCTCGCCGCGCGCGGCAGAGGGGAGCCGGCTCGCGCCC